>JAEVFF010001068.1:60543-82364 GCA_018901945.1 Pugionium dolabratum | reverse complement strand
TGTAAGAATATTGAGATTTGAGATTATAGAGGAGAAATGTGAAGAATTGAATCTGAAAACTCAAAGAGAGGTATGAGAAAATGAGAAATGACTTAGACTTATGGAGAAGAATCTCCTTAGAGTGTATTATACATTGAGTCTTTACAACCCTTTTATAGAGGATTTACAATGTGAACACAAAAGAAAACGAATTCAAACTTGTGGATGAGTTTGAATAGAGGAGGAGCCTATCAACAACCAATGAGAAGAGAGGAGACAGCAGGCATGACTGTTTGGTGTGGTTACCAAGACTATGTGCAGCAGGCATGACTGTTTGGTGTGGTTACCAAGACTGTGTGCAGCAGGCATGACTGTTTGGTGTGGTTGCCAAGACTATGTGCAGCATGGGCATGTCCTTTTCACCTTGATTCTTCTCCCAAGGTAGTTGTTTAACCATTTCAACCATGTGGTTAATAATAACCCATCCTTTTCATTTCCCTTGTTATTCAAACTGAATTTTCGTGCTCACACTTGCCTTGTAGGTCAAGATAGGTCTTATTTGATTTTCCTATGTCAATAACTTGAGCTAGCTTAACGTGGGCAATGGATTGATGTCATTCTGAGCTATAAAATCAAAATTTTCAGACGATTTCGTGCACAGATGTCAAGTTGATCTCTAGTTTAAATGATCCATTCTAAACTGATCATTGATGCCCATTGAGTAATGGCTTATAAATGAAGCACAGTGCATGGCATGACGAAGTTTTGGATAGATTGGATAACTTGGACGCTTTGTCGTATCTATTTTTGTCTCAAAGTTTGTCACAATATAGAAAATTGAGCTAGTGTAACGTGGGTTTTAGATTTGTCTCATTCTGATGTTTAAATCAAAAGTTATGGATGATTTAGTGCGGACAAGTCAAGTTAATCGGCCAGTTAAAATGATCATTCTAAACTGATCGTTGATGCTCATTGAGTAAAGGCTTATAAGTGAAGCACAATGCAAGCTATGACGCAGTTTTGGATATATGTGATTACTTTGATGCTTTCTCGAATCTATTTTTGTCTCCAGTTTTGTCACAATATAGAAAATTGAGCTATATTAACGTGGGCTTTGGATTTGTCTCATTCTCATCTCTAAATCAAAAGTTATGGACGATTTAGTGTGGACATGTCAAGTTGATCGGCCAGTTAAAATGATCATTCTAAACTGATGACTGTTCCTCATTGAGTAGAGGCTTATAAATGAAGCCCAATGCACGGCATGACGAACTTTTGCATAGATGGGATACCTTGGACACTTTATGGAATATATTTCTGTCTCAAATTTGTGACAATATAAAAAATTGAGCTAGCTTAACGTGGGCTTTGGATTTCTGTCATTCTCAGCTCTAAATCAAAAGTTACGGACGATTTAGTGCGCACTTGTCAGGTTGATCGGCTAGTTAAAATGATCACTCTTAACTGATCATTGGTGCTCATTTAGTAGAGGCTTATAAATGAAGCAGAATGCATGGCATGACAAAGTTTTGGATAGATTGGATAACTTGGACGATTTGTCGTATCTATTTTTGTCTTAAATTTTTTCATAATATAAAAAATTGAGCTAGCTTAACGTGGACAATGGATTCATGTCATTCTAAGCTATAAATCAAATGGTTCGGACGATTTAGTGCAGAGATCAATTCTAGAATAATCATTGATGCTCATTGAGTAAAGGCTTATCAATGAAGCACAATGCATGGCATCATGCAGTTTTGTATCGATTGGATTACTTGGACGCTTTGTAGTATGTATTTCTGTCTATAATTTTCTCACAATATACAAACTTGAGATAGCTTAATGTTGCCTATGGATTTGTGTCATTCTAAGCTATAAATCCAAAGTTACCGACGATTTAGTGCAGACATGTCAAGTCGATCAGCCAGTTAAAATGATCATTCTAAAATGATCATTCTAAAATGATCATTCTAAAATGATCATTGATTCTCATTGAGTAAAAGCTTTTAAATGAAGCACAATGCTTGGTATGACATAATTTTTGATAGCTTTGATTACTTGGAGGATTTCTGAAAACAATTTTAGTCTTAAATTTTATCACAATATAGAAAATTTAGCTAGCTTAACGTGGGCTTTGGATTTGTGTCATTCCGAGCTCTAAATCAAAACTTACTGACGATTTAGTGCAGATATGAAAAGTTGATCGGCTAGTTAAAATGATCATTCTTAACTGATCATTGGTGATCATTGATTAGAGACTTATAAATGAAGCATAATGCATGTCATCACGCAGTTCGGGACAGATTGGATAACTAGGACACGTTGTCGTATCTATTTCTGTCTCAAATTTTCTAACAATATAAAACATTGAGCTGGCTTAACGTGTGCTTTGGATTTCTGTCATTCTGAACTCCAAATAAAAATTACAGTCGATATAATAGAGAAATGTCAAGTTGATCGGCTAGTTAAAATGATCATTCTGAACTGATCATTGATGCTCATTAAGTAAAGGCTTATAAATGAAGCACAATGCATGGCATGACGCAATTTGGATAGATTGGATTACTTGGACGCTTTGTCGAATCTATTTATGTCTCAAATTCTTTCACAATATAGAAAATTGAGCTAGGTTAACGTGCACTTTGGATTTTTGTCATTCAGAGCTCTAAATCCAAAGTTACGGACGATTTAGTGTGGACATCTTAAGTTGATTGGCCAGTTAAAATGATCATTCTAACCTGATCATTGATGCTCATTGAGTAAAGGCTTATTAAGAAGCATAATGCATTGCATCACGCAGTTCTGGATAGATTGGATTATTTGGACCCTTTGTCGAATCTATTTCTCTCTCAAATTTTGTCACAACATAGAAAATTGAGTTAGCTTCACGTGGGCATTTGATTCGTGTCATTCTGAGCTTTAAATCAAAAGTTACGGACGATATAGGGTAGACATGCCAAGTTGATCGGCCAGTTAAAATCATCATTCTAAATTGATCATTGATGCTCATTGAGTAAAGGTTTATAAATAAAGCACAATGCATGCCGTGTCGTAGCTTTTGATAGATTGGATTACTTGGACGCTTTGTCGAATCTATTTAATTAATGCCTCAAATTTTGCCACAATATAGAAAATTGAGCTAGCTTAACGTGGGCTTTGGATTTCTGTCATTCCGAGCTCTAAATCAAAAGTTACGAAAGATCTAGTGCGGAAATGAAAAGTTGATCGGCTAGTTAAAATGATCATTCTTAACTGATCATTGGTGCTCATTGATTATAGACTTATAAATGAAGCATAATGCATGCCATCACTGGGTTCGGGATAGATTGGATAACTAGGTCGCTTTGTGGAATCTATTTTTGTCTCAAATTTTGTCTCATTACAGACAATTGAGGTAGCCTAAAGTGGGTTTTGGATTTATATCATTCTGAGCTCTAAATCAAAAGTTAGGTACGATTTAGTGCGTACATGTTAAGTTGATCTACGAGTTAAAATGATCATTTTTAACTGATCATTGGTGCTCATTGAGTAGAGGCTTATAAATGAAGCACAATGCATGGCATTACAACGTTTTGGAGAGATTGGATAACTTCGACGCTTTGTCATATCTATTTATGTCCGGTTGAATATTCTGTTCTGAATTTCTGACCGTTTTTTAGGCAGATTGTTTTTGTTTTGAAGCTTGTTATGCATATTGAAAGTGACAATTTTATATTTGCACAGTAATGTTGATGGTTTTCCTCGTAAAGTTTTAATATTGACATACAGGAAAATAATTTTTTTTGTTAATAAAATGAGATACAGTAATGTTATGGACGATTTAGTGCGGACATGTCAAGTTGATCGGCCAGTTAAAATGATCAGTATAAACATATCATTGATGCTAATTGACTAACGGCTTTTAAATGAAGAACAATGTAAGGCATGACGCAGTTTATGATAGATTGGATTACTTGTATGCTTTGTCGAATCTTTTTCTGTCTCAAATTTTGTCACAATATAGAAAATTGAACTAATTTAACGCGTCCTTTAGATTTGTGTGATTCTGAGATCTAAATAAAAGGTTACGAACGATTTAGTGCGGAGATGTCCGGTTGATCGACCAGTTAAAATGATCATTCTAAACTGATCATTGATGCTCATTGAATCAACGCTTATAAATGAAGCACAATGCATGGCATGAAGCAGTTTTGGATAGATGGGATTACTTGGATGCTTTGTCGAATCTATTTCAGTTTCAAATTTTGTCACAATGTAAATAATAGAGCTAGCTTAACGTGGGCATTGGATTTGTGTCATTCTGATCTATAAATCAAAAGTTATGGACGATATAGTGCAGACATGTCAAGTTGATCAGGCAGTTAAAATGATCATTCTAAACTTATAATTGATTCTCATTGAGTAAAGGCTTATCAATGAAGCACAATGCATGGCTGCACGCAGTGTCGGATTACTTGGAAGCTTTGTTGAATCTATTTCTGTCTCAAATATTGTCACAATACATAAAATTGAGAAAGCTTAACGTGGGCTTTGGATTTGTGTCATTCTGAGCTCTAAATACAAAGTAACAAACGATTTTGTGCAGAAATATCAAGTTGATCAGCTAGTTAAAATGCTCATTCTAAATTGATCATTGATGCTCATTGAGTAAAGGCTTATTAATGAAGCACAATGCATGCCAAGACGCAGTTTTGGATAGATTGGATTACTTGGAAGCTTTGTCGAATCTATTTTTGTCTCCATTTGTCACAATATAGAAAATTGTGCAAGATTAACGTGGGCATTGGATTCGTTTCATTCTGAACTATAAATCAAAAGTTACAGAAGATATAGTGCAGAAATGTCAAGTTAATTGGCAAGTTAAAATGATCATTCTAAATTGATCATTGATACTCATCGAGTAAAGGCTTATAAATGAATCACAATGCATGGCATGAAGCAGTTTTGGATAGATTGGATTACTTGGATGCTTTTTCGAATGTATTTCTGTCTTATATTAATTCACAGTATAGAAAATTAGGCTAGCTTAACGTGGGCTTTGAATTTGTGTCGTTCTGAGCTCTAAATCAAACGTTACGGAGGATTTAGTACGGAAATGTCAAGTTGATCGGCCAGTTAAAATGATCATTCTAAGCTGATCATTGATGCTCATTGAGTAACGACTTATAAATGAAGCGCAATGCAAGGTATGACGTAGTTTTGGATAGATTGGATTACTTGGGCGCGTTGTTCAATCTATTTCCGTCTCACATTTTGTCATTGTATAGAAAATTGTGCTAGCTTAACGTGGATATTCGATTCGTGTCATTCTGAGCTATAAATCAAAAGTTATGGACGATATAATGCAGACATGTCACGTTGATCGGCAAGTTAAAATGATCATTCTAAACTGGTCATTTATGCTCATTGAGTAGAAGCTTATAAATG
Organism: Pugionium dolabratum; assembly: GCA_018901945.1. NCBI lineage: Eukaryota > Viridiplantae > Streptophyta > Magnoliopsida > Brassicales > Brassicaceae > Pugionium > Pugionium dolabratum. The sequence continues at coordinate 76,958 of JAEVFF010001068.1, read as the reverse complement.
AAGCACAATGCAAGGCATGATGCAGTTTTGCATAGATAGGATTACTTGGATGCTTTGTCGAATCTATTCTGTCTCAAATTTTGTCACAATATAGAAAATTGAGCTAGCTTAACGTGGGTGTTGGATTTGTGTCGTTCGGAGCTCTAAATCAAAAGTTACGAACAAAGTAGTGCGCACATGTCAAGTTGACGGGAAGTTAAAATGATCATTCTAAACTGATCATTGGTGCTCATTGAGTAACGGCTTATAAATAAAGAACAATGCAAGGCATGACGCTGTTTTGGATAGGTTGGATTACTTGGATTCTTTGTCGAAACTATTTCAATCTCAAATTTTCTCACAATATAGAAAATTAAGCTAGCTTAACGTGTTCATTGGATTCGTGTCATTGTGAGCTATAAATCAAAAGTTACGGGCGATTTAGTGCCGACATGTCAAGTTGATCAGCCAATTTAAATGATCATTCTAAAATGATCATTGATGCTCATTAAGTAAAGGCTTATCAATGAAGCACAATGCATGGCACGAAGCACTTTTGGAAAGATTGAATTACTTCGATGCTTTTTCGAATCTATTTGTCTCTAATTTTGTCACAATATAGAAAATTGAGCTAGCTTAACATGGCCTATGGATTTGTGTCATTCTGAACTCTAAATCCAAAGTTACGGATGAATTAGTGCAGACATGTCAAGTTGCTCGGCAAGTTAAAATGATCATTCTAAACTGATCATTGATGCTCATTGAGTAAAGGCTTATTAATGAAGCACAACGCATGGCAAGGCACTGTTTTGGATGGATTTGATTACTTAGACGCTTTGTGTAATCTATTTCTATCTCAAATTTTGTCACAATATAGAAAATTGAGCTAGCTTAACGTGGGCTTTGGATTTGTGTCATTTTGACCTCTAAATCCAAAGTTACAGACGATTTAGTGCTGCAATGTCAAGTTGATCGTCAGTTAAAATGATCATTCTAAACTGATCATTTATGCTCATTGAGTAAAGGCTTATTAATGAAGCACAATGCATGGCAAGACACAGTTTTGGATAGATTTGATAAATTGGATGCTTTGTCGAATCTATTTCTATCTCAAATTATATCACAATATAGAAAATTGAGTTAGCTTACCGTGGGCTTTGGGTTTGTGTCATTCTGATCTTTAAATCAAAGTTACGGACGATATAGTGCAGACATGCCAAGTTGATCGGCCAGTTAAAATGACCATTCTAAACTAACATTAACGCTCATTGAGTAAATGCTTATAAATAAAGCACAATGCATGGCATGAAGCAGTTTTGAATAGATTAGATAACTTAGATGCTTTGTCGAATCTATTTCGGTGTCAAATTTTGTCACAATATAGAAAATTGAGCTAGCTTAACGTAGGCTTTGAATTTGTGTCATTCTGAGTTCTAAATCAAAAGTTATGTACTATTTAGTGTGGGCATGTCAAGTTGATCGGCAGTTAAAACGATCATTCTAAACTGATTATTGATGCTCATTGTGTAACGGCTTATAAATGAAGCATAATGCATGGCAAGATGCAGTTCTGGATAGATTGGATTACTTGGATTCTTTGTCGAATTATTTTTGTCAAATTTTGTGACTATAGGAAATTGAGCTAGCTTAACGTGGGCATTGGATTCGTGTCATTCTAAGCTATAAATCAAAAGTTACGTAAAGATGTGAAGCTTATCGGCCAGTTAAAATGATCATTCTAAATTGATCAATGGTGCTCATAATTTAAAGGCTTATAAATAAAGCAAAATTCTTGGCATGAAGAACAATGCATGGCAAGATGCAGTTTTGGATAGACTAGATTACTTGGATGCTTTCTCCATTCTATTTCTGTCTCAAATTTTGTCAAAATATAGAAAATTGAGCATGCTTAATGTGGGATTTGGATTTGTGTCATTCTGAGCTCTAAATCAAAAGTTATGAACGATTTAGTATAGACATGTCAAGTTTATCGGGCAGTTAAAATGACCATTATAAACTGATCATTGATGCTCATTGAGTAACGGTTTATAAATGAAGCATAATGCAAGACATGACGCAGTTTTGGATAGATTGGATTACTTGGATGCTTTGTCGAATCTATTTCTATCTCAAATTATATCACAATATAGAAAATTGAGTTAGCTTACGTGGGCTTTGGGTTTGTGTCATTCTGATCTTTAAATCAAAGTTACGGACGATATAGTGCAGACATGCCAAGTTGATCGGCCAGTTAAAATGACCATTCTAAACTAACATTAATGCTCATTGAGTAAATGCTTATAAATAAAGCACAATGCATGGCATGAAGCAGTTTTGAATAGATTAGATAACTTAGATGCTTTGTCGAATCTATTTCTGTGTCAAATTTTGTCACAATATAGAAAATTGAGCTAGCTTAACGTAGCCTTTGGATTTGTGTCATTCTGAGTTCTAAATCAAAAGATATGTACTATTTAGAGTGGACATGTCAAGTTGATCGGCAGTTAAAACGATCATTCTAAACTGATTATTGATGCTCATTGTGTAACGGCTTATAAATGAAGCATAATGCATGGCAAGATGCAGTTCTGGATAGATTGGATTACTTGGATTCTTTGTCGAATTATTTTTGTTTCAAATTTTGTCACTATAGGAAATTGAGCTAGCTTAACGTGGGCATTGGATTCGTGTCATTCTAAGCTATAAATCAAAAGTTACGTAAAGATGTGAAGCTTATCGGCCAGTTAAAATGATCATTCTAAATTGATCAATGGTGCTCATAATTTAAAGGCTTATAAATAAAGCAAAATTCTTGGCATGAAGAACAATGCATGGAAAGATGCAGTTTTGGATAGACTAGATTACTTGGATGCTTTCTCCAATCTATTTCTGTCTCAAATTTTGTCAAAATATAGAAAATTGAGCATGCTTAATGTGGGATTTGGATTTGTGTCATTCTGAGCTCTAAATCAAAAGTTATGGACGATTTAGTATAGACATGTCAAGTTGATCGGGCAGTTAAAATGACCATTATAAACTGATCATTGATGCTCATTGAGTAACGGTTTATAAATGAAGCATAATGCAAGACATGACGCAGTTTTGGATAGATTGGATTACTTGGATGCTTTGTCGAATCTATTTCTATCTCAAATTATATCACAATATAGAAAATTGAGTTAGCTTACCGTGGGCTTTGGGTTTGTGTCATTCTGATCTTTAAATCAAAGTTACGGACGATATAGTGCAGACATGCCAAGTTGATCGGCCAGTTAAAATGACCATTCTAAACTAACATTAACGCTCATTGAGTAAATGCTTATAAATAAAGCACAATGCATGGCATGAAGCAGTTTTGAATAGATTAGATAACTTAGATGCTTTGTCGAATCTATTTCTGTGTCAAATTTTGTCACAATATAGAAAATTGAGCTAGCTTAACGTAGGCTTTGGATTTGTGTCATTCTGAGTTATAAATCAAAAGTTATGTACTATTTAGTGTGGACATGTCAAGTTGATCGGCAGTTAAAACGATCATTCTAAACTGATTATTGATGCTCATTGTGTAACGGCTTATAAATGAAGCATAATGCATGGCAAGATGCAGTTCTGGATAGATTGGATTACTTGGATTCTTTGTCGAATTATTTTTGTCTCAAATTTTGTCACTATAGAAAATTGAGCTAGTTTAACGTGGGCATTGGATTCGTGTCATTCTAAGCTATAAATCAAAAGTTACGTAAACATGTGAAGTTAATCGGCCATTTAAAATGATCATTCTAAATTGATCAATGGTGCTCATAATTTAAAGGCTTATAAATAAAGCAAAATTCTTGGCATGAAGCACAATTCTTGGCATGAAGAACAATGCATGGCAAGATGCAGTTTTGGATAGACTAGATTACTTGGATGCTTTCTCCAATCTATTTCTGTCTCAAATTTTGTCACAATATAGAAAATTGAGCATGCTTAACGTGGGATTTGGATTTGTGTCATTCTGAGCTCTAAATCAAAAGTTATGGACGATTTAGTATAGACATGTCAAGTTGATCGGGCAGTTAAAATGACCATTATAAACTGATCATTGATGCTCATTGAGTAACGGTTTATAAATGAAGCACAATGCAAGGCATGACGCAGTTTTGGATAGATTGGATTACTTGGATGCTTTGTCGAATCTATTTCTATGTCAAATTATATCATAGAAAATTGAGTTAGCTTACAGTGGGCTTTGGGTTTGTGTCATTCTGATCTTTAAATCAAAGTTACGGACGNTGTCAAGTTGATCTCTAGTTTAAATGATCCATTCTAAACTGATCATTGATGCCCATTGAGTAAAGGCTTATAAATGAAGCACAATGCATGGCATGACGAAGTTTTGGATAGATTGGATAACTATTTTTGTCGTATCTATTTTTGTCTCAAAGTTTGTCACAATATAGAAAATTGAGCTAGTGTAACGTGGGTTTTAGATTTGTCTCATTCTGATGTTTAAATCAAAAGTTATGGATGATTTAGTGCGGACAAGTCAAGTTAATCGGCCAGTTAAAATGATCATTCTAAACTGATCGTTGATGCTCATTGAGTAAAAGCTTATAAGTGAAGCACAATGCAAGGTATGACGCAGTTTTGGATATATGTGATTACTTTGATGCTTTCTCGAATCTATTTTTGTCTCCAGTTTTGTCACAATATAGAAAGTTGAGCTATATTAACGTGGGCTTTGGATTTGTCTCATTCTCATCTCTAAATAAAAAGTTATGGACGATTTAGTGTGGACATGTCAAGTTGATCGGCCAGTTAAAATGATCATTCTAAACTGATGACTGTTCCTCATTGAGTAGAGGCTTATAAATGAAGCCCAATGCACGGCATGACGAACTTTTGCATAGATTGGATACCTTGGACACTTTATGGAATATATTTCTGTCTCAAATTTGTGACAATATAAAAAATTGAGCTAGCTTAACGTGGGCTTTGGATTTCTGTCATTCTCAGCTCTAAATCAAAAGTTACGGACGATTTAGTGCGCACTTGTCAGGTTGATCGGCTAGTTAAAATGATCACTCTTAACTGATCATTGGTGCTCATTTAGTAGAGGCTTATAAATGAAGCAGAATGCATGGCATGACAAAGTTTTGGATAGATTGGATAACTTGGACGATTTGTCTTATCTATTTTTGTCTTAAATTTTTTCATAATATAAAAAATTGAGCTAGCTTAACGTGGACAATGGATTCATGTCATTCTAAGCTATAAATCAAATGGTTCGGACGATTTAGTGCAGAGATTGCAAGCTGATCGGCAAGTTAAAATGATCAATTCTAGAATAATCATTGATGCTCATTGAGTAAAGGCTTATCAATGAAGCACAATGCATGGCATCATGCAGTTTTGTATCGATTGGATTACTTGGACGCTTTGTAGTATCTATTTCTGTCTATAATTTTCTCACAATATACAAACTTGAGATAGCTTAATGTGGCCTATGGATTTGTGTCATTCTAAGCTATAAATCCAAAGTTACCGACGATTTAGTGCAGACATGTCAAGTCGATCAGCCAGTTAAAATGATCATTCTAAAATGATCATTCTAAAATGATCATTCTAAAATGATCATTGATTCTCATTGAGTAAAAGCTTTTAAATGAAGCACAATGCTTGGTATGACATAATTTTTGATAGCTTTGATTACTTGGAGGATTTCTGAAAACAATTTTAGTCTTAAATTTTATCACAATATAGAAAATTTAGCTAGCTTAACGTGGGCTTTGGATTTGTGTCATTCCGAGCTCTAAATCAAAACTTACTGACGATTTAGTGCAGATATGAAAAGTTGATCGGCTAGTTAAAATGATCATTCTTAACTGATCATTGGTGATCATTGATTAGAGACTTATAAATGAAGCATAATGCATGTCATCACGCAGTTCGGGACAGATTGGATAACTAGGACACTTTGTCGTATCTATTTCTGTCTCAAATTTTCTAACAATATAAAACATTGAGTTGGCTTAACGTGTGCTTTGGATTTCTGTCATTCTGAACTCCAAATAAAAATTACAGTCGATATAATAGAGAAATGTCAAGTTGATCGGCTAGTTAAAATGATCATTCTGAACTGATCATTGATGCTCATTAAGTAAAGGCTTATAAATGAAGCACAATGCATGGGATGACGCAATTTGGATAGATTAGATTACTTGGACGCTTTGTCGAATCTATTTATGTCTCAAATTCTTTCACAATATAGAAAATTGAGCTAGGTTAACGTGCACTTTGGATTTTTGTCATTCAGAGCTCTAAATCCAAAGTTACGGACGATTTAGTGTGGACATCTTAAGTTGATTGGCCAGTTAAAATGATCATTCTAAACTGATCATTGATGCTCATTGAGTAAAGGCTTATTAAGAAGCATAATGCATTGCATCACGCAGTTCTGGATAGATTGGATTTTTTGGACCCTTTGTCGAATCTATTTTTCTCTCAAATTTTGTCACAACATAGAAAATTGTGTTAGCTTCACGTGGGCATTTGATTCGTGTCATTCTGAGCTTTAAATCAAAAGTTACAGACGATATAGGGTAGACATGTCAAGTTGATCGGCCAGTTAAAATCATCATTCTAAATTGATCATTGATGCTCATTGAGTAAAGGTTTATAAATAAAGCACAATGCATGCCGTGTCGTAGCTTTTGATAGATTGGATTACTTGGACGCTTTGTCGAATCTATTTAATTAATGCCTCAAATTTTGCCACAATATAGAAAATTGAGCTAGCTTAACGTGGGCTTTGGATTTCTGTCATTCCGAGCTCTAAATCAAAAGTTACGAAAGATCTAGTGCGGAAATGAAAAGTTGATCGGCTAGTTAAAATGATCATTCTTAACTGATCATTGGTGCTCATTGATTATAGACTTATAAATGAAGCATAATGCATGCCATCACTCGGTTCGGGATAGATTGGATAACTAGGTAGCTTTGTGGAATCTATTTTTGTCTCAAATTTTGTCACATTACAGACAATTGAGGTAGCCTAAAGTGGGTTTTGGATTTATATCATTCTGAGCTCTAGATCAAAAGTTAGGTACGATTTAGTGCGTACATGTTAAGTTGATCTACGAGTTAAAATGATCATTTTTAACTGATCATTGGTGCTCATTGAGTAGAGGCTTATAAATGAAGCACAATGCATGGCATTACAACGTTTTGGAGAGACTGGATAACTTCGACGCTTTGTCATATCTATTTATGTCCGGTTGAATATTCTGTTCTGAATTTCTGACCGTTTTTTAGGCAGATTGTTTTTGTTTTGAAGCTTGTTATGCATATTGAAAGTGACAATTTTCTGGATATTTGCACAGTAATGTTGATGGTTTTCCTCGTAAAGTTTTAATATTGACATACAGGAAAATAATTTTTTTTGTTAATAAAATGAGATACAGTAATGTTATGGATGATTTAGTGCGGACATGTCAAGTTGATCGGCCAGTTAAAATGATCAGTATAAACATATCATTGATGCTAATTGACTAACGGCTTTTAAATGAAGAACAATGTAAGGCATGACGCAGTTTTCGATGGATTGGATTACTTGTATGCTTTGTCGAATCTTTTTCTGTCTCAAATTTTGTCACAATATAGAAAATTGAACTAATTTAACGCGTCCTTTAGATTTGTGTGATTCTGAGATCTAAATAAAAAGTTACGAACGATTTAGTGCGGAGATGTCCAGTTGATCGACCAGTTAAAATGATCATTCTAAACTGATCATTGATGCTCATTGAATCAACGCTTATAAATGAAGCACAATGCATGGCATGAAGCAGTTTTGGATAGATGGGATTACTTGGATGCTTTGTCGAATCTATTTCAGTTTCAAATTTTGTCACAATGTAAATAATAGAGCTAGCTTAACGTGGGCATTGGATTTGTGTCATTCTGATCTATAAATCAAAAGTTATGGACGATATAGTGCAGACATGTCAAGTTGATCAGGCAGTTAAAATGATCATTCTAAACTTATAATTGATTCTCATTGAGTAAAGGCTTATCAATGAAGCACAATGCATGGCTGCACGCAGTGTCGGATTACTTGGAAGCTTTGTTGAATCTATTTCTGTCTCAAATATTGTCACAATACATAAAATTGAGAAACCTTAACGTGGGCTTTGGATTTGTGTCATTCTGAGCTCTAAATACAAAGTTACAAACGATTTTGTGCAGAAATATCAAGTTGATCAGCTAGTTAAAATGCTCATTCTAAATTGATCGTTGATGCTCATTGAGTAAAGGCTTATTAATGAAGCACAATGCATGCCAAGACGCAGTTTTGGATAGATTGGACTACTTGGAAGCTTTGTCGAATCTATTTTGTCTCCATTTGTCACAATATAGAAAATTGAGCAAGATTAACGTGGGCATTGGATTCGTTTCATTCTGAACTATAAATCAAAAGTTACAGAAGATATAGTGCAGAAATGTCAAGTTAATTGGCAAGTTAAAATGATCATTCTAAATTGATCATTGATACTCATCGAGTAAAGGCTTATAAATGAATCACAATGCATGGCATGAAGTAGTTTTGGATAAATTGGATTACTTGAATGCTTTTTCGAATCTATTTCTGTCTTATATTAATTCACAGTATAGAAAATTAGGCTAGCTTAACGTGGGCTTTGAATTTGTGTCGTTCTGAGCTCTAAATCAAATGTTACGGAGGATTTAGTACGGAAATGTCAAGTTGATCGGCCAGTTAAAATGATCATTCTAAACTGATCATTGATGCTCATTGAGTAACGACTTATAAATGAAGCGCAATGCAAGGTATGACGTAGTTTTGGATAGATTGGATTACTTGGGCGCGTTGTTCAATCCATTTCCGTCTCACATTTTGTCATTGTATAGAAAATTGAGCTAGCTTAACGTGGATATTCGATTCGTGTCATTCTGAGCTATAAATCAAAAGTTAGGGACGATATAATGCAGACATGTCACGTTGATCGGCAAGTTAAAATGATCATTCTAAACTGGTCATTTATGCTCATTGAGTAGAAGCTTATAAATGAAGCACAATGCAAGGCATGATGCAATTTTGCATAGATAGGATTACTTGGATGCTTTGTCGAATCTATTTATGTCTCAAATTTTGTCACAATGTAGAAAATTGAGCTAGCTTAACGTGGGTGTTGGATTTGTGTCGTTCGGAGCTCTAAATCAAAAGTTATGAACAAATTAGTGCGGACATGTCAAGTTGACGGGAAGTTAAAATGATCATTCTAAACTGATCATTGGTGCTCATTGAGTAACGGCTTATAAATGAAGAACAATGCAAGGCATGACGCTGTTTTGGATAGGTTGGATTACTTGGATTCTTTGTCGAAACTATTTCAATCTCAAATTTTCTCACAATATAGAAAATTAAGCTAGCTTAACGTGTTCATTGGATTCGTGTCATTGTGAGCTATAAATCAAAAGTTACGGACGATATAGTGCCGACATGTCAAGTTGATCAGCCAATTTAAATGATCATTCTAAAATGATCATTGATGCACATTAAGTAAAGGCTTATCAATGAAGCACAATGCATGGCACGAAGCACTTTTGGAAAGATTGAATTACTTCGATGCTTTTTCGAATCTATTTGTCTCTAATTTTGTCACAATATAGAAAATTGAGCTAGCTTAACGTGGCCTATGGATTTGTGTCATTCTGAACTCTAAATCCAAAGTTACGGATGAATTAGTGCAGACATGTCAAGTTGCTCGGCAAGTTAAAATGATCATTCTAAACTGATCATTGATGCTCATTGAGTAAAGGCTTATTAATCAAGCACAACGCATGGCAAGGCGCTGTTTTGGATGGATTTGATTACTTAGACGCTTTGTGTAATCTATTTCTATCTCAAATTTTGTCACAATATAGAAAATTGAGCTAGCTTAACGTGGGCTTTGGATTTGTGTCATTTTGACCTCTAAATCCAAATTTACAGACGATTTAGTGCTGACATGTCAAGTTGATCGTCAGTTAAAATGATCATTCTAAACTGATCATTTATGCTCATTGAGTAAAGGCTTATTAATGAAGCACAATGCATGGCAAGACACAGTTTTGGATAGATTTGATTAATTGGATGTTTTTTCGAATATATTTATATCTCAAATTTTGTGACAATGAAGAAAATTGAGTTAGCATAACGTGGGCTTTGGATTTGTGTCATTCTGAGATCTATATCAAAAGTTACAGACGATATAGTGCAGCCATGTCAAGTTGATCGGCCAATTAAAATGATCTTTCTAAATTGATCAATGATGCTCATTGAGTAAAGGCTTATAAATAAAGCACAATGCTTGGCATGAAGCAATTTTGAATAGACTGGATTACTTAGATGCTTTGTCGAATCTATTTCTGTGTCAAATTTTGTCTAAATATAGAAAATTGAGCTAGCTTAACGTAGGCTTTGGATTTGTGTCATTCTGAGTTCTAAATCAAAAGATATGCTATTTAGTGTGGACATGTCAAGTTGATCGGCAGTTAAAACGATCATTCTAAACTGATTATTGATGCTCATTGTGTAACGGCTTATAAATGAAGCATAATGCATGGCAAGATGCAGTTCTGGATAGATTGGATTACTTGGATTCTTTTCGAATGATTTTTGTCTCAAATTTTGTCACAATATAGAAAATTGAGCTAGCTTAACGTGGGCATTATATTTGTGTCATTCTAAGCTATAATCAAAAGTTACGTACGATACAGTCCAGACATGTCAAGGTAATCGGCCAGTTAAAATGATCATTCTAAATTGATCAATGGTGCTCATAATTTAAAGGCTTATAAATAAAGCAAAATTCTTGGCATGAAGCACAATTCTTGGCATGAAGAACAATGCATGGCAAGATGCAGTTTTGGATAGACTTGATTACTTGGAAGCTTTCTCCAATCTATTTCTGTCTCAAATTTTGTCACAATATAGAAACTTGAGCATGCTTAACGTAGGCTTTCAATTTGTGTCATTCTGAGTTCTAAATCAAAAGTTATGTACTATTTAGTGTGGGCATGTCAAGTTGATCGGCAGTTAAAACGATCATTCTAAACTGATTATTGATACTCATTGTTAACGGCTTATAAATGAAGCATAATGCATGGCAAGATGCAGTTCTGGATAGATTGGATTACATTCTTTGTCGAATGTCTCAAATTTTGTGACTATAGAAAATTGAGCTAGCTTAACGTGGGCATTGGATTCGTGTCATTCTAAGCTATAAATCAAAAGTTACGTAAAGATGTGAAGCTTATCGGCCAGTTAAAATGATCATTCTAAATTGTTCAATGGTGCCCATAATTCTTGGCATGAAGAACAATGCATGGCAAGATGCAGTTTTGGATAGACTAGATTACTTGGATGCTTTCTCCAATCTATTTCTGTCTCAAATTTTGTCAAAATATAGAAAATTGAGCATGCTTAATGTGGGATTTGGATTTGTGTCATTCTGAGCTCTAAATCAAAAGTTATGGACGATTTAGTATAGACATGTCAAGTTGATCGGGCAGTTAAAATGACCATTATAAACTGATCATTGATGCTCATTGAGTAACGGTTTATAAATGAAGCATAATGCAAGGCATGACGCAGTTTTGGATAGATTGGATTACTTGGATGCTTTGTCGAATCTATTTCTATCTTAAATTATATCACAATATAGAAAATTGAGTTAGCTTACCGTGGGCTTTGGGTTTGTGTCATTCTGATCTTTAAATCAAAGTTACGGACGTATAGTGCAGACATGCCAAGTTGATCGGCCAGTTAAAATGACCATTCTAAACTAACATTAATGCTCATTGAGTAAATGCTTATAAATAAAGCACAATGCATGGCATGAAGCAGTTTTGAATAGATTAGATAACTTAGATGCTTTGTCGAATCTATTTCTGTGTCAAATTTTGTCACAATATAGAAAATTGAGCTAGCTTAACGTAGCCTTTGGATTTGTGTCATTCTGAGTTCTAAATCAAAAGATATGTACTATTTAGTGTGGACATGTCAAGTTGATCGGCAGTTAAAACGATCATTCTAAACTGATTATTGATGCTCATTGTGTAACGGCTTATAAATGAAGCATAATGCATGGCAAGATGCAGTTCTGGATAGATTGGATTACTTGGATTCTTTGTCGAATTATTTTTGTCTCAAATTTTGTGACTATAGAAAATTGAGCTAGCTTAACGTGGGCATTGGATTCGTGTCATTCTAAGCTATAAATCAAAAGTTACGTAAAGATGTGAAGCTTATCGGCCAGTTAAAATGATCATTCTAAATTGATCAATGGTGCCCATAATTTAAAGGCTTATAAATAAAGCAAAATTCTTGGCATGAAGAACAATGCATGGCAAGATGCAGTTTTGGATAGACTAGATTACTTGGATGCTTTCTCCAATCTATTTCTGTCTCAAATTTTGTCAAAATATAGAAAATTGAGCATGCTTAATGTGGGATTTGGATTTGTGTCATTCTGAGCTCTAAATCAAAAGTTATGAACGATTTAGTATAGACATGTCAAGTTTATCGGGCAGTTAAAATGACCATTATAAACTGATCATTGATGCTCATTGAGTAACGGTTTATAAATGAAGCATAATGCAAGACATGACGCAGTTTTGGATAGATTGGATTACGTGGATGCTTTGTCGAATCTATTTCTATCTCAAATTATATCACAATATAGAAAATTGAGTTAGCTTACCGTGGGCTTTGGGTTTGTGTCATTCTGATCTTTAAATCAAAGTTACGGACGATATAGTGCAGACATGCCAAGTTGATCGGCCAGTTAAAATGACCATTCTAAACTAACATTAATGCTCATTGAGTAAATGCTTATAAATAAAGCACAATGCATGGCATGAAGCAGTTTTGAATAGATTAGATAACTTAGATGCTTTGTCGAATCTATTTCTGTGTCAAATTTTGTCACAATATAGAAAATTGAGCTAGCTTAACGTAGCCTTTGGATTTGTGTCATTCTGAGTTCTAAATCAAAAGATATGTACTATTTAGAGTGGACATGTCAAGTTGATCGGCAGTTAAAACGATCATTCTAAACTGATTATTGATGCTCATTGTGTAACGGCTTATAAATGAAGCATAATGCATGGCAAGATGCAGTTCTGGATAGATTGGATTACTTGGATTCTTTGTCGAATTATTTTTGTTTCAAATTTTGTCACTATAGGAAATTGAGCTAGCTTAACGTGGGCATTGGATTCGTGTCATTCTAAGCTATAAATCAAAAGTTACGTAAAGATGTGAAGCTTATCGGCCAGTTAAAATGATCATTCTAAATTGATCAATGGTGTTCATAATTTAAAGGCTTATAAGTAAAGCAAAATTCTTGGCATGAAGAACAATGCATGGCAAGATGCAGTTTTGGATAGACTAGATTACTTGGATGATTTCTCCATTCTATTTCTGTCTCAAATTTTGTCAAAATATAGAAAATTGAGCATGCTTAATTTGGGATTTGGATTTGTGTCATTCTGAGCTCTAAATCAAAAGTTATGAACGATTTAGTATAGACATGTCAAGTTTATCGGGCAGTTAAAATGACCATTATAAACTGATCATTGATGCTCATTGAGTAACGGTTTATAAATGAAGCATAATGCAAGACATGACGCAGTTTTGGATAGATTGGATTACTTGGATGCTTTGTCGAATCTATTTCTATCTCAAATTATATCACAATATAGAAAATTGAGTTAGCTTACCGTGGGCTTTGGGTTTGTGTCATTCTGATCTTTAAATCAAAGTTACGGACGATATAGTGCAGACAGGCCAAGTTGATCGGCCAGTTAAAATGACCATTCTAAACTAACATTAACGCTCATTGAGTAAATGCTTATAAATAAAGCACAATGCATGGCATGAAGCAGTTTTGAATAGATTAGATAACTTAGATGCTTTGTCGAATCTATTTCTGTGTCAAATTTTGTGAGCTAGCTTAACGTAGGCTTTGGATTTGTGTCATTCTGAGTTATAAATCAAAAGTTATGTACTATTTAGTGTGGACATGTCAAGTTGATCGGCAGTTAAAACGATCATTCTAGACTGATTATTGATGCTCATTGTGTAACGGCTTATAAATGAAGCATAATGCATGGCAAGATGCAGTTCTGGATAGATTGGATTACTTGGATTCTTTGTTGAATTATTTTTGTCTCAAATTTTGTCACTATAGAAAATTGAGCTAGTTTAACGTGGATATTCGATTCGTGTCATTCTGAGCTATAAATCAAAAGTTATGGACGATATAATGCAGACATGTCACGTTGATCGGCAAGTTAAAATGATCATTCTAAACTGGTCATTTATGCTCATTGAGTAGAAGCTTATAAATGAAGCACAATGCAAGGCATGATGCAGTTTTGCATAGATAGGATTACTTGGATGCTTTGTCGAATCTATTTCTGTCTCAAATTTTGTCACAATATAGAAAATTGAGCTAGCTTAACGTGGGTGTTGGATTTGTGTCGTTCGGAGCTCTAAATCAAAAGTTACGAACAAATTAGTGCGGACATGTCAAGTTGACGGGAAGTTAAAATGATCATTCTAAACTGATCATTGGTGCTCATTGAGTAACGGCTTATAAATGAAGAACAATGCAAGGCATGACGCTGTTTTGGATAGGTTGGATTACTTGGATTCTTTGTCGAAACTATTTCAATCTCAAATTTTCTCACAATATAGAAAATTAAGCTAGCTTAACGTGTTCATTGGATTCGTGTCATTGTGAGCTATAAATCAAAAGTTACGGACGATATAGTGCCGACATGTCAAGTTGATCAGCCAATTTAAATGATCATTCTAAAATGATCATTGATGCACATTAAGTAAAGGCTTATCAATGAAGCACAATGCATGGCACGAAGCACTTTTGGAAAGATTGAATTACTTCGATGCTTTTTCGAATCTATTTGTCTCTAATTTTGTCACAATATAGAAAATTGAGCTAGCTTAACGTGGCCTATGGATTTGTGTCATTCTGAACTCTAAATCCAAAGTTACGGATGAATTAGTGCAGACATGTCAAGTTGCTCGGCAAGTTAAAATGATCATTCTAAACTGATCATTGATGCTCATTGAGTAAAGGCTTATTAATCAAGCACAACGCATGGCAAGGCGCTGTTTTGGATGGATTTGATTACTTAGACGCTTTGTGTAATCTATTTCTATCTCAAATTTTGTCACAATATAGAAAATTGAGCTAGCTTAACGTGGGCTTTGGATTTGTGTCATTTTCACCTCTAAATCCAAAGTTACAGACGATTTAGTGCTGACATGTCAAGTTGATCGTCAGTTAAAATGATCATTCTAAACTGATCATTTATGCTCATTGAGTAAAGGCTTATTAATGAAGCACAATGCATGGCAAGACACAGTTTTGGATAGATTTGATTAATTGGATGTTTTTTCGAATATATTTATATCTCAAATTTTGTGACAATGAAGAAAATTGAGTTAGCATAACGTGGGCTTTGGATTTGTGTCATTCTGAGATCTATATCAAAAGTTACAGACGATATAGTGCAGCCATGTCAAGTTGATCGGCCAATTAAAATGATCTTTCTAAATTGATCAATGATGCTCATTGAGTAAAGGCTTATAAATAAAGCACAATGCTTGGCATGAAGCAATTTTGAATAGACTGGATTACTTAGATGCTTTGTCGAATCTATTTCTGTGTCAAATTTTGTCTAAATATAGAAAATTGAGCTAGCTTAACGTAGGCTTTGGATTTGTGTCATTCTGAGTTCTAAATCAAAAGATATGTACTATTTAGTGTGGACATGTCAAGTTGATCGGCAGTTAAAACGATCATTCTAAACTGATTATTGATGTTCATTGTGTAACGGCTTATAAATGAAGCATAATGCATGGCAAGATGCAGTTCTGGATAGATTGGATTACTTGGATTCTTTTCGAATGATTTTTGTCTCAAATTTTGTCACAATATAGAAAATTGAGCTAGCTTAACGTGGGCATTATATTTGTGTCATTCTAAGCTATAATCAAAAGTTACGTACGATACAGTCCAGACATGTCAAGGTAATCGGCCAGTTAAAATGATCATTCTAAATTGATCAATGGTGCTCATAATTTAAAGGCTTATAAATAAAGCAAAATTCTTGGCATGAAGCACAATTCTTGGCATGAAGAACAATGCATGGCAAGATGCAGTTTTGGATAGACTTGATTACTTGGAAGCTTTCTCCAATCTATTTCTGTCTCAAATTTTGTCACAATATAGAAACTTGAGCATGCTTAACGTAGGCTTTCAATTTGTGTCATTCTGAGTTCTAAATCAAAAGTTATGTACTATTTAGTGTGGGCATGTCAAGTTGATCGGCAGTTAAAACGATCATTCTAAACTGATTATTGA
>JAEVFF010001068.1:0-60015 GCA_018901945.1 Pugionium dolabratum | reverse complement strand
TATAAATCAAAAGTTACGTACGATATAGTGCAGACATGTCAAGTTAATCGGCCAGTTAAAATGATCATTCTAAATTGATCAATGGTGCTCATAATTTAAAGGCTTATAAATAAAGCAAAATTCTTGGCATGAAGCACAATTCTTGGCATGAAGCACAATTCTTGGCATGAAGAACAATCCATGGCAAGATGCAGTTCTGGATAGACTAGATTACTTGGATGTTTTCTCCAATCGATTTCTGTCTCAAATTTTGTCACAATATAGAAAATTGAGCATGCTTAACGTGGGATTTGGATTTGTGTCATTCTGAGCTCTAAATCAAAAGTGATGGACGATTTAGTATAGACATGTCAAGTTGATCGGGCAGTTAAAATGACCATTATAAACTGATCATTGATGCTCATTGAGTAACGGTTTATAAATAAACCACAATGCAAGGCATGACGCAGTTTTGGATAGATTGGATTACTTGGATGATTTGTCGAATCTATTTCTATCTCAAATTATATCACAATATACAAAATTGAGTTAGCTTACCATGGGATTTGGGTTTGTTTCATTCTGATCTTTAAATCAAAAGTTACGGATGATATAGTGCATACATGCCAAGTTGATCGTTCAGTTAAAATGACCATTCTAAACTAACATTAATGCTCATTGAGTAAATGCTTATAAATAAAGCACAATGCATGCATGAAGCAGTTTTGAATAGATTGGATAACTTGGATGCTTTGTCGATCTAATTTTGTCTCAAATTTTGTCGCAATATAGAAAATTGAGCTAGCTTAACGTGGGCATTGGATTCGTGTCATTCTAAGCTATAAATCAAAAGTTACGTACGATATAGTGCAGACATGTCAAGTTGATCGGCCATTTAAAATGATCGTTCTAAATTAGTCATTGATGCTCATTGAGTAAATGCTTATAAATAAAGCACAATGCATGGCATAAAGAAGTTTTGAATAGATTTTATTAACTTGGATACTTTGTAGATTCATTTATGCCTCGAATTTTGTCACATTAAAGAAAATTGAGCTAGTTTAATGTGGGCGTTCGATTTGTGTCATTCTGAGTTCTAAACGAAAAGTTATGGACGATTTAGTGCGGCATGTCAAGTTGATCGGCCAGTTAAAATGATCATTCTAAAGTAATCATTGATGCTACTCATTCAGCAACGGATTATAATTGAAGCACAAAGCAACGGTTTAGAAAGATTGGATTAATTGGATGCTTTGTCGAATCTATTTATGTGTCAAATTTTGTGATAATATAGAAAATTGAGCTTGCTTAACGTGAGATTTGGATTTGTGTCATTCTGACCTCTAAATCCAAAGTTACGGACGATTTAGTGAACACATGTCAAGTTGATCGGCCAGATTAAATAATCATTCTAAACTGATCATTGATGCTCATTGAGTAATGTCTTATTAATGAAGCACAATGCGTGGCAAGACGCAGTTTTGGATAGATTGGATTACTTGGACGCTTTCTCTAATCTATTTCGGTCTCAAATTTTGTCACAATATAGAAAATTGAGCTAGCTTAACGTGGGCTATGGATTTGTGTCATTATGAGCTCTAAATCAAAAATTGTGGACGATTTAGTGGAGACATGTCAAGTTGATTGGCTAGTTAAAATGATCATTCTAAACTTATCATAGGTGCTCATTGAGTAACAGCTTATAAATGAAGCACAATGTAAGGCATGAAGCAGTTTTGGATAGATTGGATTACTTGGATGCTTTATCGACTACTTTTCGTCTCAAATTTTGTTACAATATATAAAAACTGAACTAGCTTAAAATGGGCTTTGGATTTGTGTCATTCTGAGTTCCAAATCCAAAGTTACGGACGATTTAGTGTAGACAAGTCAAGTTGATTGGCTAGTTAAAATAATTATTTTAAACTGATCATTGATGCTCATTGAGTATAGCCTTATAAATGAAGCACAATGCATGGCAAGTCCCAGTTTTGGATAGATTGGATAACTAGTACACTTTGTCGAACCTATTTCTGTCTCAAATTTTGTCACACTATAGAAAATTGAGCTAGCTTAATGTGGGCATTGGATTCGTGTTATTCTGAGCTATAAATAAAAAGTTACGGACGATATAGTGAAGACATGTCAAGTTGATTGGCCTGTTAAAATGATTATTCTAAACTGATCATTGATGCTCATTGAGTTAAGGCTTATAAATGAAGCACAATGCATGGCATGACGCAGTTTTGGATAGATTGGATTACTTGGATGCTTTTTCAAATCTATTTCTACCTCAAACTTTGTCACAATATAGAAAGTCGAGCTAGCTTAACGTGGGCATTGGATTCGTGTCATTCTAAGCTATAAATCAAAAGTTAACGTAAACATGTCTAGCTTATCGGCCAGTTAAAATGATCATTCTAAATTGATCAATGGTGCTCATAATTTAAAGGCTTATAAATAAAGCAAAATTCTTGGCATGAAGCACAATTCTTGGCATGAAGAACAATGCATGGCAAGATGCAGTTTTGGATAGACTAGATTACTTGGATGCTTTCTCCAATCTATTTCTGTCTCAAATTTTGTCAAAATATAGAAAATTGAGCATCCTTAATGTGGGATTTGGATTTTGTGTCATTCTGAGCTCTAAATCAAAAGTTATGGACGATTTAGAATAGACATGTCAAGTTGATCGGTCAGTTAAAATGACCATCATAAACTGATCATTGATGCTCATTGAGTAACGGTTTATAAATGACGCATAATGCAAGGCATGATGCAGTGTTGGATAGATTGGATTACTTGGATGCTTTGTCGAATCTATTTCTATCTCAAATTATATCACAATATAGAAAATTGAGTTAGCTTACCGTTGGCTTTGGGTTTGTGTCATTCTGATCTTTAAATCAAAGTTACGGACGATATAGTGCAGACATGCCAAGTTGATCGGCCAGTTAAAATGACAATTTAAACTAACATTAATGCTCATTTAGTAAATGCTTATAAATAAAGCACAATGCATGGCATGAAGCAGTTTTGAATAGATTAGATAACTTAGATGCTTTGTCGAATCTATTTCTGTGTCAAATTTTGTCACAATATAGAAAATTGAGCTAGCTTAACCTAGGGTTTGGATTTGTGTCATTCTGAGTTCTAAATCAAAAGTTATGTACGATTTAGTGTGGACATGTCAAGTTGATCGGCCAGTTAAAGTTATCATTCTAAACTAATCATTGGTGCTCATTAAATAAAGGCTTCTAAATGAAGCATAATGCATGGTATCAAGCAGTTTGGATAGATTGGATTACTTGGATGCTTTGTCGTTTCTATTTCTGTCTCTAATTATGTCAAAATATAGAAAATTGAGCTTGCTTAATGTGAGCATTGGATTCATGTTATCCTGATCTCTAAATCAAATGTTATTGATGATTTAGTGTGGACATGTCAAGTTGATCAGCCAGTTGAAGTGATCATTCTAATTTGATCATTGGTGCTCATTAAGTAATGGCTTACAAATGAGGCATAAAGCATGGTATCACGCAGTTTGTCATTCCGAGCTATTAATCAAAAGGTATGGACGATTTAGTGCATGCATGACAAGTTGATCGGCCAGTTGAAATTGATCATTCGTGCTCATTGAGTAAAATTTTATAAATCAAAAATAATGCATGTCATCAAGGAGTTTGGGAAGGTTTGGATTACTTGGATGCTTTGTCGTAACTATTTTCGTCTCAAAATTTTGTCACATATAGAAAATTGAGCTAGCTTAACGTAAGCATTGGATTTGTGTTATTCTGAGCTGTAAATGAAAAGTTACAGATGATTTAGGGCGGACACGTCAAGTTGATCGGCCAGTGAAACTGATTATTCTAAACTAATCATTGGTGGTGATTGAGTAAACGCTTATAAATCGTCCATACCTTTTGATTGGTTAAACGCTTATAAATGAAGCATAATGCATAGCATCACACATTTTTGGATAGATTTAATTACTTGAAAGCTTTGTCGTATTTATTTTTGTCTTAAATTTTGTTACACTATAGAAAATTGAGCTAGCTTAATATGGACATTTGATTCGTGTGTTTCGGAGCTCTAAAACAAAAGTTACATCCGATTTAGTGGGGAAAATTAAGTGCGGACATGTCAAGTTGATCGGCCAGTTAAAATGATCATTCTAAACTGATGATTGGTTCTCATTAAGTAAAGTCTTATAAATGAGGCATAAAGCATGGTATCACGCAGTTTGGGATAGATTGGATTACTTTAACGCTTTGTCGTATCTAATTTTGTTTGAAATTTTGTCACAATATAGAATTTTTGAACTAGCTTAATGTAGGCATTGGATTCATGACATTCGGAGCTATAAATCAAAAGGTATGGACGATTTAGTGCATACAGGACAAGGTGATCGGCCAGTTGAAATGATCATTCTAAACTGATCATTCACGTCTAGAAAATTGAACTAGCTTAACGTAAGCATTGGATTCGTGTCATTCGGAGCTCTAAATCAAAAGCTACGGAGGATTTAGTGCATACATGTCAAGTTGATCAGCCAGTTGATATGATTATTCTAAATTGATCATTGGTGCTCATTGAGTAAAGGCTTATAAATGAAACATAATGCATTGCATCACGCAGTTTGGGATCGGTTGGATTACTTGGACGCTTTTTCGTATCTAGTTTTGTCTCAAATTTTATCACAATATAGAAATTGAACTAGCTTAACGAAAGCATTGGATTCGTGTCATTCTGAGGTCTGAATCAAAAGTTAAGGATGATTTGGTGCGGACATGTCAAGTTCATCTGCCAGTGAAAGTGATCATTCTAAACTGATCATTGGTGCTGATTGAGTAAACGCTTATAAATGAATCATAATGCATTGCATCAACCAGTTTTGGATAGATTGGATTACTTGGGTGCTTTGTCGTATCTATTTATGTGTCAAGTTTTGCTACACTATAGAAAATTGAGCTAGCTTAACGTGGGCATTGGATTCATGCGTTTCTGATCTCCAAATCAAAAGTTACTGATGATTTAGTGCGGACATGTCAAGTTGATCGGCGAGTTAAAATGATGATTTCAAACTGATCGTTGGTGGTCATTGAGTAAAAGCTTATAAATGAAGAATAATGCTTGGCATCACGCAGTTTGGGATTGACTAGAGTACCTGGACGCTTTGTCTTATCTACTTCTGTCTCAAATTTTGTCACAATATAGAAAATTGAGCTAGCTTAACGTAAGCATTAGATTCATGTCATTCTAAGCTATAAATCAAAAGTTAGGGATGATTTAGTGCGGACATGTCAAATTGATCGGTCAGTGAATGTGATCATTCTAAACTTATTAGTGGTGCTAACTGAGTAAATGCTTATAGACGAAGCATAATGCATAGCATCACACAGTTTTGGATAGATTGGATTACTTGAACGCTTTGTCGTATCTATTTCTGTCTAAAATTTTGTTATACTGTAGAAAATTGAGCTATCTTAATGTGGGCATTGGATTCGTATGTTTCTGTGCTCTAAATCAAAAGTTACGGACGATTTAGTGCAGACATATCAAGTTGATTGGCGAGTTAAAACGATCATAGTAAACTGATCATTGGTGCTCATTAAGTAAAGGCTTATAAATGAGGCATAAAGTATGGCATCACTGAGTTTGGGATAAATTGGATTGACATGAATCCTGTGCCCACATTAATCTAGCTAAATTTTCTATATTGTGGCAAAGTTTGCGACAGAAATAGATGCGACAATGCGTCCAAGTAATCCAATCCATCCCAAAGTGCGTGATCCCATTCCTTAGGATTCATTTATAAGCCTTTACTTAATGAGCACCAATGATCAGTTTTGAATGATCACTTTAACTGCCCAATCAACTTGACATGTCCGCACTAAATCGTCCGTAACTTTTGACAAAATTGAGACAGAAATGGAGATGACAAAACATCCAAGTAATCCAATCTATCCAAACTTCTTGATACCATGCATTATGCTTCATTTATAAGCCTTTACTTAATGAACACCAATGATCCTTTTAGAATGATCACTTTAACTGGCCAATCAACTTGACATGTCCGCACTAAATCATCCGTAACTTTTGATTTTGAGCTCAGAATGACACGAATCTAATGCCCACGTTAAGCTAGATAAATTTTCAATATCTTGACAAAACTTGAAACAAAGTTAGAGACGACAAAGCGTGGGAAATACTTATCAGTTTAGAATGATAACATTAAACGGCCAATCAACTTGACATGTCCGCACTAAATCCTCCGTAACTTTTGATTTAGAGTTTGGAAACACACGAATCTAATGCTCACGTTAAGCTAGCTCAATTTTCTATATTGTAACAAAATTTGAGACAGAAATAGATATGACAAAGCGTCCAAGTAATCCAATCTATCCAAAACTTTGTGATGCCATGTATTATGCTTAATTTATAAACCTTTACTCAATGAGCACTAATGATCAGTTTAGAATGATCATTTTAACAAGCCGATCAACTTGACATGTCCACACTAAATCACCCATAACTTTTGATTATGAGTTCAGAATAACACGAATCCAATGCCCACGTTCAGCTAGCTGAATTCTCTATATTTTGACATGATTTCAGACAGAAATACAGATGACAAAGTGTCCAAGTAATTCAATCTATCCAACCTGCTTCACGCCATGCATTATGCTTTATTTATAAGCATTTATTTAATGAGCACTAATGATCACTTTAGAATGATCACTTTAACTGGCCGATCAACTTTATATGTCCGCACTAAATCGTCCGTATGTTTTGATTTAGAGCTCGGAATAACACGAATCTAATGCCCACGTTAAGCTAGCTCAATTTTCTATATTGTGAAAATGTTTGAAACAGAAATTGATACGACAAAGCGTCCAAGTAATTCATTCCATCCGAAACTGTGTGATACCATGAATTACGCTTCATTTATACGCCTTTACTCAATAAGTACCAATGATTAGTTTCGAATGATAACTTTAACTGTCCAATCAACTTGACATGTCCACACTAAATTGTCCGTAACTTTTGATATAGAGCTCAGAATGACACGAATCCAAAACCCACATTAAGCTAGCTCAATTTTCTGTATTTTGACATAATTTGAGACAGAAATAGAGACAACAAAGCATCCAAGTAATCCAATCTATCCAAACTGTTGATGTCATGCATTATGCTTCATTTATAAGCTTTTACATAATGAGTACCAATGAGCAGTTTACAATGATAACTTTAACTGGTTGATCAACTTGACATGTACGCACTAAATCGTCTCCAACTTTTGATTTAGAGATCAGAATGACATGAATCCAACGCCCACATTAAGCTAGCTCAATTTTCTATTTTTTACAAAATTTGAGGGCGAACTAGATATGACAAAGCGTCCAAGTAATCCAATCTATCCAAAACTGTTTGATGCAATGCATTATGTTTCATTTATAAGTCTTTACTCAATGAGTACCAATGATAAGTTTAGAATAATCATATTAACTGGTCAATCAACTTGACATGTCCGCACTAAATCGTCCGTAAATTTTGAGCTCAAAGTGAAATGAATCCAATGATCACGTTAAACTAGCTCAATTTTCTGTATTTTGACAAAATTTGAGACAGAAATGAAGACGAAAAAACATCCAAGTAATCCAATCTATTCAAAATTCTTGATGACATGCATTATGCTTCATTTATAAGGCTTTACTTAATGGGCAACACTTATCAGTTTAGAATGATCACTTTAAATTGCCGATCAACTTGACATTTCTACACAAAATCCTCCGTAACTTTTGATTTACAGCTTAGAAACACACGAATCCTACGTATCATTCAGCTAGCTCAATTTCTATATTTTGACATGATTTTGAGACAGAAAAAGAGACGACAAAGCGTCCAAGTAATCCAATCGATCCAACTTGCTTGATGCGATGCATTATGCTTCATTTATAAGCATTTATTTAATGAACCCCAATGATCAGTTTAGACTGATCACTTTAACTGGCCGATCAACTTGACATGGCCGCATTAAATCGTCGGTAACTTTTGATTTAGAGCTCGGAATGACACGAATCCAGTGCCCACGTTGAAGCTAGCTCTATTTTCTGTATTGTGACAAAGTTTGAAACAGAAATAGATACGACAAAGCGTCCAAGTAATCCAATCCATCCGAAACTGTGTGATACCATGCATTATGCTTCATTTATAAGCTTTTACTTAATGAGCACCGATGATCAGTTTACAATGATCACTTTAACTGGCCTATCAACTTGACATGTACGCACTAGATCGTCTCTAACTTTTGATTTGGAGATTAGAATGACACGAATCCAATGCCCACGTTAAGCTAGCTCAATTTTCTATATTGGGACTAAATTTGAGAGAGAAGTAGATATGAAAAAGCATCCAAGTAATCCAATGTATCCAAAACTTTTTGATGCAATGCATTATGCTTCATTTATAAGACTTTACTCAGTGAGTACCAATGATCAGTTTAAAATAATCATATTAACTGGTCGATCAACTTGGCATGTCCGCACTAAATCGTCCATAAATTTTGAGCTCAAAGTGAAACGAATTCAATGCCCACGTTAAGAAGCTAGCTCGATTTTCTATATTTTGACAAAATTTGAGATAGAAATGGAGACGACAAAACAGCCAAGTAATCCAATCTATCAAAAATTCTTGATGCCATGCATTATGCTTCATTTATAAGGCTTTACTTAATGGGCAACACTTATCAGTTTAGAATGATCACTTTAACTGGCCGATCAACTTTATATGTCCGCACTAAATCGTCCGTATGTTTTGATTTAGAGCTCGGAATGACACGAATCTAGTGCTCACGTTAAGCTAGCTGAATTTTCTATATTGTGAAAAAGTTTGAAACATAAATTGATATGACAAAGCGTCCAAGTAATTCATTCCATCCGAAACTGTGTGATACCATGAATTACGCTTCATTTATATGCCTTTACTCAATAAGTACCAATGATTAGTTTCGAATGATAACTTTAACTGTCCAATCAACTTGACATGTCCACACTAAATTGTCCGTAACTTTTGATTTAGAGCTCAGAATGACACCAATCCAAAGCCCACGTTAAGCTAGCTCAATTTTCTATATTTTGACAAACTTTGAGACAGAAATAGAGACTACAAAGCATCCAAGTAATCCAATCTATCCAAACTGTTGATGTCATGCATTATGCTTCATTTATAAGCTTTTACATAATGAGCACCAATGAGCAGTTTATAATGATAACTTTAACTGGTTGATCAACTTGACATGTACGCACTAAATCGTCTCCAACTTTTGATTTAGAGATCAGAATGACACGAATCCAATGCCCACGTTAAGCTAGCTCAAGTTTCTATTTTTGTACAAAATTTGAGGGAAAACTAGATATGACAAAGCGTCCAAGTAATCCAATCTATCCAAAACTGTTTGATGCAATGCATTAAGTTTCATTTACAAGACTTTACTCAATGAGTACCAATGATAAGTTTAGAATTAACTGGTCGATCAACTTGACATGTCCGCACTAAATCGTCAGTAAATTTTGAGCTCAAAGTGAAACGAATCCAATGATCACGTTAAACTAGCTCAATTTTCTGTATTTTGACAAAATTTGAGACAGAAATGAAGACGACAAAACATCCAAGTAATCCAATCTATTCAAAATTCTTGATGACAAGCATTATGCTTCATTTATAAGGCTTTACTGAATGGGCAACACTTATCAGTTTAGAATGATCACTTTAAATTGCCGATCAACTTGACATTTCTACACTAAATCCTCCGTAACTTTTGATTTACAGCTTAGAAACACACGAATCCTACGTATCATTCAGCTAGCTCAATTTCTATATTTTGACATGAATTTGAGACAGAAAAAGAGACGACAAAGCGTCCAAGTAATCCAATCGATCCAATTTGCTTGATGCCATGCATTATGCTTCATTTATAAGCATTTATTTAATGAACCCCAATGATCAGTTTAGAATGATAACTTTAACTTGCCGATCAACTTGACATGGCCGCATTAAATCATCGGTAACTTTTGATTTAGAGCTAGGATTGACACGAATCCAGTGCCCATGTTAAGCTAGCTCTATTCTCTGTATTGTGACAAAGTTTGAAATAGAAATAGATACGACAAAGCGTCCAAGTAATCCAATCCATCCGAAACTGTGTGATACCATGCATTATGCTTCATTTATAAGCTTTTACTTAATGAGCACCGATGATCAGTTTACAATGATCACTTTAACTGGCCTATCAACTTGACATGTACGCACTAGATCGTCTCTAACTTTTGATTTAGAGATTAGAATGACACGAATCCAATGCCCACGTTAAGCTAGCTCAATTTTCTATATTGGGACAAAATTTGAGAGAGAAGTAGATATGAAAAAGCATCCAAGTAATCCAATGTATCCAAAAATTTTTGATGCAATGCATTATGCTTCATTTATAAGACTTTACTCAGTGAGTACCAATGATCAGTTTAGAATAATCATATTAACTGGTCGATCAACTTGGCATGTCCGCACTAAATCGTCCATAAATTTTGAGCTCAAAGTGAAACGAATTCAATGCCCACGTTAAGCTAGCTCAATTTTCTATATTTTGACGAAATTTGAGATAGAAATGGAGACGACAAAACAGCCAAGTAATCCAATCTATCCAGAATTCTTGATGCCATGCATTTTGCTTCATTTTTAAGGCTTTACTTAATGGGCAACACTTATCAGTTTAGAATGATCACTTTAACTGGCCGATTAACTTGACATGTGCACAATAAATCCTCTGTAACTTTTGATTTAGAGCTTAAAAACACACGAATCCTCCGTAACGTTAACCTAACTCAATGTTCTATATTTTGACATGATTTGAGATAGAAAAAGAGACGAAAAAGCGTCCAAGTTATCCAATCTATCCAAAACTATGTGATGTCATGCATTATGCTTCAATTATAAGCTTTTACTCAATAAGCACCAATGATCAGTTTAGAATAATCATATTAACTGGTCGATCAACTTGACATGTCCGCACTAAATCGTCTGTAAATTTTGAGCCCAAAGTGAAACGAATCCAATGCCCACGTTAAGCTAGCTCAATTTTCTATATTTTGACAAAATTTGAGACAAAAATGAAGACGGCAAAACATCCAAGTAATCGAATATATTCAAAATTCTTGATGCCATGCATTATGCTTCATTTATAAGGCTTTACTTAATGGGCAACACTTATCAGTTTAGAATGATCATTTTAAATGGCCGATCAACTTGACATTTCCGCACTAAATCCTCTGTAACTTTTGATTTACAGGTAAGAAACACACGAATCCTCTGTATCGTTCAGCTAGCTCAATTTTCTACATTTTAACATGATTTGAGACAGAAAAATAGACGACAAAGCGTCCAAGTAATCCAATCTATCCAACCTGCTTGATGCCATGCATTATACTTCATTTATAGTCATTTATTTGATGAACCCCAATGATCAGTTTAGAATGATCACTTTAACTGGCCAATGAACTTGACATGTCTGCACTAAATTGTCGGTAACTTTTTATTTAGAGCTCGGAATGACACGAATTCATTGCCCATGTTAAGCTAGCGCTATTTTCTATATTGTGGCAAAGTTTGAAACAGAAAAAGATACGACAAAGTGTCCAAGTAATCCAATCTATCCGAAAGTCTGTCATGCCATGCATTATGCTTCATTTATAAGTATTTACTCAATGAGAACTAATGATCAGTTTAAAATGATGACTTTAAGTGGCCGATCAATTTGACATGTTCACACTAAATCATCCATAACTTTTGATTTAGAGATAAGAATAACATGAATCCAATGCTCACGTTAAGAGAGCTCAATTTTCTATATTATGACAGAATTTGAGACAGAAATATGGAGATGACAAAGCGTAAGTAATCCAATCTATCCCAAAATGCGTGATGCCATGCTTTATGCTTTATTTATAAGCGTTTACTTAATAAGCACCAATGATCAGTTTAACTTGCTGATCAACTTGATATATACGCACTAAATCGTCCGTAATTTTCAATTTAGAGCTCATAAACACACGAATAAAAAATGCCCACGTTAAGCTAGCTCAATTTTCTATATTGTAAAAAAAAATTGGATAGAAATAGATACGGCAAAGCATCCAAGTAATTCAATCTATCCGAAACTGTGTGATACCATGCATTATGCTTCATTTATAAGCCTTTACTCAATGAGCACCAATGATCAGTTTAGAATGATCAGTTTAACTGGCCGATCAACTTGACATGTTCACACTAAATCGTCTGTAACTTTTGGTTTAGACCTAAGAATAACACGAATCACAAAGCCCACGTTAAACTAGCTCAATTTTCTATAGTTTGACAAAATTTGAGACAAAAATAGAGACAACAAAGCATCCAAGTAACCCATTCTATCCAAACTGCTTGATGCCATGCATTATGCTTCATTTATAAGCTTTTACTTAATGGGCACCAATGATCAGTTTACAATGATCACTTTAAATGGCCGATCAACTTGACATTTTCGCACCAAAATCGTCCGTAACTTTTGATTTAGAGCTCAGAAACACACGAATCAAATGCCATGTTAAGCTAGCTCAATTTTCTTTTTTGTAACAAAATTTGAGATAGCAATAGATATGGCAAAGGGTCCAAGTAATTCAATCTATCCGGAACTGTGTTATACCATGCATTATGCTTCATTTATAAGCCATTACTCAATGAACACCAACGATCAGATTAGAACGATAACTTTAACTGGTCTATCATATTGACATGTCCCCACTAAATCTTCCGTAACTTGTGATTTAGAGCTCAAAAGGACACGAATCCAAAGCCCACGTTAAGCTAGCACAATATTCTATATTTTTACAAAATTTGAGACAGAAATAGAGACAACAAAGCATCTAAGTAATTCAATCTATCCAACCTGCTTGATGCCATGCATTATGCTTCATTTATAAGCTTTTACTGAGTGAGCACCAATGATCATTTTACAATGATCACTTTAACTGGCCGATCAACTTGACATGTACGCAATAAATCGTCTGTAACTTTTGATTTAGAGATCAGAATGACACGAATCTAATGCCCACGTTAAGCTAGCTCAATTTTCTATATTTTGACTAAATTTGAGATAGAACTAGGATAAATCATCCAAGTAATCCAATCTATCCAAAACTGTTTTATGCAAAGCATTATGCTTCATTTATAAGACTTTACTCAATGAGTACCAATGATCAGTTTAGAATAATCATATTAACTGGTCGATCAACTTGATATGACCGCACTAAATCCTCCGTAACTTTTGATTTTGGGCTCAGGGTAACACGAATCCAATGCCCACGTTAACTTAGCTCAAATTTCTATATTTTGACAAAATTTGAGACAGAAATGGAGATGACAAAACATCCAAGTAATCCAGTCTATTCAAACTTCTTGATGCCATGCATTATGCTTCATTTATAATGCTTTACTTAATGGACAACACTTATCAGTTTAGAATGATCACTTTAAATAGCCGATCAACTTGACATATCCGCACTAAATCCTCCGTAACTTTTGATTTAGAACTTAGAAACACACGAATCCAATGCCCACGTTAAGCTAGCTCAATTTTTCAATATTGTAACAAAAATTGAGACAGAAATAGCTACGACAAAGCGTCCAATCTATCCAAAATTGTGTGATGCCATGTATTATACTTCATTTATAAACCTTTACTCAATGAGCACTAATGATTAATTTAGAATGATCACTTTACCTGGACGATCAACTTGACATGTTCACACTAAATCATCCATAACTTTTGATTTAGAGCTCAAATAACACGAATCCAATGCCCACATTCAGCTAGCTCATTATTCTATATTTTGACATGATTTGAGACAGAAATAGAGACGACAAAGCGTCCAAGTAATCCAATCTATCCAACCTACTTGATACCATGCATTATGCTTCATTTATAACCATTTTATTTAATGAGCACCAACGATCAGCTTAGAATGATCACATTAACTGCCCAATCAATTTGACATGTCCGCACTAAATCGTCCATAACTTTTTATTTAGAGCTTGGAATGACTAGAATCAAGTGCCCACGTTAATCTACCTCAATTTTCAATATTGTGACAAAGTATGAAACAGAAATAAATACGACAAACCGTCCAAGTAATCCAATCCATCCAAAACTGTGTGATGCAATTCTTTAGGCTTCATTTATAAGCCTTTACTTAATGAGCACCAACGATCAGTTTTGAATGATCACTTTGACTGGACGATCAACTTGACGTGTCCGCATTAAATCTTCTGTAACTTTTGATTTAGAGCTCAGAATGACACGAATCCAATGACCACGTTAACCTGGCTCAATTCTCTATTTTTTTGAAAAAATTGAGGCAGAAATAGAGACGACAAAGTGTACAAGTAGTCCAACCTATCCCAAACTGCGTGATGCAATGCTTTATGCTTTATTTATAAGCCTTTACTCAATGAGCACTAATGATAACTTTAACTGCCCGATCAACTTGACATCTCGACACTAAATCATCTGTAACTTTTGATTTAGAGCTTGGAATGACATGAATCTAATGCCCACATTAAGCTAACTCAATTTTTTATATTTTGACAAAATTGGAGATAGAAATAGATACGACAAAGCTTCCAAGTAATCCAATCAATCCAAAAATGCGTGATGCCATGCATTATTTTTGATTTATAAGCTTTTACTCAATGAGCACCAATGATTAGTTTAGAATGATCATTTTAACTGGCTGATCAACTTGTCATGTTTGCACTAAATCGTCCCTAAATTTTGATTTATAGCATAGAATGACACGAATCCAATACCCACATTAAGCTAGTTCAATTTTCTATATTTTGACAAATATTTGTGCCAAAACTAGATACGACAAAGCGTCCAAGTAATCCAATCTATCAAAAACTGTGTGATGTCATGCATTATGCTTCATTTATAATCCTTTACTTAATGAGAACCAATGATCAGTTTTGAATGATCACTTTAACTGGCCAATCACTTGACATGTCCGCACTAAATCATCCGTAACATTTGATTTAGAGCTCAGAATGACACGAATCCAAATCCCACATTAAGCTAGCTCAATTGTCTATTTTGACAAAATATATGATAGAAATATGGAGATGACAAAGTGTCCAAGTAATCCAATCTATGCCAAACAGCGTGATGCCATGATTTATGCTTCATTTATAAGCCTTTACTTAATGAGAACCAATAATCAGTTTAGAATGGTCACTTTAAGTGGCTGATCAACTTGACATGTATGCACTAAATCGTGTGTAACATTTGCTTTATAGCTAAGACACAAAAAAATCAAATGCCCACGTTAAGCTAGCTCAATTTTCTATATTGTGGCAAAGTTTGAGACAGAATAGATACCACAAAGCATCCAAGTAATCCAGTTTTGGAAACCAATTATCTGTATAGAATGATCACTTTAATTGGCCACTCAACTTGACATGTCCACACTAAATTTGTACGTAACTTTTGATTTACAACTTAGTATGATACGAAACCAATACCCACGTTCAGGTAGCTCAATTTTCTACATTGTAACAAAATTTGAGACAGAAAATACAACAAAGCATCCAAGTAATCCAATCAATCCAAAGTCGTGTGATGCCATGCATTATTCTTCATTAATAAGCCTTTACTCAATGAGCATCAATGATCAGTTTAGAATAACACATTAACTTGCCGATCTACTTGACATGTCCGCACTAAATCGTCCGTAACTTTTGATTTTGCGCTCAGAACGACATGAATCCAAATCCCACATTAAGCTAGCTCAATTGTCTATTTTTGAAACAATCTGAGACAGAAATATGGAGATGACAAAGCATCCAAATAATCCAATCTATCCTAAATAGCATGATGCCATGCTTTATGCTTCATTTATAAGTCTTTATTTAATGAGCACAATTGATCAGTTTAGAATGATCACTTTTACTGGCCGATCAAGTTGACATGTCCGCACTAAATCGTCCATAACTTTTGATTTAGAGCTCGGAATGTCACGAATCCAGTGCCCACGTTAAGCTACCTCAATTTCCTATATTGTGACAAAGTTTGAGATAGAAATAGACAAGACAAAGCGTCCAAGTAATCCAATCAATCCTAATCTGCGTGATGCCATGCATTATGTTTCATTTATAAGCTTTTACTCAAGAGCACTAATGATCAGTTTAGAATGATAACCTTGTCTTGTCTACACTAAATCGTCCCTAATGAGCACTAATGATCACTAATGATCAGTTGTCATCCGTAACTTTTGAAACATCCATAACTTGACTTGTCCACACTAAATCATCCATAACTTTTGATTTAGAGCTCAAAATAACACGAATCCAATGCCCATGTTAAGCTAGCTCAATTTTCTAATTTTGACATAATTTGAGACAGAAATAGAGACAACAAAGCGTCCAAGTAATCCAATCAATCCAAAACTGTGTGATGCCATGCATTATGTTTTACTTATAAGCCTTTATTTAATCACCACCAATGAGTAGTTTAGAATGATAACTTTAACTGGCCAATCAACTTGTCATGTACGCACTATATCATCTGTAACTTTTGATTTAGAGCTTGGAATGACACGAATCCAGTGCCCACGTTAAGCTAGTTCAATTTTCTATATTGTCACAAAGTTTGAGACAAAAATAGATACGAAAAAACGTCCAAGTTTGAGACAAAAATAGATACGAACTGCTTGATGCCATTCTTTTGGCTTCATTTATAAGCCTTTACTTAATAAGCACCAATGATCAGTTTTGAGTGATCACTTTAACTGGCCGATCAACTTGACATGTCCGCACTTCATCGTCCGTAATTATTGATTTAGAGCTCGAAAACACAGGAATCCAATGTCCACGTTAAGCTAGCTCAATTTTCTATATTGTAACAAAATTTGAAACAGAAATAGAGACGACAATGCGTCCAAGTAATCCAATCTATCCGAAACTGCGTGATGCCATGCTTTATGCTTCATTTATAAGCCTTTACTCAAGGAACACCAATGATCAGTTTAGAATGATCACTTTTATTTGCCGATCATATTGACATGTACACACTAAATCGTTTGTGACTTTTGATTGAGAGCTCAGAAACACACAAATCAAATGCCCACGTTAAACTAGCTCAATTTCTGTATTGTAACCAAATTTCATACAGAAACAGAGATTAAAAAGCGTCCAAGTAATCCAATCTTTCCCAAAATGCGTGACGCCATGTTTAATGCTTCATTTATAAGCCTTTACTTAATGAGCAACATTGATCAGTTTAGAATAATCACTTTAACTGGCCGATAACCCTGACATGTCCACACTAAATTGTCCGTAACTTTTGATTTAGAGCTCAAAAACAAACGAATCCAATGTCCACGTTATGCTAGCTCAATTTCTATGTTGTAACAATGTTTGAAACATAAATAGAGATGAAAAAGAGTCCAAGTAATCCAATCTATCCCAAAATGCGTGACACCAAGTTTTATGCTTCATTTATAAGCCTTTACTTAATGAGCAACATTGATCAATTTAGAATAACCACTTTAACTGGGCGATCAACTTGACATGTCCGCACTAAATCTTTTGTAACTTTTGATTTAGAGCTCAGAATGACACAATCCAATGTCCACTTTAAGCTAGCTCAATTTTCTATATTCTAACAAAATTTGAGTCAGAAAAAGGTATGACAAAGCATACATGTATCCAATATATCCAAAACTGTGTGATACCATACAATATGCTTCATTTATAAGCCTTTACTCAATGAGCATCAATGATCAATTTAGAATAATCATATTAACTGGCCGATAAACATGACATTTCCGGAGAAAATCGTCTGTAACTCTTGATTTTGAGCTCAGAATGACACGAATCCAATGCCAATGTTAAGCTAGATAAATTTTATATATTTTGACAAAATTTGAGACAGAAGTAAAGACGACAAAGCGTCCAAGTAATAAAATCAGTCCAAAGCTGTGTGATGCCATGCATTATTCTTCATTTATAAGCCTTTACTCAATGAGCATCAATGATAAGTTTAGAATAATCACATTAACTGGCCGATTAACTTGACATTTCCGCACTAAATCGTCCCTAACTTTTGATTTAGAGCTCATAATGACACGGATCCAATGTCCACGTTAAGCTAGCTCAATTCTTTATGTTGTAACAAAATTTGAGACAGAAATAGATAGAAAAAAGCGTTCAAGTAATCCAATATAGCCAAAGCTGCATGATGTCATGCATTATTCTTCATTTATAAGCCTTTACTCATTGAGCACAAATGATCAGTTTAGAATGATCACTTTTAGTGGCCGGTCAACTTGACATGTCCACACTAAATTGTCCATAACTTTTGATTTTGAGCTCAGAATGATGCGAATCCAAATCCCACATTAAGCTAGCTCAATTGTCTATATTTTTGAGACAAAATATAACTTTTGAGTCAGTAACTTTTGATTTAGAGCTCCGAGTGACAATAATCCAATGCTCACATTAAGGTAGCTAAATTTTCTATATTTTGACAAAATATGAGACAAAAATAGATACGACAATGTTTCCAAATAATCCAATCCATCCCAAACTACGCGATGCCATGCATTATTTTCATATAAAAGCTTTCACTCAATGAACACCAATAATCAGATTAGAATGATCATTTTAACTGGTCGATGACTTTGTCATATCTGCACTAAATCGTCCATAACTTTTGATTTAATGCATAGAATGACACAAATCCAATGCCCACGTTAAGCTAGCTAAATTTTCTATATTGTGACAAAATTTGAGACGGAAATAGATACGACAAAGTGTCCAAGTAATCCAATCCATTCCAAACTACGTGATGCCATACAATATTTTTTTTATAAGCTTTTTCTAAATGAGCACCAATGATCAGTTTAGAATGATCATTTTAACTAGCCGATCAACTTGTCATGGCTGCACTAAATCGTCCATAACTTTTGATTTGTATCTTAGAATGACACGAATCCAATGCCCACATTAAGCTAGTTCAATTTTCTATATTGTGACAAAATTTGAGACAGAACTAGATACAGCAAAGCAATCAAGTAATCCAATCTTTCCGAAACTGTGTGATGCCATGCCATATGGTTCATTTATAAGGCTTTTCTCAATGAGCACCAATGATCAATTTAGAATGACCACTTTAACTGGCCGATCAACTTGATAGCTCCGTACTAAATTGTTCGTAACTTTAGATTTAGAGCTCAGAATGACACGAATCCAATGCCCATGTTAAGCTAGCTCAATTTTCTATATTTTGACAAAATTTGAAACTGATATAGAGACAACAAAGAATCCAGGTAATCCAATCTATCGCAAACCGCGTGATGCCATGCTTTATGCTTCATTTATAAGCATTTACCTAATTAGCACCAATGATCAGTTTAGAGTGATCACTTTAACTCGCCGATCAACTTGACATGTCCACACTATATCGTGTGTAACTTTTGATTTAGAACTCAGAAACAAATGAATTCAATATCCACGTTAAGCTAGCTCAATTTTCTATATTGTAACAAAACTTGAGACAGAAATTGATACGACAAAGCGTCCAAGTAACCCAATCTATTCAAAACTGTTTGATTTCATGCATTATACTTCATTTATAAGCCTTTACTCATTGAGCACCACTGATCAGTTTAGAATGATCACTTTAACTGGCCGATCAACTTGATATTTCCGCACTAAATCGTCCGTAACTTTTGATTTTGGATCTCTGAATGACACGAAACCAATCCCCAAGTTGAGACGAAATCCAATTTTGATTTTGAGCTAAGAATGACACGAATCCAATGTCCACGTTAAGCTAGCTCAATTTTCTATATTTTGACAAAGTTTGAGACAGAAATAGATACGACAAAGCGTTTAAATAATCCAATCTATACCAAACTGTGACATGGCATGTATTATTTTTCATTTATAAGCTTTTACTAAATATGCACCAGTGATTAGTTTAAAATGATCATTTTAACTGGCCAATCAACTTGTCATTTCTGCACTAAATTGTCAATAACTTCTGATTTATAGCTTAGAATGACACGAATCCAATGCTCATATTAATCTAGTTCAATTTTCCATATTGTGAAAAAATTTGAGACAGAACAAGATACGACAAAGCATCCAAGTAATCCAATCTATCACAAACTATGTGATGCCCTCTTTATATTTCATTAATAAACTTTTACTTAATGGGCACCAGTTATCAGTTTAGAATGATCACTTTAACTGGCCGATCAACTTGACATGTCCGCACTAAATCGTCTGTAACTTTTGATTTAGAGCTCGGAATGACATGAATCCAATACCCACGTTAAGCTAGCTCAATTTTCTATATTTTTACCAAATTTGAGACAAAAAAATTGAGATGACAAAGCATCCAAGTAATCCAATCTTTCCAAACTCCTTGAACCCATGCATTATGCTTCATTTATAAGTCTTTAATTAATGAGTACCAATGATCAGATTATAATGATCACTTTAACTAGCCAATAACCTTGAAATGTCTGCACTAAATCGTTCCTAACTTTTGATTTAGAGCTCAAAATGACACGAATGCAATGCCAACATTAAGCTAGCTCAATTTTCTATATTGTAACAAAATTTGAGACTGAAATAGGTACGACAAAGCGTCGAAGTAATCCAATCTATCCAAAAATGTGTGATGTCATTCATTATGCTTCATTTATAAGCTTTCACTCATTGGGCACCAATGATTAGTTTAGAATGATAACTTTAACTGGCCGATAAACTTGACATTTCCGCACTAAATCGTGTGTAACTTTTGATTTAGAACTCAGAAAAATACGAATTCAATCCCACGTTTACCTAGCTCAATTTTCTATATTTTGACAAAGTTTGAGATATTAATAGAATTGACAAATCGTTTAAGTGATCCAATTCATCCAGAACTATGTGATGGCATGTATTTTTTATAAGCTTTTACTAAATGAGCACCAATGATCAGTTTAAAACGATCATTTTAACTGGTTGATCAACTTGCCATTTCTGCACTAAATCGTCAATAACTTTTGATTTAAATCTTAGAATGACACGAATCCAATGCCCACATTAAGGTAGTTCAATTTTCTATATTGTGAAAAAAATTTAGACACAACAAGATATGACAAAGCATCCAAGTAATCTAATCTATCTCAAACTGCGTGATGCCATGCCATATGCTTCATTTCTAAGCCTTTACTCACTGAGCACCAATGATCAGTTTAGAATGATCACTTTAACTGGCCAATCAACTTGACATGTCTGCACTAAATCGTCTGTAACTTTTGATTTAGAGCTCAGAATGACACGAATCCAATGCCGACGTTAATCTAGCTCAATTTTCTATATGTTCATAAAATTCGAGACAGAAATAGAGAAGACAAAGCATCCAAGTAATCCAATCTATCCAAACTCCTTGATGCCATGCATTATACTTCATTTATAAGCCTTTACTTAATGAGCACCAATGATCAGTTTGTAATGATCACTTCAACTGGCCAATCAACTTCACATGTCCGCACAAAATCGTCCGTAACTTTTGATTTAGAGCTCGGAATGAAACGAATCCAATTCCCTTGTTAAGCTAGCTCAATTTTTATATTTTCACAAAATTTGAGACCGAAAGAGAGACGTCCAAGCGTCCAAGTAATCCAATCTATTCAAACTGGTTGATGCCATGCAATACGCTTCATTTATAAGCCTTAGCTTAATCAGCACTAATGATCAGTTTAGAATAATCACTTTAAAACCACTCAACTTG
Organism: Pugionium dolabratum; assembly: GCA_018901945.1. Lineage (NCBI taxonomy): Eukaryota > Viridiplantae > Streptophyta > Magnoliopsida > Brassicales > Brassicaceae > Pugionium > Pugionium dolabratum. The sequence continues at coordinate 38,165 of JAEVFF010001068.1, read as the reverse complement.
ACATGTCCGCACTAAATTTTTCGTAAGTTCTGATTTAGAGCTCCGAATGACATGGATCCAATGCACACATTAAGCTATCTCAATTTTCAACATTGTAACAAAATTTGAGATAGAAATAGAAGCGACAAATTGTACAAGTAATCCAATCTATCCAAAACTGTGTGATGTCATGCATTATGTTTCATTTATAAGCCTTTACTCGATGAGCACCAGTGATCAGTTTAGAATAATTATATTAACTGGCCAATCAACTTGACATTTCCGCACTAAATCATACGTAACTTTTGCTTTAGAGCTCAGAATGACACGAATACAGTGCCCATGTTAAGCTAGATAAATTTTCTATGTTTTAACAAAATTTGAGACGGAAGTATAGACGACAAAGCGTCCAAGTAATCCAATCTATCCAAAACTGTGTGATGCCATGCATTATCCCAAACTGCGTAATGCCATGCATTGTGCTTCTTTTATAAGCGTTATTCAATGAGCACCAATGATCAGTTTAGAATAATCATATTAACTGGCCGTTGACACATGTCCGCACTAAATCATCTGTAAGTTTTGATTTTGAGCTCATAATGACACGAATCCAATGCATATGTTAAGGTAGCTCAATGTTCTATATTTTTAAAAAATTTGAGACAGAAGTATAGATGACAAAGCATCCAAGTAATCCAATCTATCAAAAACTGTGTGATGCCATGCATTATGCTTCATTTACAAGCCTTTACTCACTGAGCACCAATGACCAGTTTATAATGATCCCTTTAACTGGCCGATCAACTTGACATTTCCGCACTTACTCGTCCATAACTTTTGATTTTGAGCTCAGAATGAAACGAATCGAAAGGCCATGTTAAGCTAGCCAATTTTCTATATTTTGAAAAAGTTTGAGACAAAAAAAGATACGGCAAAGCGTCCAAGTAATCCAATCAATCCCAAACTGTGTGATGCCATGCATTATTTTTCATTTATAAGCTTTTACTTAATGAGCACCAATTATCAGTTTAGAATGATCAAATTAACTAGCCGATCAACTTGACATGTCTGCACTAAATCGTCTGTAACTTTTGTGTTAGAGCTCATAATAACACGAATCCAATAGCCACGTTAAGCTAGCTCAATTTTCTATATTGTGACAAAATTTGAGACCAAAGTAGATACGACAAATCATCCAAGTAATCCAATGTATCCAAAACTGTGTGATGCAATGTATTATGCTTCATTTATAAGCCTTTACTTAATGAGTACCAATTATCAGTTTAGAATGATCATATTAACTCGCCGATCAACTAGACAAATGGTATATAAATTTTGATTTAGAGCTCAGAATGACACGAATCCAATGCCATGTTAAGCTAGCTCAATATTCTATATTGTAACAAAATTTGAGAAAGAAATAGATACGACAAAGCGTCCAAGTAATGGCATGCATTTTGCTTTATTTATAAGCCTTTACTCAATGAGCACCAGTGATCAGTTCTGAATAATCATATTAACTGGCTGAACATGTCGGCACTAAATCATCAATAACTTTTGATTTTGAGCTCAGAATGACATGAATCCAATGCACGCGTTAAGCTAGCTCAAATTTCTATATTTTGACAAAATTTGAGACAGATATAGAGACAACAAAGCATCCAAGTACTTCAATCCATTCCAAACCGTGTGATGCCATGCATTATTTTTTACTACTAAGCTTTTACTCAATGAGCACCAATCATCAGTTTAGAATGATCATTTTAACTAGCCGATCAACTTGTAATGTCTGCACTAAATTGTCCATAACTTTTGATTTATAGCTCAGAATGACACGAATCCAATGCCTTGATTAAGCTAGTTCTATTTTCTATATTGTGACAAATTTCAGAAAGAAATAGATACGACAAAGCATCCAAGTAATCCAATCTATCCAAAATTGTGTGATGCCATGCATTTTGTTTCATTTATAAGCCTTTATCAATGAGCACCAATGATCAGTTTAGAATAATCCTATTAACTGGCCGATCAACTTAACATGTCGGCACTAAATCGTCCATAACTTTTGATTTTGAGCTCATAATGACACGAATCCAGTGCCCACGTTAAACTAGATAAATTATCTATATTTTGACAAAATTTTAGACCGAAGTAGAGACGACAAAGCATCCAAATAATCCAATCTATCCCAAACTGCGTGATGCCATGCATTATGCTTCATTTACAAACCTTTACTCAATGAGCTCTAGTGATTAGTTTTGAATAATCATATGAACTGGTCGATCAACTTGACATGTCCGCACTAAATCGTCCCTAACTTTTGATTTAGAGTTTATAATGACATGAATCCAATGCCCACGTTAAGCTACCTCAATTTTCTATATTTTGACAAAATTTGAAACAAAAATAGAGACGACAAAGCATCCAAGTAATTAAATCTATCCAAAACTGTGTGATGCCATGCATTATGCTTCATTTACAAGCCTTTACTTAATGAGCACCAATGATCAGTTTATAATGATCCTTTTAACTGGCCGATCAACTTGACATTTCCGCACTTAATCGTCCATAACTTTTGATTTTGTGTTCAGAATGAAGCGAATCCAAAGGCCACGTTAAGCTAGCTCAATTTTCTATATTTTGACAAAGTTTGAGAGAAAAATAGATACGGCAAAACATCCAAGTATTCCAATCAATCCCAAACTGTGTGATGCCATGCATTATTTTTCAATTACAAGATTTTAGTTAATGAGCACCAATTATCAGTTTAGAATGATCAAATTAACTAGCCGATCACCTTGACATGTCCGCACTAAATCGTCTATAACTTTTGTTTGAGAGCTCAGAATGACACCAATCCAATGGCCACGTTAAGCTAGCTTAATTTTCTATGTTGTGACAAAATTTGAGACAAAAGTAGATACGACAAATCATCCAAGTAATCCAATCTATCCCAAACTGTGTGATGCAATGTCTTATGCTTCATTTAAGCCTTTACTTAATGAGTACCAATTATAAGTTTAGAATGATCATATTAACTCGCCGATCAACTAGACAAATCGTCGATAACTTTTGATTTAGAGCTCAGAATGACACGAATCTAATGCCATGTTAAGCTAGCTCAATTTTCTATTGTAGCAAAATTTGAGAAAGAAATAGATACGACAAAACGTCTAAGTAATCCAATCTATCCAAAACTGTGTGATGCCATGCATTTTGCTTCATTTATAAGCCTTTACTCAATGAGCACCAATGATCAGTTTAGAATAATCATAATAACTGGCCGATCAACTTGACATGTCGGCACTAAATCATCAATAACTTTTGATTTTGAGCTCAGTATGACATGAATCCAATGCACGCGTTTAGCAAGCTCAAATTTTTATATTTTGACGAAATTTGAGACAGATGTAGAGACAACAAAGCATCCAAGTACTTCAATCCATTCCAAACTGTGTGATGCCATGCATTATTTTTTACTATTAAGCTTTTACTCAATGAGCACAAATCATCAGTTTAGAATGATCATTTTAACTAGCCGATCAACTTGTCATGTCTGCACTAAATCGTCCATAACTTTTGCTTTATAGCTCAGAATGACACGAATCCAATGCCCAAATTAAGCTAGTTCTATTTTCTTTATTGTGTCAAATTTCAGACAGAAATAGATATGACAAAGCGTCCAAGTAATCCAATCTATCCAAAATTGTGTGATGCCATGCATTTTGTTTCATTTATAAGCCTTTATCAATGAGCACCAATGATCAGTTTAGAATAATCATATTAACTGGTCATTCAAGTTAACATGTCCGCACTAAGTTGTCCGTAACTTTTGATTTTGTGCTCATAATGACACGAATCCAGTGCCCACGTTAAGCTACATAAATTTTATATATTTTGACAAAATTTTAGACCGAAGTAGAGACGACAAAGCGTCCAAATATTCCAATCTATCCCAAACTACGTGGTATCATGCATTATGCTTCATTTATAAACCTTTACTCAATGAGATCTAGTGATTAGTTTTGAATAATCATATTAACTGGCCGATCAACTTGACATGTCCTCACTAAATCGTCTCTAACTTTTGATTTAGAGCTTCTAATGACGTGAATCCAATGCACACGTTAAGCTACCTCAATTTTCTATATTTTGACAAAATTTGAGACAGAAATAGAGACGACAAAGCATCCAAGTAATCCAATATATCCAAAACTGTGTGATGCCATGCATTATGCTTCATTTACAAGCCTTTAATCAATGAACACCAATGATCAATTTATAATGATCCCTTTAACTGGCCGATCAACTTGACATTTCTGCACTTAATCGTCCATAACTTTTGATTTTGAGCTCACAATGAAACCAATCCAAAGGCCACGTTAAGCTAGCTCAATTTTCTATATTTTGACAAAGTTTGAGACAAAAATAGATACCGCAAAGCGTCCTAGTAATCCAATCAATCCCAAACTGCGTGATGCCATGCATTATTTTTCATTTATAAGCTTTTACTTAATGAGCACCAATTATCAGTTTAGAATGATCAAATTAACTAGCCGATCAAGTTGACATGTCCGCACTAAATCGTCTGTAACTTTTGCTTTAGAGCTCAGAATGACACGAATCCAATGGCCACCTTAAGCTAGCTCAATTTTCTATATTGTGACAAAATTTGAGACCAAAGTAGATACGACAAATCATCCAAGTAATCCAATCTATCCAAAACTGTGTGATGCAATGTATTATGCTTCACTCATTAGCCTTTACTTAATGAGTACCAATTATCAGTTTATAATGATCATATTAACTCGCCGATCAACTAGACAAATCATCTATAACTTTTGATTTAGAGCTCAGAATGACACGAATCAAATGCCCACGTTAAGCTAGCTATATTTTCTATATTGGAATAAAATTTGAAACAAAAATAGATATGACAAAGCATCCAAGTATTCCAATATATCCAAAACTGAGTAATGCCATGCATTATACTTCATTTATAAGCCTTTACTCAATGAGCACCAATGATCAGTTTAGAATGATGGCTTTAACTGGCTGATCAACTTGACCTGTCCGCACTAAATTGATGAGGACATCAATACTAGCTCACTAGAAGCTGAGGAAGAGCCCATTAATATACCTATTATGAGACAAGCTCCAAGAACAAGATCAGGCACAAGAAACCTTAGTAAGATGTTCAACAAGTCTTTCGAGAGTCTCATAACAATCATAGAAGATGGAGGATTCCATGAAGCTGAACTTACTAAAGAATTACAAGAAGGAGATTATGAACAACTAAAGACCACCACGATTTCACTCCTTCCAGTTTTAGAAGGCTTCCGAGATACAACCTTGTTCATCATTGTTAAACGAACTTAAGAAGGCATTATAAGGAGCTACAAGAGACCAAGGTGCGTATTTAAAATTCTTATGTTTGAATTAACAAGTTTATTTGCTTGTTTTTTGCAGGAATGTGACTGTTAAGTTTAAGAGTCTTTTATTTGTCATTAGGTACTAATGTCTTGTTGTTATTTTTGCTTTAGTCCTTTCATTATAGTGTATTTTCATCCCTAGAAGGCACCTGCTGCTTGACTAGTATATAAAGTCCCTTCTCAGCATGTAATCACAGAAGTTTTATGAAATAAGAACCTAGTTTTTCTTCCTTTGAAAGGAGCTTACTCCTACAGCCTTCTTGTGTGAGAATCCTTGAAGCTTGAGTGCTCTAGACTTATCAGAGACCTTCCATAATCTGTGTGGCGTCTCTCGATCCACCTCTCTACTCAATCCTCGCTTAGATCCTCCAGAAAGTGCTCTACAGCTAGCTGAAGGGTCACCATCAACCCATCAATCTTGAGTCTCTAGAAAGTGTTGTACAGCCAGCTAGAGTCTCTCCAGCAGTTCCCCTTGCTCTAACAAGTCCTCTTGTTCCTGCATCATCTGGTATCAGAGCTTAATCGCTCCTATTCAGGTTTATTTACCCCCATTTTTGTTTTTTTACTCTGTCATTTCTTTGTTAACTTGCTGTCAAACTGCATCTCTTCATAAAACCCATAAAAATCGAACCCCAATCTGTTGTTTTTGTGTGTTAGAAACCAGTAACATCCTTAGTTGTTTATAGCTTGTGTTTTTGCAACTAGATCTGTCGATTTTCAGTTGTGTTGATTGTGTCTATTCGACTTCCTTGCTGCTGCAACTAGATCTGTCAATTTTTATTTGTTTTTGATTGTGTCTATTTGACTTCTTTTGCTGCTGCAACTAGATTTGTCGATTTTCTATTGTTTTGATTGTGTCTATTCGACTTTCTTTGCTGCTGCAGCTACTTCTGTCCATTTTAAGTTGTTTTTGATTGTGTGTATTCGAATTCTTTTGCACTTGATCTGTTTGTTTAGTGTGAGACAGATTGTGTGACTATGGGAGAACCAGTAGATGTGAATGTTGCTCAGATGTTTACTGCTATTCAGATTCAACTTCAGAACCTAGGAGACCGCATGACAAGAATTGAACAACCTCCACCAATCCACAGAAATCATATCAGAAATGCGAATGCCCAACGTGTGAATCATGAGGAGGATGAAATAGCTGACTTAGAAGATGATTTTCCACCAGAACCTGTTCATAATCATAGACCAAGAAGACAATATCAACGTGACAGAGATAGAGTAGAAGAATCTTGGCATGGAAACAGGGACGTAAAGCTCACAGCACCAACCTTTGCTGGAAAGGTTAATCCAGATGCCTACCTTGATTGGGAAAGGCGTATGGAATACATATTTGAGTATTACAACTACTCAGATCAGAGAAAAGTGTCTCTAGCAGCTGCTCAACTCATTGAAAGCGCTCTAGCTTGGTGGGACAGAGATATGTCTGAAAGAAGAAGACATAGACATGGTCAGATCACTACTTGGGAAGACATGAGGATCCAACTAAGGAGGAGATATGTCCCTGCATACTACTACAAAGAGTTGCAGAAGAAATTTAGAAAACTAACTCAAGGTTCTAAATCTGTTGAAGAATACTTTGATGAGTTTGAAATGCTTAGAAACAGGTTGGAGACCGAAGATTCAGAAGAAACTTTGATGGCTCAATTCCTAGATGGTCTGCAAGATAGAATTGCTAGAAAAGTGGAGAGACAAACCTATCATGATCTGGGCGAATTGCTGCATCTTGCGGTTCAGGCCGAGCAGCACATAAAAAGGAAGACTATCTCAGCAAATCGTAGCAAGTCTACCTGGAATCAACAACCTCAAAAGGCTCTGGACAAAGGAAAGGCCATCGACATAGAATCCAGATTCAAGAAATCCATTGCTGAAACTTCTAAAAACAATAAACCAGAGCAAGGTAAAACTCCAACTCAAAGATCTCGTGACATAACCTGCTTTAAATATCAGGGAAAAGGCCATTATGCAAGAGAATTCCCAAACCAGAGAGTTATGATCCTTAAATCAAATGGCAAATATGAGTCTCATGATGAAGACGAGTATGAACCAGAAAACTCTGAGGAAGAAGTTGTGGACTATTCTGATACCGGAGAGCTTCTAGTTACAAGGAGATCCCTCAGTGTTCTTTTTGAACCAGAAACTATACAAAGCGAAAATATTTTCCATTCTCGGTGTACAATATACTCTAAGGTATGTAGCTTGATCATAGATGGTGGTTCTTCTACTAACGTAGCCAACAAGTATTTGGTGGATAAGCTAGGGTTACAAAAGACAAAGCATCCTCGACCATACAAGCTCAAATGGCTGAACGATGAAACTGAGCTAAAATCGCAGAACAAGTCACCATACCATTCAGCATAGGCAAGTAAGCAGATCAAGTTGTGTGTGATGTGGGGCCTATGCAAGCTGGACATCTACTTCTAGGTCGTCCATGGCAATTTGACAAAGAAGCATTACACAATGGACGCACCAATCACTATACCTTCATGCACAATAACAAGAAACATAGCTTAGCACCTTTGACTCCACAGGAAGTGCATGAGATGCAACAAACTATGTCTAAAGGAGAAAAGCTAAATAAAACTAACCTTTATGTAACACCTGCCACTGTTTTGAAATCTCTTGATTCTAAAGAAGAGGTACTACTAATGATCTTTAAAGAAGTGTTGTTTTCAGGACAAGAAAAGGACGAACTCCCTGCTGCTGTTCTAGAGCTTCTTGACAAATTCACTGATGTTTTTCCAGAAGAGATACCACTAGGATTGCCACCTATAGGAGGAATCGAGCATCAGATTGATCTTGTTCCTGGAGCACCATTGCCAAGCCGATCTGCCTATAGAGTGAATCCAGAAGAAGCAAAGGAGCTGGAAAGACAAGTACAAGACCTAATGTCTAAGGGCTATATTCGAGAAAGTCTAAGCCCATGTGCTGTTCCTGTTCTTCTAGTGCCTAAGAAAGATGGAACTTGGAGAATGTGTGTTGACTGTAGAGCAATCAACAATATCACTGTCAAATACCGACATCCAATTCCAAGACTTGATGACATGCTAGATGAACTCAATGGAGCAACTACCTTCTCAAAAATTGATCTAAGAAGTGGATATCATTAGGTGAGAGTGAAAGAAGGTGATGAATGGAAGACAGCGTTTAAAACCAATCAAGGATTGTATGAATGGCTAGTCATGCCATTTGGACTCACAAACGCTCCAAGTACTTTCATGAGACTCATGAACCACGTCCTAGGAGCATTTATCTGTGAGTTTGTAGTAGTTTATTTTGATGACATTCTAATCTATAGCTCTAATCTTGAAGATCACTTACCACATCTTGAGCAAGTACTTGAAACGCTTAAGGCTGAAAACCTTTATGCTAACCTTAAGAAATGTACTTTCTGCAGTGATCAAGTTGTAAGTTCTCAGGGCTTAAAGGTCGATGAAGAAAAGATCAAAGCAATTCAAGATTTGCCAACCCCAACAACAATTGGACATGTGAGGAGTTTCCATGGATTGGCTAGTTTCTATAGAAGATTTGTCAAGGACTTTAGTACTGTTGCTGCACCCCTCACTTCAGTAATTAAGAAGAATGTGGAGTTCAAATGGGGACCAACACAAGAGAAGGCATTCAACAAGCTGAAAGATATCCTCACACATGCGCCTGTTTTGGTACTTCTTAACTTTGATAAAACCTTTGAAATTGAATGTGATGATTCTGGAACAGGTATAGGAGCTGTCCTAATGCAAGGAGGAAAACCAGTGGCTTACTTCAGTGAGAAACTTAGTGGAGCTTCACTTAACTATCCCACATATGATAAGGAGCTCTATGCTTTGGTAAGGTCTCTTGAAACTTCGCAACATTACCTACTGTCAAAGGATTTTGTTATTCATACAGACCATGAGACACTCAAGCACTTAAGAGGACAAACTAAGCTTAAGAATAGGCATGCAAAGTGGCTTGAGTTTGTGGAGACGTTTCCCTATGTGGTCAAATATAAGAAAGGTAAAGATAACATTGTGGCTCATGCTTTATCAAGGAGACATGCTCTCATCAGCACAATGGAAGCTATGATTAAGGGATTTGAACACATCAAGGCAATGTATGAAACTGATCCAGATTTTCAAGAACTGTTTAAGGAGACCAACAAGGGTGCATCTGGTATGTTTTATCAACATGATGGATTTTTGGTTAAGGAAAAGCGTCTTTGTATTCCTCAGGGATCAATGAGAGAACTATTGATTGGAGAAGCTCATGGAGGAGGACTCATGGGTCATTTTGGCCGAGATAAGACATTGAGTGTACTTATGGAACATTTCTACTGGCCACATCTAAAACGAGATGTTGAATGATTCTGTGCTAAGTACATCACTTGCTTGAAAGCAAAATCCAGGTCACACCCCTATGGTTGTTATATGCCTTTGCCCATTCCTAACCTACCTTGGGTAGATATCTCTATGGACTTTATCTTAGGTCTGCCGAAGATCAACCACAAGGATTCTATCTTTGTAATCGTAGACAGGTTCTCAAAGATGGCTCATTTTATACCATGTAACAAGACCAATGATGCTACACAAATAGCAGATATTTTTTTAAAAAAAGTAGTGCGCCTACATGGAGTTCCTAGAACAATCGTTTCAGATCATGACACCAAATTTCTAAGTCATTTCTGGAAGACATTATGGAAAAAGTTGGGAACTAAGCTGCTCTTCTCAACTACTTACCACCCACAGACCGATGGTCAAACAGAGGTAGTAAACCAAACCCTTTCAACATTGTTGAGAGCCACGGTCGGTAAGAATCTAAGAAACTGGTTGTCTTGCTTACCGTACATTGAGTTTGCTTATAATCATGCTAAACATTCAGCAACTAAACTTTCTCCTTTTGAAGTGGTTTATGGATTTACTCCTACTACCCCACTGGATCTTATACCTTTACCTCAAGATGTTATGTCTAGTGAAGGAGAAACCAGGGAAGATTATGTTAAGAAGATTCATCAAAAGGTCAAGGAAAACTTGGAAAAGTGAACCGAGCAGTACAAAAGAAATGCAGATAAACACCGAAAAGACATATCATTTGAACCTGGAGATTGGGTATGGCTGCACATGAGACATGAAAGATTCCCCAACCAAAGGAAATCCAATCTTTCCCCAAGAGGAGATGGTCCTTTTCGTGTTTTAGAGAAGATCAACAACAATACCTATAAGCTTGAGCTGCCAGGTGAGATGACCATATCTCCTACTTTTAATATTACTGATCTTGCTCCTTTTCATGCGGATGTACCTGTTCTGAGGACAGAACCTTTTCAAGAGGGAGGAGATGATGAGGACATCAATACTAGCTCACTAGAAGCTGAGGAAGAGCCCATTAATATACCTATTATGAGACAAGCTCCAAGAACAAGATCAGGCACAAGAAACCTTAGTAAGATGTTCAACAAGTCTGTCGAGAGTCTCATAACAATCATAGAAGATGGAGGATTCCATGAAGCTGAACTTACTAAAGAATTACAAGAAGGAGACTATGAACAACTAAAGACTACCACAATTTCACTCCTTCCAGTTTTACAAGGCTTCAGAGATACAACCTTGTTCATCATTGCTAAACAAACTTAAGAAGGCATTATAAGGAGCTACAAGAGACCAAGGTGCGTATTTAAAATTCTTATGTTTGAATTAACAAGTTTATTTGCTTGTTTTTGCAGGAATGTGACTGTTAAGTTTAAGAGTCTTTTATTTGTCATTAGGTCCTAATGTCTTGTTGTTATTTTTGCTTTAGTCCTTTCATTATAATGTATTTTCAGCCCTATAAGGCACCTGCTGCTGGACTACTATATAAAGTCCCTTCTCAGCATGTAATCACTTAAGTTTTATGAAATAAAAACATATTTTTTCTTCCTTTGAAAAGAGCTGACGCCTCCAGCCTTCTTGTGTGAGAATCCTTGAAGCTTGAGTGCTCTAGACTTATCACAGACCTTCCATGATCTGTGTGGCGTCTCTCGATCCACCTCTCTACTCAATCCTCACTTAGATCCTCCAGAAAGTGCTCTACAGCCAGCTGAAGGGTTACCATCAACCCATCACTCTTGAGTCTCTAGAAAGTGTTGTACAGCCAGCTAGAGTCTCTCCAGCAGTTCCCCTTGCTCGAAGAAGTCCTCTTGTTCCTGCATCACAAATCGTCCATAACTTTATATTTAGGGCTCAGAATGACACGAATCCAACGACCACGTTAAGCTAGCCTAATTTTCTACATTGTAACAAAATTTGAGACAGAAATAGATACGACAAAGCATCCAAGTAATCCAATCTATACAAAACTGTGTGATGCCATGCATTATGCATCATTTATAAGCCTTTACTCAATCAGCACCAATGATCAGTTTAAAAAGATCACTTTAACAAGCCGATCAAGTTGACATTTCCGCACTAAATAGTCCGTAACATTTGATTTCGAGCTCAGAATGACACGAATCCAATACCCACATCAAGCTAGCTAAATTTTCTATATTGTGATAAAATTTGAGACTGAAATAGATACGAAAAAGCATCCAAGTAATCCAATCCATCCCTAACTGCGTGATCCCATGCATTATTTTTCATTTTTAAGCTTTTACTCAATGAGCACCAATGATCAGTTTGTAATGGTCATTTTAACTGGCCGATCAACTTGTCATGTGTGCACTAAATCGTGCATAACTTTTGATTTATAGCTCAGAATGACACGAATCCAATGCGCACATTTAGCTATTTCAATTTTCTATATTTTGACAAAATTGCAGACAGAAGAAGAGATGACAAAGTGTTCGAGTAATCCAATCTATCCCAAAGTGCGTGATGACATGCCTTATGCTTCATTTATAAGCCTTTACTCAATGAACACCAATGAAAATGATCATTTTAACTAGCCGATCAACTTGATATGTCACGCTAAATCATCTATAACTTTTGATTTAGAGCTCAGAATGACTGGAATTCAATACCCACGTTAAGCTAGCTTAATTTTCTATGTTTTGACAATAATTGAGAAAGAAATAGATACGAAAAAGAGTCCACGTAATCAATATATCCCAAACTGTGTGATGCCATGCTTTATGCTTCATTTATAAGCCTTTACCTAATGAGCACCAATGATCAGTTTAGAATGATCACTTTAACTAGTGATCAACTTGACATGTTCATACTAAATCATGTGTAACTTTCGATTTAGAGCTTAGAATGAAACGAATCCAATCCCCATGTTAAGCTAGCTCAAATTTCTATATTTTGAGAAAATTTGAGAAACAAATAGACATGACAAAGTGTCCAAGTAATCCAATCTATCCAAACTGATTGATGCCATGCTTTATGAATCATTTACAAGCTTTTACTCAATCAGCACCAATGATCGTTTTTAATGATCATTTTAACTAGTTGTTGAACTTCACATGTGTGCACTAAATCGTCCGTAACTTTTGATTTCGAGCTTAGAAACACAGGAATCAAATGCCCACGTTAAGCTAGCTATATTTTCTATATTGTAATAAAATTTGAAACAGAAATAGATATGACAAAACGTCCAAGTAATCCAATATATCCAAAACTGAGTAATGCCATGTATTATGCTTCACTTATAAGCCTTTACTTAATGAGCACCAATTATTAGTTTAGAATGATCATATTAACTGGCCGATCAACTTGACAAATCGTCTATAACTTTTGATTTAGAGCTCCGAATGACATGAATCCAATGCCATGTTAAGCTAGATCAATTTTCTATATTATAACAAAATTTGAGACAGAAATAGATACGAGAAAGCGTTCAAGTAATCCAATCTATCCAAAAGTGTGTGATGCCTCGCATTTTGCTTCATTTATAAGCCTTTGCCCAATGAGCACGAGTGATCAGTTTAGAATAATCATATTAACTGACCGGTCAACTTGAAATGGCGGCATTAAATCGTCCATAACTTTTGATTTTGAGATCAGAATGACAAGAATCCAATGCACGCGTTAAGCTAGCTCAAATTTCTATATTTTGACCAAATTTGAGACATATATGGAGACAACTAAGCATCCAAGTACTTCAATCCATTCCAAACTGTGTGATCCCATGCATTATTTTTCATTATTAAGCTTTTACTCAAAGAGCACCATTCATCAGTTTAGACTGATCATTTTAACTAGCCGATCAACTTGTCATGCCTGCACTAAATCGTCCATAACTTTTGATTTATAGCTTAGAATGACACGAATCCAATGCCCACATTAAGCTAGTTCAATTTTCTATATCGTGACAAAATTTGAGACGGAAATAGATACGTCAAAGCGTCCAAGTAATCTAATCTATCACAAATTGTGTGATGCCATGCATTTTGCTTCATTTATAAGCCTTTACTCAATTAGCACCGATGATAAGTTTAGAATAATCATACTATCTAGCCGATCAACTTAACATGTCTGCACTAAATCATCCGTAACTTTTGATTTTGAGCTCCTAATGACACAAGTCCAGTGCCCACGTTAAGCTAGATAAATTTTATATATTTTGAGAAAATTTTAGACAGAAATAGACACGACAAAGCGTCGAAATAATCCAGTCTATCCCAAACTGCATGATGTGTGCATTATGCTTCATTTATAATCCTTTATTCAATGAGCACTATTGATCAGTTTTGAATAATTATATTCACTGGCGGATCAACTTGACATGTCCGCACTAAATCATCTCTAACTTTTGATTTATAGCTTATAATGACATGAATCCAATGCTCACTTTAAGCTACCTCAATTTTCTATATTTTGACAAAATTTCAGACAGAAATAGAGACAACAAAGCATCTACGTAATCCAATGTATCCAAAACTGTGTGATGTCATGCATTATTCTTCATTTATAAGCCTTTACTAAATGAGCACCAGTGATCAATTTAGAATGATCCCTTTAACTGGCCGATCAACTTGACATGTCCGCACTAAATCGTCCGTAACTTTTGATTTTGAGATCAGAATGAAATGAATCTAAAGGCCACATTAAGCTAGCTCAATTTTCTATATTTTTGACAAAATTAGAAACAAAAATAGATATGACAAAGCGTATAAGTAATCAAATTAATCCCAAACTGTGTGATGCCATTCATTATTTTTCATTTATAAGCTTTTACTTAAAGAGAACCAACTATCAGTTTAGAATGATCATATTAACTGGCCGATCAACTCGACATTTCCGCACTAAATCATTTATAACTTTTGATTAAGAGTTCAGAATGACACGAATACAAAGCCCACGTTAAGCTAGCTCAATTTTCAATATTGTGACAAAATTTGAGACAGAAATATATACGACAAGGCATCCAATTAATCCAATCTATCCAAAACTTTGTGATGCCCTGTATTATGCTTCATTTATAAGCCTTTACTTAATGAGCACCAAGTATCAGTTTAGAATGATCATATTAACAGGCCGATCAACTTGACAAATCGTCTATTACTTTTGATTTTGAACTCAGAATGACACGAATCCAATGTCATGTTAAGCTAGCTCAATTTTCTATATTGTAACAAAATTTGAGGCAGAATTAGATACGACAAATCGTCCAAATAATCCAATCTATCCAAAGTCCTTGTTGCCATGCATTATGTTTCATTTATAAGCCTTTACTTAATGAGCACCAATGATCAGTTTAACTGGCCGATCAACTTGACATGTCGGCATTAAATCATCCATAACTTTTGATTTAGAGCTCATAATGACACGAATCCAATGCCCACGTTAACCTATCTCAATTTTATATATTGTGACAAAACTGGAGATAAAAATAGATACTAAAAAGCATCCAAGTAATCCAAGCCATCCCAAACTGCGTGTTATCATGCATAATTTTTCATTATTAAGCTTTTACTCAATTAGTACCAATGATCAGTTTAGAATGGTCATTTTAACTGTACGATCAATTTCTCATGTCTGCACTAAATCACACATAACTTTTAATTTATAGCTCAGAATGACATGAATCCAATGCTCACATTAGCTAGTTCAATTTTCTTTATTGTGACAAAATTTGAGACAAAACTAGATACGACAAAGTGTCCAAGTAATCCAATCCATCCCAAAAAAGCGTGATGCACTTCTTTCGGCTTCATTCATAAGCCTTTACCTAATGAGCACCAATGATCAGTTTAGAATGATAACTTTAACTGGCCGATCAACTTGACATGTCCGCAATAAATCGTCCATAACTTTTGATTTAGGGCTTAGAATGACACGAATCCAATCCCCATGTTAAGCTAGCTAAAATTTCTGTGTTTTGACAAAATTTGAGACAAAAATAGAGACGACAAAGTGTCCATGTTAACCTGCTTGATGCTATGCTTTATGCATCATTTACAAGCTTTTACTCAATGAGCACCAATGATCAGTTCTTAATGATTACTTTAACTAGCCGATGAACTTGACTTGTACGCACTAAATCGTCCGTAACATTATTTCCAGAGCTCAGAAACACACGAATCAAATGCCCACGTTAAGCTAGCTATATTTTCTATATTGTAATAAAATTTGAAACATAAATAGATACGACAAAGCGTCCAAGTAATCCAATATATCTGAAACTGAGTAATGCCATGCATTATGCTTCATTTATAAGTCTTTACTCAATGAGCACCAATGATCAGTTTAGAATGATGGCTTTAACTGGTTGATCAACCTGACATGTCCGCACTAAATCGTCCGTAACTTTATATTTAGGGCTCAGAATGACACCAATCCCATGCCCACTTTAAGCTAGCCTAAGTTTCTATATTGTAACAAAATTTGAGACAGAAATAGATACGACAAAGCATCCAAGTAATCCAATCTACACAAAACTGTGTGATGCCATGCATTATGCTTCATTTATAAGCCATTACTTAATCCGCACTAATGATCAGTTTAAAATGATCACTTTAACTGGCCGATCAACTTGACATTTCCGCACTAAATAGTCCGTAATTTTTTATTTCGAGCTCAGAATGACACGAATCCAATGCCCACGTTAAGCTAGCTCAATTTTCTATATTGTGATAAAATTTGAGACATAAATAGATACGACAAAGCGTCCAAGTAATCCAGTCTATCCCAAGCTGCGTGATACCACGTATTATTTTTCATTTATAAGCTTTTACTAAATGAGCACTAATGATCATATTAGAATGATCATTTCAACAAGCCGATCTACTTGTCATGTCTGCACAAAATCGTCCATAACTTTTGATTTATAGCTTTGAATGACACTACTCCAATGCCCACATTAAGCTAGTTCAATTTTTTTTATATTCTGACAAAATTTGAGACAGAACTAAATACGACAAGTAATCTAATCTTTCCCAAACTGCGTGATGCCATGCCTTATGCTTCATTTATAAGCCTTTACTCAATGAGACAAATGATCAGTTTAGAATGATCACTTTAACAGGCCGATCAACTTGACATGTCCACACCAAATAGTGTGTAACTTTTGATTTAGAGCTCAGAATGACAGGAATCCAATGCCTACTTCAAGCTAGCTCAATTTTCTATATTTTGAGAAAAACATGAGACATATATATAGACAACAAAGTGTCCAAGTAATTCAATATATCCCAAACTGCGTGATGCCATGCATTATGCTTAATTTATAAGCTTTTACGTAATGAGCACCAATAATCAGTTTAGAATGATCACTTTAACTGGCGATCAACTTGACATGTCCATACTAAATCATGTGTAACTTTCTATTTAGAGCTTAGAATGACAGGAATCCAATCCCCACGTTAAGCTAGCTCAAATTTCTATATGTTGAGAAAATTTGAGACAAAAATAGACACGACAAATTGTCCAAATAATCCAATCTACCCAAACTGCTTTATGCCATGCTTTATGCATCATTTACAAGCTTTTATTCAATCAACACCAATGATCAGTCTTTAATGATCATTTTTACTGGCCAATGAACTTGACATGTACGCACTAGATCGTCCTTATCTCTTGATTTCGAGCTCAGAAACACAGGAATCAAATGCCCACGTTAATCTAGCTATATTTTTTATATTGTAATAAAATTTAAAATAGAAATAGATACGACAAAGCATCCAAGTAATCCAATATATCCAAAACTGAGTAATGCCATGCATTATGCTTCATTTATAAGACTTTACTCAATGAGCACCAATGATCAGTTTATAATGATCACTTTAACTGGCTGATCAACTTGCCATGTCCACAATAAATCGTCCGTAACTTTTGATTTAGAGCTTAGAATGACACGAATCCAATGCCCACGTTAAGCTAGCCCAATTTTTTATATTGTAACAAAATCTGAGACAGAAATAGATACGAAAAAGCAACCAAGTAATCCAATATATCCAAACTGTGTGATGCCATGCATTATGCTTCATTTATAAGCCTTTACTCAATCAGTACCAATGATCAGTTTAGAATGATCACTTTAATAGGGCGATCAACTTGACATGTCCACACCAAATATTGTGTAACTTTTGATTTCGAGCTCAGAATAACAGGAATCCAAAGCCCACATTAAGCTAGCTCATTTTCTATATTGTGACAAAATTTGAGGCAGAAATAGATACGACAAAGTGTCCAAGTAATCCAATCTATCCCAAACTGCCTGATGCCATGCATTATTTTGCATTTATAAGCTTTTACTAAATGAGCACTAATGATCATTTTAGAATGATCATTTCAACTGGCCGATCAACTTATCATGTCTGCACTAAATTGTCCATAACTTTTGATTTATAGCTTAAAATGACACGAATCCAATGCCCACATTAAGATAATTGAATTTTCTATATTATGATAGAATTTTAGATAGAACTAAATACGATAAGTAATCCAGTCTTTCCCAAACTGCGAGACGACATGCCTTATGCTTCATGTATAAGCCTTTACTCAATGAGCACCAATGATCAGTCTAGAATGATCACTTTAACTGGCCGATCAACTTGACATGTCCACACCAAATAGTGTGTAACTTTTGATTTAAATCTCAGAATGAGACGAATCCAATGCCTATGTTAAGCTAGCTCAGTTTTCTATATTTTGACAAATACTTGAGACAGATATAGAGAAAACAAAGCATCCGTGTAATACAATCTATCCCAAACTGCGTGATGCCATGCTTTATGCTTCATTTATAATCCTTTACCTTTTTTGCACCAATGATCAGTTTAGAATGATCACTTTAACTGGTGATCAACTTGACATGACCACACTAAATCATGTGTAACTTTCGATTTTGAGCTCCGAAACACACGAATCCAATGCCCACATTAACCTAGCTCAATTTTCTATATTGTAACAAAATTTGACACCGAAATTGATACGACAAAACGTCCAAGTAATCCAGTCTATTCTAAACTGTGTGATGTCACGCATTATGCTTCATTTATAAACCTTTACTCATTGAGCACCACTAATCAGTATAGAATGATAACTTTAACTAGCCGATCAACTGGAAATTTTGGCACTAAATCATCCGTAACTTTTGATTTAGAGCTGAGAATGACACGAAATCATTGCTTACGTAAAGCTAGCTCAAAATTCTATATTTTGACAAAGTTTGATCCAAAAATAGATACGAAAAAGTTTCTAGGTAATCCAATCTATCACGAACTACATGATGCCATGCATATTTTTCATTTATAAGCTTTTACTCAATGAGCACCAATGATAAGTTTAGAATGATCATTTTAACTGGCTAATGACTTTGTCATGTCTGCACTAAATCGTCCATTACTTTTGATTTATAGCTCAGAATGATACAAATCCAATGCACACATTAAGATAGTTCAATCTTCTATATTTTGACGAAGTTCGAGACAAAAATAGATACCACAAATCGTCCAAATAATCCAATCTATCCAAACTCCTTGTTGCCATGCATTATGTTTCATTTATAAGCCTTTACTTAATGAGCACCAATGATCAGTTTAACTGGCCGATCAACTTGATATGTCCGCACTAAATCATCCATAACTTTTGATTTAGAGCTCATAATGACACGAATCCAATGCCCACGTTAACCTATCTCAATTTTATATATTGTGACAAAATTGGAGATAAAAATAGATACTAAAAAGCATCCAAGTAATCCAAGCCATCCCAAACTGCGTGATATCATGCATAATTTTTCATTATTAAGCTTTTACTCAATTAGTACCAAGGATCAGTTTAGAATGGTCATTTTAACTGTACGATCATTTTCTCATGTCTGCACTAAATCACACATAACTTTTAATTTATAGCTCAGAATGACATGAATCCAATGCTCACATTAGCTAGTTCAATTTTCTTAACTGTGACAAAATTTGAGACAAAACTAGATACGACAAAGTGTCCAAGTAATCCAATCCATCCCAAAAAAGCGTGATGCACTTCTTTCGGCTTCATTCATAAGCCTTTACCTAATGAGCACCAATGATCAGTTTAGAATGATAACTTTAACTGGCTGATCAACTTGACATGTCTGCATTAAATCATCCATAACTTTTGATTTAGATCTTAGAAGGACACGAATCCAATCCCCATGTTAAGCTAGCTAAAATTTCTTTGTTTTGACAAAATTTGACACAAAAATAGAGATGACAAAGTGTCCATGTTAAACTGCTTGATGCTATGCCTTATGCATCATTTACAAGCTTTTACTCAATGAGCACCAATGATCAGTTCTTAATGATTATTTTAACTGGCCGATGAACTTGACTTGTATGCACTAAATCGTCCGTAACATTATATCCAGAGCTCAGAAACACATGAATCAAATGCCCACGTTAAGCTAGCTATATTTTCTATATTGTAATAAAATTTGAAACATAAATAGATACGACAAAGCGTCCAAGTAATCCAATATATCTGAAACTGAGTAATGCCATGCATTATGCTTCATTTATAAGTCTTTACTCAATGAGCACCAATGATCAGTTTAGAATGATGGCCTTAACTGGCTGATCAACATGACATGTCCGCACTAAATCGTCCGTAACTTTATATTTAGGGCTCAGAATGACACGAATCTAATGCCCACTTTAAGCTAGCCTAAGTTTCTATATTGCAACAAAATTTGAGACAGAAATAGATACGACAAAGCATCCAAGTAATCCAATCTACACAAAACTGTGTGATGCCACGCATTATGCTTCATTTATAAGCCTTTACTTAATCAGCACTAATGATCAGTTTTAAATGATCACTTTAACTGGCCGATCAACTTGACATTTCCGCACTAAATAGTCCGTAATTTTTTATTTCGAGCTCGGAATGACACGAATTCAATGCCCAAACTGCGTGATACATATATATTTTCTAACTTTTGATTTAGAGCTCAGAATGACAGGAATCCAATGCCTACTTTAAGCTAGCTCAATTTTCTATATTTTGAGAAAAGTTTGAGACATATATATAGACAACAAAGTGTCCAAGTAATTCAATATATCCCAACCTGCGTGATGCCATGCTTTATGCTTAATTTATAAGCTTTTACCTAATGAGCACCAATAATCAGTTTAGAATGATCACTTTAACTGGCGATCAACTTGACATGTCCATACTAAATCGTGTGTAACTTTCTATTTAGAGCTTAGAATGACAAGAATCCAATCCCCACGTTAAGCTAGCTCAAATTTCTATATTTTGAGAAAATTTGAGACAAAAATAGACACAACAAATTGTCCAAATAATCCAATCTACCCAAACTGCTTTATGCCATGCTTTCTGCATCATTTACAAGCTTTTACTCAATCAACACCAATGATCGGTCTTTAATGATCATTTTAACTGGCCAATGAACTCTACATGTACGCACTAAATCGTCCGTATCTCTTGATTTCGAGCTCAGAAACACAGGAATCAAATGCCCACGTTAATCTAGCTATATTTTCTATATTGTAATAAAATTTGAAATAAAAATAGATACGACAAAGCATCCAAGTAATCCAATCTATCTCAAACTGCGTGATGCCATGTCATATGCTTCATTTCTAAGCGTTTACTCACTCAGCACCAATAATCAGTTTGGAATGATCACTTTAACTGGCCAATCAACTTGACATATCTGCACTAAATCGTCTGTAACTTTTGATTTAGAGCTCAGAATGACACGAATCCAATGCCCACGTTAAGCTGAGACAGAAATAGAGAAGACAAAGCATCCAAGTAATCCAATCTATCCAAACTCCTTGATGTCATGCATTATACTTCATTTATAAGCCTTTACTTAATGAGCACCAATGATCAATTTAGAATGATCACTTTAACTGGCCAATAAACTTGACATGTCCGAACAAATCGTCCGTAACTTTTTATTTAGAACTCGGAATGAAACGAATCCAATGTCCTTGCTAAGCTAGCTCAATTTTTATATTTTCACAAAATTTGAGACAGAAAGAGAGACGTCCAAGTGTCCAAGTAATCCAATCTATCCAAACTGGTTGATGCCATGCAATACGCTTCATTTGTAAGCCTTAGCTTAATCAGCACTAATGATCAGTTTAGAATAACCACTTTAACAAGCCACTCAACTTGACATGTCTGCACTAAATTTTTCGTAAGTTTTGATTTAGAGCTCCGAATGACACGAATCCAATGCACACATTAAGCTATCTCAATTTTTCGATATTGTAACAAAATTTGAGACAGAAATAGAAACGAATAATCGTACAAGTAATCCAATCTATGCAAAAATGTGTGATGTCATGCATTATGTTTCATTTATAAGCCTTTACTCGATGAGCACCAGTGATCAGTTTAGAATAATTATATTAACTGGCCGATCAACTTGACATTTAACTTTTGCTTTAGAGCTCAGAATGACACGAATACAGTGCCCATGTTAAGCTAGATAAATTTTCTATATTTTGATAAAATTTGAGACGGAAGTATAGACGACTAAGCGCTGAAGTAATCCAATCTATCCCAAACTACGTAATGCCATGCATTGTGCTTCTTTTTTAAGCGTTTACTCAATGAGCACCAATGATCAGTTTAGAATAATCATATTAACTGGCCGATCAACTTGACACATGTCCACACTAAATCGTCTGTAAGTTTTGATTTTGAGATCATAATGACACGAATCCAATGCATATGTTAAGGTAGCTCAATTTTCTATATTTTGAAAAAAATTGAGACAGAAATATAGATGACAAAGGATCCAAGTAATCCAATCTATCCAAACTCCTTGATGCCATGCATTATTCTTCATTTATAAGCCTTTAATTAATGAGCACCAATGATCAGTTTAGAATGATCACTTTCTCTAGCCAATCAACTTCAAATGTCCGCACTAAATCGTTCGTAACTTTTGATAGAGCACAAAATGACACGAATACAATGCCCACATTAAGCTAGCTCAATTTTCTATATTGTAACAATATTTGAGATAGAAATAGATACGGCAAAGCGTCGAAGTAATCCAATCTATCCAAAACTGTGTGATGTCATGCATTATGCTTCATTTATAAGCCTTCACTCATTGGGCACCAATGATCAGTTTAGAATGATCATTTTAACTGACCGATCAACTTGACATGTCCGCACTAAATCATGTGTAACTCTTTATATAGAGCTCGAAAACACACGAATTCAATGGCCATGTTAAACTAGCTCATTTTTCTTTATTGTAATACATTTTCGGCTAAAATAGATACGACAAAGTGTCAAAGTAATCCAATCTATCCAAAACTGTGTGATGTCATGCGTTATGCTTCATTTATAAGCCTTCACTCTTTGGGCACCAATGAAGAGTTTAGAATGATCACTTTAACTGGCCGATCAACTTGACATGTCCTCACTAAATCGTGTGTAACTTTTGATTTAGACCTCAAAATGACACTAATCCAATCCTCACGTTAAGCAAGCTCAATTTTTTGAAAAAATCTGAGACAGATATAGAGACAACAAAGCATCCAAGTAATCCAATCTATCCCAAACTGCATGATGCCATGCTTTATGTTCATTTATTAGCCTTTACCTAATGAGCACCAATGATCTGTATAGAATGATCATTTTAACTGGCCGATCAACTTGTCATGTCTCCACTAAATTGTACATAACTTTTGATTTATAGCATAGAATGACATGAATCCAATGCGCACGTTAAGTTAGTTCCATTTTCTATATTATGACAAAATTTGAGATAGAACAAGATACGACAAAGCATCCAAGTAATCCAAGCTATCAAAAACTATGTGATGTCATGCATTATACTTCATTTATAAGCCTTTACTCACTGAGCACAAATGATCACTTTAGAATTATAACTTTAGAATTATCACTTAAGCCTTGACATGTCCGCATCGTACGAAACTTTTGATTTAGAGCTCAGAATCACACCAATCCAATGCCCACGTTAAGCTAGCTCAATTTTATATATTTTGATTAAATTTGAGAGAGAAATAGAGACGACAAAGCATCCAAGTAATCCAATCCATCCCAAACTACGTGATACCATGCATTATTTTTCATTTTTAAACTTTTACTCAACGAGCACCAAATATCAATTTAGAATTGTCATTTTAATCACTCGATCACTTTGTCATGTCCGCACTAAATCGTCCTTAACTTTTTATTTAGACCGAAGAATGACACGAATCCAATGCCCACGTTAAGCTAGCTCAAGTTTCTATATTTTCATAAAATTTGAGACTAAAATAGATACGACAAAGCATCCAAGTAATCCAATCTATCCAAACTCCTTGATGCCATGCATTATGCTTCATTTCTAAACCTTTACTTACTGAGCACCTATGAACATTTTAGAATGATCGCTTTAACTAGCCACTCAACTTGACATGTCCGTACTAAATCGGCCATAACTTTTGATTTAAAGCTCATAATGACACGAATCCAATGCCCACGTTCATCTATCTCAATTTTCTCTATTGTAGCAAAATTTGAGATAGAAATAAACAAGACAAAGCATCCAAGTAATCCAATCTATGCAAAACTATGTGATGTCATGCATTATGCTTCATTTCTAAGACTTTACTCAATGAGCACCAATGATCAGTTTAGTATAATCATATTAAGTGGCCGATCAACTTGACATGTACACAAGAAATCGTGCACAACTATTGATTTTGAGCTCAAAATGATACGAATCCAATGCCCACGTTAAGCTAGCTCAATTTTCTATATTGTAACAAAATTTGAGACAGAAATACACATGAGAAAGCGTCCAAGTAATCCAATCTATCCAAAATTGTGTGATGCCTTGCATTATGCTTCATTTTATTAGTCTTTCCTTAATGAGCACCCATGATCAGTTTATAATAATCATATTAACTTGCCGATCAACTTGACATGTCCACATTAAATCGTCAAAACATTTGATTTTGAGCTCAAAATGACACAAATACAGTGCCCATGTTAAGCGAGATAAATTTTCTATATTTTGATAAAATTTGAGACGAAAGTAGAGACAACAATGCGTCCAAGGAATCCAATCTATCCCATACTACGTGATGCCATGCATTGTGCTTCATTTATAAGCCTTTACTCAATGAGCACCAATGCTCAGTTTAGAATAATCATATTAACTATCCGATCAACTTTATGTGCATACTAAATCGTCTGTAACTTTGATTTAGAGCTCAGAATGACACGAATCCAATGCATACGTTAAGCTAGCTCATCGTTCTATATTTTGACAAAATTTGAGACCGAAATAGAGACGACAAAACCTCCAAATAATCCAATCTATTCAACTCCTTGATGGCATGCATATGCTTCATTTATAAGCCTTTACTTAATGAGCACCAACAATCTGTTTAGAATGATCACTTTCACTGGCCAATCAACTTGACATGTCCTCACTAAATCGTCCGTACCTTTTGATTTATAGCTCAAAATGACACGAATCCAAAGCCCACATTAAGCTAGTTCAATTTTCTGCATTGTGACAAAATTCGAAACATAACTAGATATGACAAAGCATCCAAGTAATCCAATCTATCCCAAACTGCGTGATGTCATGCGTTATGCTTCATTTATAAGCGTTTACTCAATGAGCAGCAATGATCAGTTTAGAATGATCACTTTAACTGGCCGATCGACTTGACATGTGCGCACTAAATCGTTCGTAACTTCTGATTTAGAGCTCAGTATGACACGAACCCAATGTCCACGTTAAACTAGCTCAATTTTCTTTGTTTTGAAAAAATTTGAGACAGAAATAGATACGAAAAAGTTTCCAAGTAATCTAATCTATCCAAACTACTTGATGCCATGTATTATGCTTCATTTCTAAGCCTTTACTTAATGAGCACCAATGATTAGTTTAGAATGGTCACTTTAACTAGCCAACCAACTTGACATGTCCGCACTAAATCGTCTGTAACTTTTGATTTAGAGCTCAAAATAAGACAAATACAATGCCGACATTAAGCTAGCTGAATTTACTATATTGTGACAAATATTGAGACAGAAATAGCATGACAAAGCATCCAAATAATCCAATTTATCCAAAACTTTGTGATGTCATGCTATATGCTTCATTTATAAGCCTTTACTCAATGAGCACCAATGATGAGTTTAGAATAATCATATTAACTGGCTGATCAACTTTACATGTCCGCACTAAATCATTCGTAACTTTTGATTTTGAGGTCAGAATAACAAGAATCCAATTCTCACGTTAAGCTAGCTCAATTTTCTATATTGTAACAAAATTTGGGACATATATAGGCACGACAAAGCGTCCAAGTAATCCAATCTATCGAAAACTTTGTGATGTATTGCATTATGCTTCATTTATAACCCTTTAATCAATGAGCACCAATGATGAGTTTAAAATAATAATATTAACTGGCTGATCAACTTGACATGTCTGCACTAAATCGCCTGTAATTTTTGATTTTGAGCTCACAATGACACGAATATAGTGCCCACCTTAATCTAGATAAGTTTTTGTATATTTTGATAAATCTGAGATGGAAGTAGTGACGACAAAGCGCCCAAGTAATCCAATCTATCCCAAAATGAGTGATGCCATGCATTGTGCTTCATTTATAAGCCTTTACTCAATGAGCACCAATGATCAGCTTAATATAACCATATTAACTAGCCGATCAACTTGACACATGTCCGCACTAAATCATTTGTAACTTTTGATTTAGAGCTTATAATGACACGAATCCAATGCAAATACTAAGCTAGCTCAATTTTCAATAGTTTGACAAAAATTGAGACAAAAACAGAGACGACAAATCGTCCAAGTAATCCAATCTATCCAAACTCCCTGATGCCATGCATTATGATTCATTTATAAGCCTTCACTTAGTGAGCACCATTTATCAGTTTAGAATGATCCCTTAACTGGCCAATCAACTTGACATGTCGCACTAAATCGTCCGTAACTTTTTATTTAGAGCTCATAATGATACAAATCCAACGCCCACGTTAATCTAGCTCAATTTTCTATATTGTGACAAAATTTGAGGAACAAATAGATACGAAAAAGCGTCCAAGTAATCCAAACTATCCCAAATTGTGTGATGCCATGCATTATTTTTCATTTATAAGCTTTTACAAAATGAGAACCAATGATTATTTTAACTGGCCGAACAACTTGTCATGTCTACATTAAATCGTCCATAACTTTTGATTTATACCTTAGAATGATATGAATCCAATGCCTACATTAAGCTAGTTCAATTTTCTATATTGTGACAAAATTTGAGACAGAACTAGATACGACAAAGCATCCAAGTAATCCAATCTATCACGAACTGAGTGATGTCATGCCTTATGATTCATTTATAAGCATTTACTCAATGAGCACCAATGATCAGTTTAGAATGATCACCTTAACTGGCTGATCAACTTGACATGTCCGCACTAAATCGTCCGTAACTTTTGATTTAGAGCTCAGAATGACACGAATCAATTGCCCATGTTAAGCTAGCTCAATTTACTATATTTTGACAAAAGTTGAGACAAAAATAGGGACGACAAAGCATCCAAGTAATCCAATCTATCCAAACTTCTCGATGCCATGCCTTATGCTTTATTTACAAGCCTTTACTTAATGAGAACCGATAATTAGTTTAGAATGATCACTTTAACTGGCCAATCAACTTGACATGTACGCACTAAATCGTCCATAACTTTTGATTGATAGCTCAAAATGACATGAATCCAATGCCCACATTAAGCTAGCTCGATTTTCTATATTATGAAAAATATTGAGACCAAAATAGATATGACAAAGCGTCCAAATAATCCAATCCGTCACGAACTGCGTGATGCCATGTATTATTTTTCATTTATAAGCTTTTACTGAATGAGCACCAATGATCAGTTTAGAATGATCATTTTTACTGGCCGATCAACTTGTCATGTATGCACCAAAGCGTCCCTAACTTTTGATTTACAGCTTAGAATGACATGATTCCAATGGCTACATTAAACTAATTCCATTTTCTATATTGTGACAAAATTTAAGACGGAACTAGATACGACAAAGCGCCAAAGTAATCCAATCTATCCAAAACTCTGTGATGCCATGCATTATGCTTCATTTATAACCCTTTACTCATTGAACATCAATGATCAGTTTAGAATGATCACTTTAACTGGCCGATCAACTTGACATGTCCACACTAAATCCTCCGTAACGTTTCATTTAGAGTTTAGAATGACACGAATCCAATCCCCACGTTAAGCTAGCTCAATTTTCTATATTTTGACAAAATTTGAGACAAAAATAGAGACGAGTAAGCGTCCAAATAATCTAATCTATCCAAACTGCTTGATGCCATCCAATATGCTTCTTTTAATAGGCTTAGCTTAATCAACACCAATGATCAGTTTAGAATGATCACTTTAATTGGCCACTCAACTTGACATGTATGCACTAAATCATACGTAATTTTTGATTTAGAGCTCCGAATGACACGAATCCAATGCCCACGTTAAGCTAGCTCAATTTTCTATATTGTACCAAAATTTGAGACAGAAATACACACGACAAAACGTCCAAGTAATCCAAAATTGTGTGATGCCATGCATTATGCTTCATTTATAAGCCTTTACTCAATGATCACCAATGATCAGTTAAGAATAGTTATATTAACTTGCCGATCAACTTGACATGTCCGCACTAAATCGTCCGTAACTTTCGATTTTGAGCTCAGAATGACACGAATCCAATTCCCAAGTTAAGCTAGCTCAATTTTTTATATTGTAACAAAATTTGAAACAAAAATAACATGACAAAGCGTCCAAGTTATCCAATCTATCCAAAACTGTGTGATGTCATGCATTATGCTTCAATTATAAGCCTTTACTCAATGAGCCCCAATGATCAGTTTAGAATAATCATATTAACTAGCCGATCAACTTGTCATGCCTGCATTAAATCATTCGTAACTATTGATTTTTAGCTCAGAATGACATGAATAATGTGCCCCCGTTAAGCTAGATAAATTTTCTATGTTTGGAAAAAATTTGAGACGGATGTAGAGAATAAAATGCGTCCAAATAATCCAATCTATCCCAAACTGCGTAATGCCATGCATTGTGCTACACTCATAAGCTTTCACTCAATGAGAACCAATGATTAGTTTAGAATAATCATAGTAACTGTCTGATCAACTTGACACATGTCTGCACCTAATCGTCTGTATTTTTTTATTTAGAGCTCCGAATGACACGAATCCAATGCATACGTTAAGCTAGCTCAATTTTCTATATTTTGACAAAATTTGAGACAGAAATAGAAACGACAAAGCATCCAAGTAATCCAATCCATCCCAAATTGTATGATGCTATGCATTATTTTTCATTTATAAACTTTTACTAAATGAGCACCAATGATCAGTTAAGAATATTCATTTTAACTGGCCGATCAACTTGACATGTCTGCACTAAATCGTCCATAACTTTTGATTTATAGCTTGGAATCACACAAATCTAATGCCCATGTAAAGCTAGCTCAATTTTCTATATTATGACAAAATTTCAGACAGGAATGGAGACGACAAAACATTCAAGTAATCCATTCCATCCCAAACTGTGTAAGGCCATGCATTATTTTTCATTTATAAGGTTTTTCTAAATGAGCACCAATGATTCAGTTTATAATGATCATTTTAACTGACCGATCAACTTATCATGTCTGCACTAAATCGTTCATAACTTTTGATTTATAGCTTAGAATGACACGAATCCAAGGCCTACATTAAACTAATTCCATTTTCTATATTGTGACAAAATTTAAAGCAG
The DNA here is from genome assembly GCA_018901945.1 of Pugionium dolabratum. Taxonomy (NCBI): domain Eukaryota; kingdom Viridiplantae; phylum Streptophyta; class Magnoliopsida; order Brassicales; family Brassicaceae; genus Pugionium; species Pugionium dolabratum. The sequence goes on along the minus strand of JAEVFF010001068.1, from coordinate 8,524 downwards.
AACTAGATAAAACAAACCATCCAAGTAATCCAATCTATCCCAAACTCTGTGATGTCATGCATTATGCTTCATTTATAAGCCTTTACTCAAGGAGAAACAATGATAAGTTTAGAATGATCATTTTAACTGGCCGATAAACTTGACATGTCCGCACAACATCGTCCGTAAATTTTGATTTAGGATTTAGAATGACACGAATCCAATCCCCACGTTAAGCTAGCTCAATTTTCTATATTTTAACAAAATGTGAAACAAAATAGAGACGAGAAAGCGCCCAAGTAATCTAATCTATCCAAACTGCTTGATGCCATACAATATGCTTCTTTTAATAGCCTTAGCTTAATCAACACCAATGATCAGTATAGAATGATCACTTTAACTGGCCACTCAACTTGACATGTATGCACTAAATCATACGTAATTTTTGATTTAGAGCTCCGAATGACATGAATCCAATGCCCACGTTAAGCTAGCTAAATTTTCTATATTGTAACAAAATTTGAGACAGAAATACACAGGACAAAGCGTCCACGAAATCCAAAATATCCAAAATTGTGTGATGCCATGCATTATGCTTCATTTATAAGCCTTTACTCAATGATCACCAATGATCAGTTAAGAATAGTTATATTAACTTGCCGATCAACTTGACATGTCCGCACTAAATCGTCCGTAACTTTCGATTTTGAGCTCAGAATGACACGAATCCAATTCCCAAGTTAAGCTAGCTCAATTTTTTATATTGTAACAAAATTTGAAACAAAAATAACATGACAAAGCGTCCAAGTTATCCAATCTATCCAAAACTGTGTGATGTCATGCATTATGCTTCAATTATAAGCCTTTACTCAATGAGCCCCAATGATCAGTTTAGAATAATCATATTAACTAGCCGATCAACTTGTCATGCCTGCATTAAATCATTCGTAACTATTGATTTTTAGCTCAGAATGACATGAATAATGTGCCCCCGTTAAGCTAGATAAATTTTCTATGTTTGGAAAAAATTTGAGACGGATGTAGAGAATAAAATGCGTCCAAATAATCCAATCTATCCCAAACTGCGTAATGCCATGCATTGTGCTACACTCATAAGCTTTCACTCAATGAGCACCAATGATTAGTTTAGAATAATCATAGTAACTGTCTGATCAACTTGACACATGTCTGCACCTAATCGTCTGTATTTTTTTATTTAGAGCTCCGAATGACACGAATCCAATGCATACGTTAAGCTAGCTCAATTTTCTATATTTTGACAAAATTTGAGACAGAAATAGAAACGACAAAGCATCCAAGTAATCCAATCCATCCCAAATTGTATGATGCTATGCATTATTTTTCATTTATAAACTTTTACTAAATGAGCACCAATGATCAGTTAAGAATATTCATTTTAAGTGGCCGATCAACTTGACATGTCTGCACTAAATCGTCCATAACTTTTGATTTATAGCTTGGAATCACACAAATCTAATGCCCATGTAAAGCTAGCTCAATTTTCTATATTATGACAAAATTTCAGACAGGAATGGAAACGACAAAACATTCAAGTAATCCATTCCATCCCAAACTGTGTGAGGCCATGCATTATTTTTCATTTATAAGGTTTTTCTAAATGAGCACCAATGATCAGTTTATAATGATTATTTTAACTGGCCGATCAACTTATCATGTATGCACTAAATCGTTCATAACTTTTGATTTATAGCTCAGAATGACACGAATCCAAGGCCCACATTAAGCTAGCTCGATTTTCTATATTTAGACAAATATTGAGACCAAAATTGATATGACAAAGCGTCCAAATAATCCAATCCATCATGAACTGCGTGATGCCATGCATTATTTTTCATTTATAATCTTTTACTAAATGAGCACCAATGATTAGTTTAGAATGATCATTTTAACTGGCCGATCAACTTGTCCTATATGCACCAAATCGTCCATAACTTTTGATTTATAGCTTAGAATGACACGATTCCAATGTCTACATTAAACTAGTTCCATTTTCTATATTGTGACAAAATTTAAAGTAGAACTAGATACGACAAACCATCCAAGTAATCCAATCTATCCCAAACTCTGTAATGACATGCATTATGCTTCATTTATAAGCCTTTTCTCAATGAGAAACAATGATAAGTTTAGAATGATCACTTTAACTGGCCGATCAACTTGACATGTCCGCACTACATCGTTCGTAACTTTTGATTTAGGGTTTAGAATGACACGAATCCAATCCCCACGTTAAGCTAGCTCAATCTTCTATATTTTGACAAACTTTGAGACAAATATAGAGACGAGAAAGCTTCCAAGTAATCTAATCTATCCAAACTGGTTGATGCCATGCAATATGCTTCATGTAATAGCCTTAGCTTAATCAACACCAATGCTCAGTTTAGAATGATCACTTTAACTGGCCACTCAACTTGACATGTCTGCACTAAATCATACGTAATTTTTGATTTAGAGCTCCGAATGACACGAATCCAATGCCCACGTTAGGCTACCTGAATTTTCTATATTGTAACAAAATATGAGACAGAAATACACACGAAAAAGCATCCAATTAATCCAAAATATCCAAAATTGTGTGATGTCATGCATTATGCTTCATTTATAAGCCTTTACTCAATGAGCACCAATGATCAGTTAAGAACAATTATATTAATTTGCCGATCAACTTGACATGTCCGCACTAAATCGTCCGTAACTTTCGGTTTTGAGCTCAGAATGACACGAGTCCAATGCCCAAGTTAAGCTAGCTCAATTTTTTATATTGTAGCAAAATTTGACACAAAAATAGACATGACCAAGCGTCCAAGTTATCCAATCTATCCAATATTGTGTGATGTCATGCATTATGCTTCAATTTTAAGCCTTTACTCAATGAGCACCAATGATCAGTTTAGAATAATCATATTAACTGGCCAATCAACTTGTCATGCCCGCATTAAATCATCCATAACTTTTGATTTTGAGCTTAGGATGACATGAATACAGTGCCCCCGTTAAGCTAGATAAATTTTCTATGTTTTGACAAAATTTGAGACAGAAGTAGAGAAGAAAATGTGTCCAAGTAATCCAATCTATCCCAAACTGCGTGATGCCATGCATTGTGCTACACTCATTGATACGAGCATGGAAAGCACAAAAAAAGGAGAAGCTCGTGGCTAGGAATGAACCAGTGGAACATGAAGAACCTCTTGCACTACCAGCTGGACCATTAACTTGAGCCAAGGGCAAGAAACTCAAAGAGGCAATCAACAGCATGCTCAACAAGGAGAATGCACAAAAAATTCACTTGAGCTTGAATGGAGAAGTGCCTAATAGCCCTTCTGATTTTAGTACAAGCTCAAGAAAGCATACAAATGGGTATGTGATCCATTTGTACTCCTTTTCCCTTATCCAAGTTTTCTCCCATTGCGTTTTTTTGGTAAGGTTTTTAATGAGGCAAATGAATCACATTACAACCAGCCCAATTTGTTGTTTAAAATCAAAAGGAGTTCACTTAAAATGTTCAAAATTGGCGTCATCAAAGGGGGGGGGGAGTGTCTACATTCATAGTCAAAATAAGAGTTAATGAAGTCAAGGTCTTTGGTCAAGGTCTTTGGTCAAGTCTTCCCTTGTAAGTTCAACCATTTTAATGTTGTAGGCTCCTCCTATTTACGTCCCCTTACAATATAAATAGGGGCTTTCAGTTGTAAACTTGATCATTCAACTTTTCAAATAAAAACAGCTTCTTTTCTTAAGTTGGAGAGTGATTCTCTTCTTAATCTGATTGTTGGTGTGTGATATCCTTCAGTCAACATTTAGTAGCCTTAGTGTGTAATATTTAAACTACTTACTTAGGTAAATCAGTAGTCTTTCCGCAGCTACTGTGTGACCCTTCAATCCACAACCTTTGAATAGATTGAATTTCGATTCATTCTGTTGCAAAGCCTATCTCAACCGCATCCAGAAGTGCTCTGATACCAAATGATGCGAACCTCCCAAGGAATGCACTTCTGGATACGGTTGAGATAGGCTTTGCAACAGAATGAATCGAAATTCAATCTGTTCAAAGGTTGTGGATTGAGGGGTCACACAGTAGCTGCGGAAAAACTACTGATTTACCTAAGATAGTAGCTTAGATATTACACACTAATTCTACTAAATGTTGGCTGAAGGATATTACACACCAACAATCAGATTAAGAAGAGAATCACTCTCAAACTTAAGAAAAGAAGCTGTTTTTATTTGAAAAGTTAAATGATCAAGTTTACAACTGAAAGCCCCTATTTATACTGTAAGGGCACATAAATAGGAGGAGCCTACAGCATTAAAATGGTTGAATTTACAAGGGAAGACTTGACCAAAGACCTTGACAAAAGACCTTGACATCATTAACTCTTATTTTAACTATGAATGTAGACACTTCCCCCGCACCCCCCTTTGATGACGCCAATTTTGAACATTTTTAAGTGAACTCCTATTGATTTTAAACAACAAATTGGGCTGGTTGTAATGTGATTCATTTGCCTCATTAAAAACCTTACCAAGAAAACCCAATGGGAGAAAACTTGGATAAGGGGAAAAGAGTACCAATGGATCACATACCCATTTGTATGCTTTATTGAGCTTGTACTAAAATTAGAGGGCTTTTAGGCACTTCTCCATTCAAGCTCAATTGAATTTTTTTGTGCATTCTCCTTGTTGAGCATGTTGTTGATTGCCTCTTTGAGTTTCTTGCCCTTGACTCGGGTTAATTGTCCAGCTGGTAGTGCGAGAGCTTCTTCATGTTCCACTGGTTCATTCCTAGCCATGAGCTTCTCCTTTTGTGTGCATTCCATGCTCGTATCACTCATAAGCTTTTACTCAATGAGCAGCAATGATTAGTTTAGAATAATCATATTAACTGCCCGATCAACTTAACACATGTCCGCACTAAATCCTCTGTAACTTTTGATCTAGAGCTCTGAATAACACTAATCCAATGCATACATTCACTTTTTTATATTTTGATAAAATTTGAGACAAAAATTGAAACGACAAAGCATCCAAGTAATCCAATCTCTCCCAAACTGCGTGATGCTACGCATTATTTTTCATTTATAAGCTTTTACTAAATGAGCATCAATGATCAGTTAAGAATATTCATTTTAACTAGCCGATCAACTTGATATGTCTGTACTAAATCGTCCGTAACTTTTGATTTATAGCTTAGAATCACACGAATCTAATGCCCACATTAGGCTATATCAATTTTCTATATTGTGACAAAATTTGAGACAGAACTAGATACAACAAAGCATACAAGCAATCCAATACATCCTAAACTGCGTGATGCCGTGTCATATGCTTCATTTATAAGCCTTTACTCAATGAGAACCAATGATCATTTTAGAAAGATCACATTACCTAGCCGATCAACTTGACATGTCCAAATAAAAAAAATTTCAATATTGTGACAAAATTTGAGACAGAAATAGATACAACAAAACGTCCAAGTAATCCAATCCATCCCAAACTTCGTGATGCCATGCATTATTTTTCATTTAAACGCTTTTACTAAATGAGCACCAATGATCAGTTTAGAATGATCATTTTAACTGTCCGATCAACTTGCCATGCCTGCTCTACATCGTCCATAACTTTTGATTTATAGCTTAAAATGACACGAATTCAATGCCCACATTAAGCTAGTTCAATTTTTTATATTGTGACAAAATTTGAGATAGAACTACATACGACAAAGCGTCCAAGTAATCCAATCTATCTCAAACTGCGTGATATCATGCCTTAGGCTTCATTTATAAGCATTTACTCAATGAGCACCAATGATCAGTTTAGAATGATCACTTTAACTTGCAGATCAACTTGGCATGCTGCAATAAATAGTCCATAACTTTTGGTTTAGAGCTCAGAGTGACATGAATTAGATGCTCAAGTTAAGCTAGCAAAATTTTCTATATTTTGACAAAATTCGAGACAGATATAGAGACACAAAGCATCCAAGTAATTCAATATATCCCAAACTACGGTATGCCATGTTTTATGCTTCATTTATAAGCTTTTACCTAATGAGCACCAATGATCAGTTTAGAATGATCACTTTAAGTGGCCGATCAACTTGACATATCCGCACTAAATCATGTTTAACTTTCGATTTAGAGCTCAGTAACACAAGAATCCAATGGCCACATTAATCAAGCTCAATTTTCTATGTTTTAACAAAATTTGAGATAGAAATAAATACGATAAAGCGTCCAAGTAATCCAATCTATCCAAAGCTGTGTGATGTCATGCATTATGCTTCATTGATAAGTCTTTACTCAATGAGCACTAATGATCAGTTTAGAATGATCACTTTAACTAGTCGATCAACTTGACATATACGCATTATAACAAAATAGTTCGTAACTTTTGATTTAGATCTCAAGATGACAAGAATCCAATGCCCACGTTAAGCTACCTCAATTTTCTATATTATAACAAAATTTGAAACAGAAATAGAGACGATAAATCGTCAGTAATCCAATCTATCCATACTGCTTGATGCCATGCAATATGCTTTATTTATAAGCTTTAGCTTAAGAAACACCAATTATGAGTTTAAATTATCATTTTAACTGGCCACTTAACTTGACATGTCTGCACTAAATCTTTCGTAACTTTTTATTTAGAGCTCATATTGACACGAATCCAATTCCCACGTTAAGCTAGCTCAATTTTCGATATTGTAACAAAATTTGAGGCAAAATTAGACAGGACGAAGCATCCAAGTAATCCAATCTGTCCAAAACTGTGTGATGCCATGCATTATGTTTCATTTATAAGCCTTTACTCAATGAGAACCAATGGTCAGTTTAGAATAATCATATTAACTGGCCGATCAACTTGACATGTCCAAAATAAATTGTCCGTAACTTTTGATTTTGAACTCAGAATGATACGAATAGAGTGCCCACGTTAAACTAGATAAATTTTCTATATTTTGATAAAATTTGAGACGGAAGTAGAGACGACAAAGCATCCAAGTAATCGAATCTATCCCAAACAGCGTGATGCCATGTATTGTGCTTCATTTTTTTAAGGTTTTACTCAATGAGCACCAATGATCAGTTTAGAATAATCATATTATCTGGCCGATCAACTTGACACATGTCCGCACTAAAATCGTCTATAACTTTTGATTTAGAGCTCAGAATTACACGAATCCAATGCATACGTTAAGCTAGCTCAATTTTCTATATTTTGATAAAATTTGAGACAGAAATAGAGACGACAAAGCGTCCAAGTAATCCAATCTATCAAAACTCCTTGATGCCATGCATTATGCTTCATTTATATGCCTCTACTCAATGAGAACCAATGGTCAGTTTAGAATGATCACCTTAATTGGCCGACCAACTTGACATGTACGCATTAAATCGTTCCTAACTTTTGATGTAGAGCTCTGAAGGACATGAATACAATGTCTACGTTAAGCTAGCTCAATTTTCTATATTTTGAAAAAAAATAGAAACCGAAATAGAGATGACAAAGCATCCAAGTAATCCAATCAATCCAAACTACTTGATACCAAGAATTATGCTTCATTTATAAGCCTTTACTTAATGAGCACCAATGATCAGTTTAGAATGATCACTTTAACTTGCCAATCAACTTGACATGTACGCACTAAATCGTCTGTAACTTTTGATTTAGAGCTCAGAATGACACGAATCCAATTCCCACGTCAAGCTAGCTCAATTTTCTATAGTATGACAAAAATTGAGACAGAAATAGATACAACAAAGCGTCCAAGAAATCCAATCCATCCCAAACTTCGTGATGCCATGCATTATTTTTCTTTTATAAGCTTATACTAAATGAGCACCAATGATCAGTTTATAATGATCATTTTAACTGGCCGATCAACTTGCCATGCCTGCTCTAAATCGTCCCTAACTTTTGATTTATAGCTTAAAATGACAAGAATTCAATGCCCACATTAAGCTAGTTCAATTTTCTATATTGTGACAAAATTTGAGATAGAACTAGATACGACAAAGCTTCCAAGTAATCCAATCTATCTCAAACTGCATGATGTCATGCCTTAGGCTTCATTTATAAGCATTTACTCAATGAACACCAATGATCAGTTTAGAATGATCACTTTAACTGGCAGATCAACTTGACATGCCGCAATAAATAGTCCATAACTTTTGATTTAGAGCTCAAAATCACATGAATCCAATGCTCAAGTTAAGCTAGCACAATTTTCTATATTTTGACAAAATTCGAGATAGATATAGAGACACAAAGCATCCAAGTAATCCAATCTATCCCAAACTGCGTGATGCCATGCTTTATGCTTCATTTATAAGCCTTTACCTAATGACCACCAATGATCAGTTTAGAATGATCACTTTAAGTGGCAGGTCAACTTGACATATCCGTACTAAATCGTGTGTAACTTTCGATTTAGAGCTCAAAAACACACGAATCCAATGCCCACGTTAATCAAGCTCAATTTTCTATATTTTAACAAAATTTG
>JAEVFF010001067.1:74624-99508 GCA_018901945.1 Pugionium dolabratum | reverse complement strand
AAATATAGAAAATTGAGATAGTGGGAATTGGATTCGTGTCATTCACACCTCTAAAAATCAAAAGTTACAGATGATTTAGTGCGGACATATCAACATGATCGGCCAGTTAAAATGATCAATCTTAACTGATCATTGGTGCTCAATGATTAAAAGCTTACAAATGAAGCATAATGCAAGGCATCATGCAGCATGGGATAGATTGGATTACTTGGACTCTTTGTCGTCTCTATTTCTGTCTATAATTTTGTCAAAATATAGAAAGTTGAGCTAGCTTAACGTGGGCATTGGATTCGGGTCATTTGGAGCTCTAAATCAAAAGTTTGGACGATTTAGTGCGGACATGTTAAGTTGATCGACCAGTTAAAATGATCATTTTTAACTGATCATTGGTGCTCATAGAGCAAAGGCTTATAAATGATTTATAATGCATGGCATCACGCAGCTTGGGATTGATTGGATTACTTTGGATGCTTTGTCATATCAATTTCTCTCTCAAATTTTGTCACAATATAAAAAATTGAGCTAGCTTAACGTGGGCATTGGATTGGTGTCATTCAGAGCTCTAAATCAGAAGTTACGGATGATTTAGTACGGATATGTAAAGTTGATCGGCTAGTTCTAAGCTGATCATTGGTGCTCATTGAGTAAAGGCTTATAAATGATGCAAAATACAGTTTGGGATTGAAAGGATTACTTGGACGCTTTGTCGTATGTATTTCTGTCTCAAATTTTTTAAAATTATAGAATATTGAGCTAGCTTAACGTGGGAATTTGATTCGTGTCATTATGAGCTCTAAATCAAAAGTTATGGACAATTTAGTGCGGACATGTCAATTTGATCGGCCAGTTAAAGTGATAAATCTAAACTGATCATTAGTGCTCATTGATTAAAGGCTTATAAATGAAGCATAATGCATGGCATCACACAGTTATCGATATATTGGATTACTTGGACGCTTTGTCGTATCTATTTCTGTCTGAAATTTTGCTACACTAGAAAATTTAGCTAACTTAACGTGAGCATTGGATTCGTGAGTTTCTGAGCTCTAAATCAAAAGTTACAACGATTTAGTGTGGACAAGTCAAATTGATCAGCGAGTTAAAATAATCATTCTAAGCTGATCATTGGTGCTCATTAAGTAAAGGCTTGTAAATGAAGCATAAAGTATGGCATCATGTAGTTTGGATTGATTGGATTACTTGGACCCTTTGTCGTCCCTATTTTTGTCTCAATTTCTTTTCAAAATATAAAAAATTGAGCTAGTTTAACGTGGGCATTGGATTCGTGTCATTCTAAGATCTAAATCAAAAGTTACGGAAGATTTAGTGTGGACATGTCATGGTCAGTTCAAGTGATCATTCTAAACTGATCATTGGTAGTCATTAAGTAAAGGCTCATAAATGAAGCATAATGCATGGCATCTCAAAGTTATGGATATATTGGATTACTTGGATGCTTTGTCGTATCTATTTCTGTCTCAAATTTTGTTAAACTATAGAAAATTTAGCTAGCTTAACATGGGCATTGAATTCGTGTCATTCTGAGCTCTACATCAAAAGTTATTGATGATTTAGTTCGGACATGTAAAGTTGATCAGCCAGTTAAAATGATCATTCTAAACTAATAGCTGGTGCTCATTGAGTAAAGGCTTATAGATGAAGAATAATGCATGGCCTCATGTAGTTTGGGATATATTGGATTACTTGGACGCTTTGTTCTATCTATTTCTGTCTCAAATTTTGTAACACTATAGAAAATTGAGCTAGCTTAACGTGGGCATTGGATTCGTGTGTTATTGAACTCTAAATCAAAAGTAGATCGGCCAGTTAAAGTGATCATTCTAAACTGATCATTGGTATTTATTAAGTAAATGCTTATATATGAAGCATAAAGCATGGCAACAAGTATTTTGGATAGATTGGATTACTTATACACTTTGTCGTCTCTATTTGTGTCTCAACTTTTACAAAAATTTAGAAAGATGAGCTAGTTTAACGTGGGCATTGGATTTGTGTCATTCTTATCTCTAAATCAAAAGTTACAGACGATTTAGTGCGAACATGTCAAGTTGATCTACCAGTTAAAGTGATCATTCTTAACTAATCATTGGTGCTCATTGTGTAAAGGCTTATAAATGGATCATAATGAATGGCATCACACAGTGTGGGATAGATTGGATTACTTGGACGCTTTGTCGTATCTAGTTCTGTCTCAAAGTTTGTCACAATATAGAAAATTGAACTAGTTTAATGTGGGCAATTGATTTTTGTCATTCTGAGTTGTTAATCAAAAGTTATGTACAATTTAGTGCAGACATGACAAGTTTATCGGCCAGTTAAAATGATCATTATAAAATGATCATTCTAAACTGATCATTGGTGCTCATTGAGTAAAAGCTTATAAATGAAAATAATGCAGGCATCACGCCGTTGGGAATGGACCAGATTACTTGGATGCTTTGTCATCTATATTTCTACCTCAAATTTTGTTACACTATAGAAATTTTAGCTAGCTTAACATGGGCATTGGATTTGTGTGTTTTAGAGCTCTAAATCAAAAGTTACAGATGATTTAATGTGGACATGTCAAATTGATCGCCGAGTTAAAATGATCATTCTAAACTGATCATTGGTGCTCATTGAGTAAAGGCTTATAAATGAAGCATAATGCATGGCATCACGCAGTTTGGGATAGATTGGATTACTTCAACGCTTTGTCATATCTAGAGTTGTTTCAAATTTTGTCACAATATAGAAAATTGAACTAGCTTAATGTGGGCACTGGATTCGTGTCATTTTGAGCTATAAAACAAAAGTTATGGATGATTTAGTGCAGATACGACAACTTGATCGGCGAGTTAAAATGATCATTCTAAACTTATCATTGATGCTCATTGAGTAAAAACTTATAAATGAAAAATAATGCATGGCATCACGCAGTTTGGGATGAATTGGATTAGTTGGACGCTTTGTCATATCTATTTTTGTCTCAAATTTGGTCACAATATACAAAATTGAGCTAGCATAACGTGGGCATTGGATTCGTATCATTCTAATCTCTAAATCAAATGTTAAGGACAATTTAGTGCAGACATGTCAAGTTGATCGGCCAGTTAAAGTGATTATTCTAAAGTGATCATTGGTTCTCATTGAGTAAAGGCTTATAAATGAAGCATAATGCATGGCATCATACAGTTTTGGATTGATTGGATTACTTGTACGCTTTGTCATGTGTATTTATGTCTCAAAGTCGGTTACAATATAGAAAATTGAGTTAGCTTAACGTGGGCATCTGATTCATGTCATTATGAGCTCTAAATCAAAAGTTACGGACAATTTAGTGTGGACATGTCAAGTTGAGTGGCCAGTTAAAGTTATTATACTAAACAGATCATTGGTGCTCATTGTGTAAAGGCTTATAAATGGAGCATAATGCATGGCATCACACAGTTTTGGATATATTGGATTACTTGCACGCTTTGTCATATCTAGTTCGGTCTCACTGAGTAAAAGCTTATAAATGAAGCATAAAGCATGACATCATAAAGCATGACATCAAGTAGTTTGGATAGATTGGATTACTTGGACGCTTTGTCGTCTCTATTTTTGCTCAATATTTGTCAAAATATAGAAAGTTGAGGTAGCATATCGTGGCCATTGGATTCGTGTCATTTGGAGCTCTAAATCAAAAATGATGGACGATTTAGTGGGACATGTCAAGATGATCGGCTAGTTAAAGTGGTCATTCTAAACTTATCATTGGTGCTCATTGTGTAAATGCTTATAAATGGAGCATAATGCATGGCATCACACAGCTTGGGATATATTGTATTACTTGCACGCTTTGTCGTATCTAGTTCGGTCTCAAGTTTTTTCACAATATAGAAAATTGAACTAGCTTAATGTGGGCAATTGATTCGTGTCATTCTGAGCTATAAATCAAAAGTTATGGACGATTTAGTGCAAACATGAGAAGTTGATCGGCCAGTTAAAATGATCATTCTAAACTTGTTTTTAGTGCTCATTGAGTAAAAACTTATAAATGATGAATAATGCATGGCATCACGAAGTTGGGGATGGACTGGATTACTTGGACGCTTTGTCATATCTACTTATGTCTCAAATTTTGTTACACTATAGAAAATTGAGATAGCTTAACGTGGGCATTGGATTCGTGTGTTTCTAATCTCTAAATCAAAAATTACGGACGATTTAGTGGAGTCGTGTCAAGTTGATCATCTAGTTAATGTGATCATTCCAAACTGATCATTGGTGCTCATTGTGTAAAGGCTTATAAATGGAGCATAACGCATGCCATCACATAGTTTCGGATAGATTGGATTACTTGGACGCTTTGTCCTATCTATTTCTGTCTCAAATTTGTCACAATATAGAAAATTGAGCTCGCTTAATGTGGGCAATTGATATTTGTCATTCTGAGCTATAAATCAAAAGTTATGGACGATATAGTGCAGACATGTCAAGTTGATCGGCCAGTTAAAATGGTCATTCTAAACAGATCATTGGTGGTCATTGAGTAAAAGCTTAGAAATGAAAAATAATGCGGGGCATCACGCAGTTTGGGATGAATTGGATTACTTGAACGCTTTGTCGTATCTATTTCAGTCTCAAATTTTGTCACAATTTAGAAAACTAAGCTAGCTTAACGTGGGCATTGGATTCATGTCATTCTTAGCTCTAAATCCAATGTTAAGGATGATTTAGTGAGGAAATGTAAAGTTGATCGGCTAGGTAAAGTGATTATTCTAAACTAATTATTGGTTCTCATTGAGGAAAGGCTTATAAATGAAGCACAATGCATGGCATCATACAGTTTTGGATAGAGTGGATTACTTGGATGCTTTATCGTATCTATTTGTGCCTCAATTTTTGTTAGAATATAAAAAAATTGGGCTAGATTAACGTGGGCATTGGAATCATGTCTTCTGAATTCTAAATCAAAAGTTACAGACGATTTAGTTTGGACATGTCAAGTTGAGTGGCCTGTTAAAGTGATCATACTAAAAAGATCATTGGTGCTCATTAAATGAAGGCTTATAAATCAAGTGTAAAGCATGGCATCAAGTAGTTTGGATAGAATCGATTACTTGTACGCCTTACCATCTCTATTTTTGTCTAAATTTTTGTAAAAATATAGAAAATTGAGCGAGCTTAACGTGGGCATTGGATTCGTGTCATTCTGAGCTCTAAATCAAAAGTTATGGACGATTTAGTGTGGACATGTCAAGTTGAGTGCCCAGTTCAAGTGATCGTTCTAAACAGATCATTGGTACTCATTAAGTAAAGGCTTATAAATGAATCATAGAGCATGGCAGAGAGTAGTTTGGACAGATTGGATTTCGTGGACGCTTTGTCGTATCAATTTCTGTCTCAAATTTTGTCACAATATAGAAAATTGAGGTAGATTAACGTTGACATTGGATTCTTGTCATTCTAAGCTCTAAAATCAAAATTACGGATGATTTAGTTCGTACATGTCAAGTTGATCGGCCAATTAAAGTGATCATTCTAAACTGATCATTGGTGCTCATTGAGTAAAGGCTTATAAATGAAGCATAATGAATGGCATCATGCTGTTTGGGTTATGTTGGATTGTTTGGACGAGTTGGCCTATCTAATTCTGTTTCAAATTTGGTCAAAATATAGCAAATTGAACTAGTTTAATGTTGGCATTGGATTTGTGTCATTTTGAGCTACAAATCAAAAGTTATGGACGATATTCTGCAAACATGTCAAGTTGATAGGCCAGTTATTATGATCATTCTAAACTGATCATTGGTGTTGATTGAGTAAAAGCTTATAAATGAAGCATAAAGCATGGCAGCAAGTAGTTTGGATAGATTGGATTACTTAGACGCTTTGTCGTCTCTATTTCTGTTTCAAATTTTGTCACAATATAGAAAATTGAGGTAGCTTAACGTGGGCATTGGATTCGTGTCATTCTAAGCACTAAATAAAAAATTACGGACGATTTAGTGCTGACATATCAAGTTGATCGACCTGATAAAGAGATCGTTCTATACTGATAAATGGTGCTCATTGAGTAAAAGCTTATAAATGAAGTATAATTCATTCCATCACGCTATTTGGATGCTTTTTCGTATCTAGATTTGTTTCAACTTTTGTCACAATATAGAATATTGAACTATCTTAATGTGGGCATTGGATTCATGTCATTTAGAGCTCTAAATCAAAAGTTATAGACGATATAGTGCAGACATGTCGAGTTGATCGGCCAGTTAAAATGATAATTATAAATTGATCATTGGTGCTCATTGAGTAAAGCTTATAAATGAAGCATAAAGCATGACATTGTAATTTGGATAGATTGGATTACTTGGACGCTTTTTCGTCTCTATGTCGCTCTCAAATTTTGTCACAATATAGAAACTTGAGCTAGATTAACGTGGGCATTGGATTCGTGTCATTCTGAGCTCAAAATAAAAAAATTACGGAAAATTTTGTGGGTACATGCCAATTTGATCTGTCAGTTAAAGTGATCATTTTAAATTGATCATTGGTGCTCACTAGCTAAAGGCCTATAAATGAAGCATAATGCATAGTATCACGCAGTTTGGGTTATATTGGATAACTTGGATAATTAATCGTATCTAGTTCTGCTTCAAATTTTGTCACTATATAGAAAATTCAACTAGCTTAATGTGGGCATTGGATTCATGTTATTCTGAGCTATCAATCAAAAGTTATGGACGATTTAGTGCAGACATGTCAAGTTGATCGGCCAGTTAAAATTGTCATTCTAAACTGATCATTGGTGGTTGTTGAGTAAAAGCTTAAAAATGAAAATAATGTGTGGTATCACGCAGTGTAGGATGGACTGGATTTCTTGGATGCTATGTCGTATCTATTTCTGCCTCAAATTTAGTAACAATATAGAAAATTGAGCAACCTTAACGTGGGCATCGGATTCGTGTCATTCCGAGCTCTAAATCAAAAGCTACGGATAAGTTAGTGCGGACATGTCAAGTTGATCAGCAAGTTAAAGTGATCATTCTAAATTGATCATTGGTGATCATTGAGTAAAGGCTTATAAATGAAGCATAATGCATACCATCACACAGTTATGGATATATTGGATTACTTTGACATTTTTTCATATCTATTTCTGTCTCAAATTTTGTTACAATATAGAAAATTGAGCTAGCTTAACGTGGGCATTGGATTCGTCTCATTCTGTGTTCTAAATCAAAAGTTAGGGACGATTTAGTGTGGACATTTCAAGTTGAGTGGCCAGTTAAAGTGATCATACTAAACATATAATTGGTGCTCATTAAGTAAAGGCTTATAAATGAAACATAGAGCATGGCAGCAAATAGTTTGGATAGATTGGATTACTTGGACGCATTGTCGTATCTATTTTTGTCACAAATTTTGTCACAATATAGAAAATAGAGCTAGATTAACGTGGGTATTGGATTCGTGTCATTATGAGATCTAAATAAAAAATTATGGATGATTTAGTGTGGACATGTCAAGTTGATCAGCAAGTTAAAGTGATCATTGTAAACTGATCATTTGTGCTCATTGAGTAAAGGCTTATAACTGAAGCATAATGCATGGCATCACACAGTTTGGGTTATATTGGATTACTTAGCCGATTTGTCGTATCTAGTTCTGTTTCAAATTTTGTCATAATATAGAAAATTCAACTAGCTTAATCTGTGTGTTGGATTTGTGTCATTCTAAGCTATCAATTAAAAGTTATGCACGATTCAGTGCAGACATATGAAGTATATCGGCCAGTTAAAATGATCATTCTAAACTGATCATTGGTGTTCGTTTAGTAAAAGCTTATAAATGAAGAATAATGTGGGGTATCATGCAGTGTGGGATGTACTGGATTACGTGGAATCTATGTCGTATCTATTTCTATCTCAAATTTTATTCACAATATAGAAAATTGAGCTAGCTTAACCTGGGCATCTGATTCATGTCATTCTGAGCTGTAAATCAAAAACTATGGACGATTTAGTGCGGACATGTCAAGTTGATCGGCCAGTTAAAGTGATAATTCTAAAATGATCATTGGTGCTCATCGGGTAAAGCCTTATAAATGAAGCATAATGCATGGCATCATGCTGTTTGGGTTATATTGGATTTTTTGGACGCTTTGTCGTCTCTATTTTTGTCTAAAGTTTTGTCAATATTTAAAAAATTGAGCTTAGCTTAACGTGGGCATTGGATTTGTGTCATTCTGAGCTCTAAATCAAAAGTTACGGACGATTTAGTGTGCACATGTAAAGTTTAGTGGCTATTTAAAGTGATCATTCGAAACAGATCATTGGTACTCATTAGGTAAAGAATTATAAACGAAGCATATAGTATGGCAGCAAGTAGTTTGGATAGATTGGATTACTTGGACGCTTTGTCTTATCTATTTCTGTACCAAATTTGGTCACAATATAGAAAAATGAGCTCGCTTAACGTGGGCATTGGATTAATGTCATTCTGAGCTCTAAATCAAAAATTACGGACAATTTAGTGGATACATGTCAATTTGATCTGCCAGTTAAAGTGATCATTTTAAACTAATCATTGGTGCTCACTCACTAAAGGCTTATAAATGAAGCATAATGCATGGCATCACGCTGTTTGGGTTATATTAGATTACTTGGATGCTTTATCGTATCTAGTTCTGTTTCAAATTTTGTCACAATATAGAAAATTCAACTAGCTTAATGTGGGCATTGGATTCGTGTCATTCTGAGCTATCAATCAAAAGTTATGGACGATTTAGTGCAGACATGTCAAGTTGATCGGCCAGTTAAAATTGTCATTCTAAACTGATCATTGGTGGTTGTTGAGTAAAAGCTTAAAAATGAAAAATAATGTGTGGTATCACGCAGTGTAGGATGGACTGGATTTCTTGGATGCTATGTCGTATCTATTTCTGCCTCAAATTTAGTAACAATATAGAAAATTGAGCAACCTTAACGTGGGCATCGGATTCGTGTCATTCTGAGCTCTAAATCAAAAGCTATGGACAAGTTAGTGCGGACATGTCAAGTTGATCAGCAAGTTAAAGTGATCATTCTAAATTGATCATTGGTGATCATTGAGTAAAGGCTTATAAATGAAGCATAGAGCATGGTAGCAAGTAGTTTGGATATATTGGATTACTTGGACGCTTTGTCGTATCTATTTCTATCTCAAATTTTGTCACAATATAGAAAATAGATATAGCTTAACGTGAACATTGGATTCGTGTCATTATGAGCTCTAAATCAAAACTTATGGACGATTTAGTGCAGACATGTCAAGTTGATCAGCAAGTTAAAGTGATCATTGGTGCTCATTGAGTAAAGGCATATAACTGAAGCATAACGCATGGCATCACGCAGTTTGGGTTATATTGGATTACTAGTTCTGTTTCAAATTTTGTCACAATATAGAAAATTCAACTAGCTTAATGTGGGTGTTGGATTCGTGTCATTCTTAGTTATCAATCAAAAGTTATGGACAATTTAGTGCAGACATATCAAGTATATTGGCCAGTTAAAATGATCATTCTAAACTGATCATTGGTGCTAGTTTAGTAAATGCTTATAAATGAAGAATAATGTGCGGTATCACGCAGTGTGGGATGTACTGGATTACTTGGACTCTATGTCTTATCTATTTCTTTCTCAAATTTATTCACAATATAGAAAATTGAACTAGCTTAACGTGAGCAACGGATTCGTGTCATTCTGAGCTCTAAATCAAAAACTATAGACAATTTAGTGCAGACATGTCAAGTTGATCAGCTAGTTAAAGTGATAATTCTAAAATGATCATTGGTGCTCATTGGGTAAATGCTTATAAATGAAACATAATGCATGGCATCACACAGTTTATGTTTTATTCTATTATTTGGACGCTTTGTCGTCTCTATTTTTTTCTAAAGTTTTCCCAAAATATAGAAAATTGAGCTAGCTTAACGTGGGCATTGGATTCGTGTCATTCTGAGCTCTAAATCAAAAGTTACGGACGATTTAGTGTGCACATGTCAAGTTTAGTTGCCATTTAAAGTGATCATTCTAAATAGATCATTGTTACTCATTAAGTAAAGACTTATAAATGAAGCATGGAGTATGGCAGCAAGTAGTTTGGATAGATTGGATTACTTGGACGCTTTTTCTTACCTATTTCTGTATCAACTTTTGTCACAACATAGAAACTTGAGCTAGCTTAACGTGGGCATTGGATTTGTGTCATTTTGAGTTCTAAATCAAAAGTTACGGATGATTTAGTGCGGACATGTCAAGTTGATCAGCCACTAAAAGTTATCATTCTAAACTCATCATTGGTGCTCATTGAGTAAAGCTTATAAATGAAGCAAAATACATGGCATCATATAGTTTTGGATAGATTGGATTAGTTGGATGCTTTATCGTATCTATTTGTGCCTCAACTTTTGTTACAATATAGAAAATTTAGCTAGCTTAACGTGGGCATTGGATTCATGTGATTCTTAGCTCTAAATCAAAAGTTATGGACGATTTAGTGTGGACATGTTAAGTTGAGTGGGCAGTTAAAGAGATCATACTTAACAGATCATTGGTGCTCATTAAATAAAGGCTTATAAATGAAGCGTAAAACATGACATTAAGTATTTCGGATAGTTTGGTGAACGTTTTATCGTCTCTATTTTTGTCTCAATTTTCGTCAAAATATAGAAAATTGAGCTAGCTTAATGTGCGCATTGGATTCGTGTCATTCTGAACTCTAAATCAAAAGTTATAGATAATTTAGTGTGGACCTGTCAATTTGGGTAGCCAGTTCAAGTGTTAATTCTAAACAGATCATTGGTACTCATTAAGTAAAGGCTTATAAATGAATTGTAGAGCATGGCAGCAAGTAGTTTGCACATATTGGACTATTTGGACACTTTTTGTATCAATTTCTGTCTCAAATTTTGTCACAGTATAGAAAATTGAGGTAGATTAACGTTGACATTGGATTCGTGTCATTCTAAGCTCTAAATCAAAAAGTACGGATGATTTAGTGCGGAAATATCAAGTTGATCGGCCAATTAAAGTGATCATTCTAAACGTATCAGTGGTGCTCATTGAGTAAAGGCTTATAAATGAAGTATAATGCATGGCATCACGAAGTTTGGGTTATATTGGATTACTTGGACGCGTTGCTGTATCTAGTTCTGTTTCAAATTTTGTCAAAATATAGAAAATTGAACTAGTTTAATGTTTTCATTGGATTCGTGTCATTATGAGATATAAATCAAAACTTATGGACGATATTGTGGAGACATGTCAAGTTGATCGGCTAGTTAAAATGATCATTCTAAACTGATTATTGGTGCTCATTGAGTAAAAGCTTATAAATGAAGCATAAAGCATGGCACATTGTAGTTTGGATAGATTGGACTACTTGGAGCTTTTTCGTCTCTATTTCTGTCTCAAATTTTGTCACAATATAAAAAATTGAGCTAGATTAACGTGGGCATTGGATTCGTGTCATTATGAGCTCTAAATCGAAAATTAAGGACGATTTGGTGCGGACATGTCAAGTTGATCAGCAAGTTAAAATGATCATTCTAAATGGATAATTGGTGCTCATTGAGTAAAGGCTTATAACTGAAGCATAATGCATGGCATCACGCAGTTTGGGTTATATTGGATTACTTATACGATTTGTCGTATCTAGTTCTGTTTCAAATTTCGTCACAATATAGAAAATTCAACTACTTTATTGTGGGCGTTGGATTCATGTCATTCTAAGCTTTGTTGGATGCTATGTTGGATCTATGTCGGCCTCAAACTTTCTCAAAATATTGAGCTAGCTTAATGTGGGCATCAGATTTGTGTCATTTTGAGCTCTAAATCAAAAGCTACGGACAAGTTAGTGCGGACATGTCAAGTTGATCGGCAAGTTAAGGTGATCATTCTAAATTGATCATTGGTGATCATTGAGTAAAGGCTTATAAATGAACCATAATTCATGGCATCACACAGTTACGGATAGATTGGATCCCTTTGACGTTTTTTCGTATCTATTTCTGTCTCAAATTTTGTTACAATATAGAAAATTTAGCTAGCTTAACGTGGGCATTGGATTTGTATCATTCCGAGGTCTAAATCAAAAGTACAGACGATTTAGTGCAGACATGTCAACTTTAGTGGCCAGTTAAAGTGATCATTCTTAACAGATCATTGGTCCTCATTAAGTAAATGCTCATAAATGAACCATAATGCATAGCATCAAACAATTTTGGATAGATTGGATTATTTGGACGATTTGTCGTATCTATTTCCTTCTCAAATTTTGTTACACTTACGAAAATTGAGCTACCTTAACGTGGGCATTGGATTCTGGTCATTATGAGCTCTAAATAAAAAATTATAGACGATTAAGTGCGGACATGTCAAGTTGATCAGCAAGTTAAAGTGATCATTGTAAACTGATCATTGGTGCCCATTGAGTAAAAGCTTATAACTGAAGCATAATGCATGGCATCACACAGTTTGGGTTATACTGGATTACATAGACAATTTGTCATATCTAGTTCTGTTTCAAATTTTGTCACAATATAGAAAATTCAACTAGCTTAATGTGGGCGTTGGATCCATGTCATTCTGAGGTATCAATTAAAAGTTATGGACAATTTAATGCAGACATATCAAGTATATCGGCCAGTTAAAATGATCATTCTGAACTGATCATTGGTGCTCATTTAGTAAAAGCTTATAAATGAAACATAATGTGCGGTATCACGCAGTGTGGGATATAATGGATTACTTGGACTCTATGCGTATCTATTTTGGTCTCAAATTTATTCACAATAGAGAAAATTGAGCTAGCTTAACGTGGGCATCGGATTCGTGTCATTCTGAGCTCTAAATCAATAACTATGGACGATTTAGTGCAGACATTTCAAGTTGCATGGCATCATGCGGTTTGGGTTATATTCGATTACTTGGACGCTTTGTCATCTCTAATATTTTCTAAAATTTTGTCAAAAATATAGAAGATTGAGCTAGTTTAACGTGGGCATTGGATTCGTGTCATTTGAGCTCTAAATCAAAAGTTACGGACGATTTAGTGTGCACATGTCAAGTTTAGTGGCCATTTAAAGTGATCATTCTAAACAGATCACTGGTACTCATTAATTAAAGACATATAAATGAAGCACAGAGTATGGCAGCAAGCAGTTTGGGTTATATTGGATTACTTGGACGCTTTGTCTTATCTATTTCTTTATCAAATTTTGTCACAACATAGAAACTTAAGCTAGCTTAACGTGGGCATTGGATTCGTGTCATTCGGAGCTCAAAATCAAAAGTTAAGGACAATTTATTGTGGACATGTCAAGTTGATCGGCCAGTTAATATGATTATTCTAAACTAATCACTGGTGCTCATTGAGTAAAAGCTTATAAATGAAGCATAATGCATGGCATCACGCAGTTAGGGATAGATTGGATTACTTGGACGTTTTGTCGTATCGAGTTCTGTCTCAATTGAACTAGCTTAATGTGGGCATATGATTCGTGTCATTCTGCGATATAAATCAAAACTTATGGATGATTTAGTGCAGACATGTCAAGTTGATCGGCCAGTTAAAATGATCATTCTAAACTAATCATTGGTGTTCATTGAGTAATGGCTTATAAATGAAGCATAATGCATGGCATCATACAGTTTTGGATAGATTGGATTACTTGGACGCTTTATCATAGCTATTTCTGCCTCAACTTTTGTTATAATATACAAAATTGAGCTATCTTAACGTGGGGATTGGATTCATGTTATTCTGAGCTCTAAATCAAAAGTTACGGACGATTTAGTGTGGACATGTCAAGTTGATCGGCGACTAAAAGTGATCATTCTAAACTGATCATTGTTGCTCACTGAGTAAAGGCTTATAAATGAAGCATAATGCATGGCATCATACAGTCTTGGATACATTGGATTACTTGGACGCTTTATCATATCTAAGTCTGCCTCAACTTTTGTCACAATTATAGAAAATTGAGCTAGCATAACGTGGGCATTGGATTCATGTCATTTTGAGCTCTAATTCAAAACTTATCGACGATTTATTGTGGACATGTCAAGTTGAGTGGGCAGTAAAAGAGATCCAAAAGAGATCATTGGTGCTCATTAAATAAAGGCTTATAAATGAAGCGTAAAACATGACATCAAGTAGTTTGGATAGATTGGTGAACGCCTTATCATCTCTATGTTTGTCTCAATTTTCGTCAAAATATAGAAAATTGAGATAGCTTAACGTGGGCATTGGATTCGTGTCATTCTGAGCTCTAAATCAAAAGTTACGGACGATTTAGTGTGGACATGTCAATTTGAGTAGCCAGTTCAAGTGATAATTCTAAACAGATCATTGGTACTCAATAAGTAAAGGCTTATAAATGAATCGTAGAGCATGGCAGCAAGTTGTTTGGACAGATTGGATTACTTGGAAGCTTTTTCGTAGCAATTTTTGTCTCAAATTTTGTCACAATATAGAAAATTAAGGTAGATTAACGTTGACATTGGATTCATGTCATTCTAAGCTATAAATAAAAAATTATGGATGATTTAGCACGGACATGTCAAGTTGATCGGCCAATTAAAGTGATCATTCTAAACTTATAATTGGTGCTCATTGAGTAAAGGCTGATAAATGAAGCATAATGCATGGCATCACACAGTTTGGGTTATACTGGATTACATAGACGATTTGTCATATCTAGTTCTGTTTCAAATTTTGTCACAATATAGAAAATTCAACTAGCTTAATGTGGGCGTTGGATCCATGTCATTCTGAGGTATCAATTAAAAGTTATGGACAATTTAATGCAGACATATCAAGTATATCGGCCAGTTAAAATGATCATTCTGAACTGATCATTGGTGCTCATTTAGTAAAAGCTTATAAATGAAACATAATGTGTGGTATCACGCAGTGTGGGATATAATGGATTACTTGGACTCTATGCGTATCTATTTTGGTCTCAAATTTATTCACAATAGAGAAAATTGAGCTAGCTTAATGTGGGCATCGGATTCATGTCATTCTGAGCTCTGAAATCAATAACTATGGACGATTTAGTGCGGACATTTCAAGTTGCATGCCATCATGCGGTTTGGGTTATATTCGATTACTTGGACGCTTTGTCATCTCTAATATTTTCTAAAATTTTCAAAAATATAGAAGATTGAGCTAGTTTAACGTGGGCATTGGATTCGTGTCATTTGAGCTCTAAATCAAAAGTTACGGACGATTTAGTGTGCACATGTCAAGTTTAGTGGCCATTTAAAGTGATCATTCTAAACAGATCATTGGTACTCATTAATTAAAGACATATAAATGAAGCATAGAGTATGGCAGCAAGCAGTTTGGGTTATATTGGATTACTTGGATGCTTTGTCTTATCTATTTCTTTATCAAATTTTGTCACAACATAGAAACTTGAGCTAGCTTAACGTGGGCATTGGATTCGTGTCATTCGGAGCTCAAATCAAAAGTTAAGGACGATTTATGTGGACATGTCAAGTTGATCGGCCAGTTAATATGATTATTCCAAAACTGATCACTGGTGCTCATTGAGTAAAAGCTTATAAGTGAAGCATAATGCATGGCATCACGCAGTTTGGGATAGATTGATTACTTGGACGTTTTGTCGTATCTAGTTCTGTCTCAATTTCTATCACAGTATAGAAAATTGAACTAGCTTAATGTGGGCATAGGATTCGTGTCATTCTGCGATATAAATCAAAACTTATGGATGATTTAGTGCAGACATGTCAAGTTGATCGGCCAGTTAAAATGATCATTCTAAACTAATCATTGGTGTTCATTGAGTAATGGCTTATAAATGAAGCATAATGCATGGCATCATACAGTTTTGGATAGATTGGATTACTTGGACGCTTTATCATAGCTATTTCTGCCTCAACTTTTGTTATAATATACAAAATTGAGCTATCTTAACGTGGGGATTGGATTCATGTTATTCTGAGCTCTAAATCAAAAGTTACGGACGATTTAGTGTGGACATGTCAAGTTGATCGGCGACTAAAAGTGATCATTCTAAACTGATCATTGTTGCTCATTGAGTAAAGGCTTATAAATGAAGCATAATGCATGGCATCATACAGTCTTGGATACATTGGATTACTTTGGATGCTTTGTCATATCTATATATGTCTCAAATTTTGTCACAATTTTAGAAAATTGAGCTAGCTTAACGTGGGCATTGGATTCGTGTCATTCTTAGCTCGAAATCAAAAGTTACGGACGATTTAGTGCGGACATATCAAGTTGAACGGCCAATAGAAGTTATCATTCTAAACTGATCATTGGTGCTCATTGAGTAAAGGCTTATAAATGAATCATAATACATGGCATCATACAGTTTTTGATAAATTAGATTACTTGGACGCTGTATCATATCTATGTCTGCCTCAACTTTTATTACAATATAGAAAATTGAGCTAGCATAACGTGGGCATTGGATTCATGTCATTTTGAGCTGTAATTCAAAACTTATCGACGATTTATTGTGGACATGTCAAGTTGAGTGGGCAGTTAAAGAGATCCAAAAGAGATCATTGGTGCTCATTAAATAAAGGCTTATAAATGAAGCGTAAAACATGACATCAAGTAGTTTGGATAGATTGGTGAACGCCTTATCATCTCTATGTTTGTCTCAATTTTCGTCAAAATATAGAAAATTGAGCTACTTAACGTGGGCATTGGATTCGTGTCATTCTGAGCTCTAAATCAAAAGTTACGGACGATTTAGTGTGGACATGTCAATTTGAGTAGCCAGTTCAAGTGATAATTCTAAACAGATCATTGGTACTCAATAAGTAAAGGCTTATAAATGAATCGTAGAGCATGGCAGCAAGTTGTTTGGACAGATTGGATTACTTGGAAGCTTTTTCGTAGCAATTTTTGTCTCAAATTTTGTCACAATATAGAAAATTAAGGTAGATTAACGTTGACATTGGATTCATGTCATTCTAAGCTATAAATAAAAAATTATGGATGATTTAGCACGGACATGTCAAGTTGATCGGCCAATTAAAGTGATCATTCTAAACTTATAATTGGTGCTCATTGAGTAAAGGCTGATAAATGAAGCATAATGCATGACATCACACAGTTTGGGTTATATTAGATTACTTGGACCCGTTTTCGTATCTATTTCTGTTTCAAATTTTGTCAAAATATAGAAAATTTAACTAGTTTAATGTTGTCATTGGATTTGTGTCATTCTGAGCAATAAATCAAAAGTTATGGACGATATAGTGGAGACATGTCAAACTGATCGGCCAGTTAAAATGATTATTCTAAACTGATCATTGGTGCTCATTGAGTAAATGCTTATAAATGAAGCATAAAGCATGGCAGCAAATAGTTTGGATAGATTGGATTACTTGGACGCTTTGTCGTCTCTAATTCTGTTTCAAATTTTGGCACAATATATAAAATTGAGCTAGCTTAACATCGACATTGGATTCGTGTCATTGTGAGCACTAAATCAAAAATTACGGACAATTTAGTGCGGACATGTCAAATTGATCGGTCAGTTAAAGTGATCATTTTATACTAATCATTGGTACTCATTGAGTAAAATCTTATAAATGAATATAATGCATTCCACCACGCAATTTGGGTTATATTGGATTACTTGGACACTGTTTTGTAACTAGTTTTGCTTCAAATTTAGTCACATTATAGAAAAATGAACTAGCTTAATGTGGGCATTGGATTCGTGTCATTTAGAGCTATTTATCAAAAGTTGTAGACGATATAGTGCAGACTTGTCAAATTGATCGGCTAGTTAAAACGATCATTCTAAATTGATCATTGGTGCTCATTGAGTAAAGCTTATAAATAAAGCATAAAGCATGGCACATTGTAGTTTGGATAGACTGGATTACTTGGACGCTTTTTTTGTCTCTATTTCTTTCTCAAATTTTGTTACAATATAGAAAATTAAGCAAGCTTAATGTGGGCATTGAATTCGTGTCATTCTGAGCTCTAAATCAAAAATTACGGACAATTTACTGGGTAAATGTCAAGTTGATCTGACATTTTAAGAGATCATTTTAAACTGATCATTGGTGCTCACTGACTAACGGCTTATAAATGAAGTATAATGCATGGCATCACGCAGTTTGGGTTATATTGGATTACTTGGACGCTTTATCATATCTAGTTCTATTTCAAATTTTGTCACAATATAGAAAATTCAACTAGCTTAATGTGGGAATTGGATTCGTGTCGTTCTGAGTTATTAATCAAAAGTTATGGACGATTTAGTGAATACATGTCATGTTGATCAGCCAGTTAAAATGATTATTGTAAACTGATAATTGGTGCTCGTTGAGTAAAAGCTTAAAATGAAGAATATTGTGTGGTATCACGCAGTGTAGGATGGACAAGATTTCTTGGATGCTATGTCGTATCTATTTCTCCCTCTAATTTAGTCACAATATAGAAAATTGAGCTAGATTGACATGGGTATCGGATTCGTGTCATTCTGACACTAAATCAAAAGCTGCGGACAAGTTAGTGCGGACATGTCAAGTTGATCGGCAAGTTAAAGTGATCATTCTAAGCTTATCATTGGTATCACACAATTATGGATAGATTGGATTACTTGGATGTTTTTTCGTATCTATTTCTGTCTCAAATTTTGTTACAATATAGAAAATTGAGCTAGCTTAACATGGCCATTGAATTCGTGTCATTCTGAGTTCTCAATCAAAAGTTACGAACGATTTAGTGTGGACATTTCAAGTTGAGTGGTCAGTGAAAGTGATCATACTAAACAGATAATTGGTGCTCATTAAGTAAAGGCTTATAAATGAAGCATTGAGCATGGCAGCAAGTAGTTTGGATAGATTAGATTACTTGGATTCTTTGTCGTATCTATTTCTGTCTCAAATTTTGTTACAATATAGAAAATAGAGCTAGATTAACATGGGCATTTGATTCGTGTCATTATGAGCTCTAAATCAAAAATTACGGACGATTTAGTGCGGACATGTCACGTTGATCAACATGTTAAAGTGATCATTCTAAACTGATCATTGGTGCTCATTGAGTAACGGCTTATAACTGAAGCATAATGCATGGTATCACGCAGTTTGGGTTATATTGGATTACTTAGACGATTTGTGGTATCTAGTTCAGTTTCAAATTTCGTCACAATATAGAAAATTCAACTAGCTTAATGTGGGCATTGGATTTGTGTCATTCTAAGCTATCAAGGACGATGTAGTGCAGACATATCAAGTATATCGGCCCGTTAAAATGATCATTCTAAAATAATCATTGGTGCTCGTTGATTAAAAGCTTATAAATGCAGAATAATGTGCGGTATCACGTAGTGTGCGATGGACTGGATTACTTGGATGCTATGTCGTATCTATTTCCGTCTCAAATTTATTCACAATATAGAAGATTGAGCTAGCATAACGTGGGCATCAGATTCGTGTCATTCTGAGCTCTAAATCAAAACCTATGGACGATTTAGTGCGGACATGTCATGTTAATCGGCCAGTTAAAGTGATTATTCTAAAATGATCAGTGGTGCTCATTGGGTAAGGCTTATAAATGAAGTATAATGCATGGCATCACGCAGTTTGAATCTTTTTGTCTAAAGTTTGTTAAAATATAGAGAACTGAGCTAGCTTAACGTGGGCTATGGATACGTGTCATTCTAAGCTCTAAATCAAAAGTTACGGAAGATTTAGTGTGCACATGTCAAGTTTAGTGGCCATTTAAAGTGATTATTCTAAACAGATCATTGGTACTCATTAAATAAAGACTCATAAATAAAGCATAGAGTAAGGGAGCAAGTAGTTTGGAGAGATTACATTACTTGGACGCTTTGTCTTATCTATTTATGTCTCAAATTTTGTCACAACATAGAAACTTAAGCTAGCTTAACGTGGGCATTGGATTCGTATCATTCATAGCATTAAAACTAAATTTAAGGACGATTTAATGTGGACATGTCAAGTTGATCGGCCAGTTAATATGATTATTCTAAACTAATCACTGGTGCTCATTGAGTAAAAGCTTATAAATGAAGCGTAATGCATGCCATCATGCAGTTTGGGATAGATTGGATTACTTGGACGTTTTGTCCTATCTAGTTCTGTCTCAATTTCTATAACTGTATAAAAAACTGAACTAGATTAATGTAGGCATAGGATTCGTGTCATTCTGAAATATAAATCAAAACTTATGGACGATTTAGTGCAGACATGTCAAGTTGATCGGCCACTTAAAATGAACATTATAAACTAATCATTGGTGCTCTTGAGTAAAGGGTTATATATGAAAAATAATGCATGGGATCACGCGGTTTTGGGATGGACTGAATTACTTGGATGCTTTGTCGTTTCTATTTATGTCTCAAATTTTGTCACAATATAGAAACCTGAGCTAGCTTAACCTGGGCATTTGATTCGTGTGTTTTTGAGCTTTAAATTAAAAGTTACAGATGATTTAGTGCGGACATATCAAGTAAATCGCCAGTTAAAATGATCATTCTTAAATGAAGCATAAGTCATGGCATCACACAGTTTAGGATAGATTGGATAACTTGGATGCTTTGTCAAATCTAGTTCTGTCTCAAATTTTTTCACACTATATAAAATTGAACTGCCTTAATGTGGGCCTTCGATTCGTGTCATTCTGAGCTATAAATTAAAAGTTA
Organism: Pugionium dolabratum; assembly: GCA_018901945.1. Classification (NCBI taxonomy): domain Eukaryota; kingdom Viridiplantae; phylum Streptophyta; class Magnoliopsida; order Brassicales; family Brassicaceae; genus Pugionium; species Pugionium dolabratum. Next base: position 78,783 of record JAEVFF010001067.1, on the reverse strand, counting down.
TGGGCGATTTAGTGCAGACATGACAAGTTTATCAGACAGTTAAAATGATCATTCTAAATTGAACATTAGTGCTAATTGAGTAAAAGCCTATAAATGAAGAATAAAGATTGGCTGCAAGTAGTTTAGATAGATTGGATTACTTGAACGCTTTGTTGTCTCTATTGCTGTCTCAAGTTTTGTCACGATATTTAAAATTGAGATAGCTTAATGTGGTCATTGGATACGTATCATTCTGAGCACTAAATTAAAAAATGACAGACGATTTAGTGCAGACATATAAAGTTGATCGGCCAGTTAAGGTGATAATTCTAAACTGATCATTGGTGCTCATTGGGTAAAGGCTTATAAATGAAGCATAATGCATGACATCACGCAGTTTGGGTTATATTGGATTACTAGGACGCTTTGTCGTCTCTATTTTTTTCTAAATTTTTGTCAATATTTAGAAAATTGAGCTAGCTTAATGTGGGCATTGGATTCGTGTCATTATGAGCTCTAAATCAAAAGTTACGGACGATTTAGTGTGGACATGTCAAGTTTATCGGCAAGTTAATATGATTATTCTAAACTGATCATAGGTGCTCATTGAGTAAAACGTTATAAATGAAGCATAATGCATGGCATCACGCAGTTTGGGATAGATTACATTACTTAGACATTTTGTCGTATATAGTTCTGTCTCAATTTTTGTCACAGTATAGAAAACTGAAATAGCTTAATGTGGGCATAGGATTCGTGTCATTCTGAGATATAAATCAAAAGTTATGGAAGATTTAGTGCAGACATGTCAAGTTGATTGGCCAGTTAAAATGATCATTCTAAACTGATTATTGGTGCTCATTGAGTGATGACTTATTAATGAAAAATAATGCATGGGATCATGCAATTTTTGAATTAATTGGACGCTTTGTCATATCTATTTATGCCTCAAATTTTGTCACAATATAGAAAATTGAGCTAGCTTAACGTGGGCATTGCATTCGTATCATTCTGAGCTCTAAATCAAAAGTTACAGACGATTTAGTGCGGACATGTCAAGTTGATCGGCCAGTTAAAGTGATCATTCTAAACTGATCATTGGTGATCATTGAGTAAAGGCTTATAAATGAAGCATAATGCATGGCATCACGCAATTTGTGATATACTGAATTACTTGGACGCTTTCTCGTATGTAGTTCTGTTTCAAAATTTGTCACAATATAGAAAATTGAACTGGCTTAATGTGGGCATTGGATTCGTGTTACTCTAAGCTATAAATCAAAAGTTATGGACCATTTAGTGCATACATGACAAGTTAATCGGCGAGTTAAAATGATCATTGTATACTGATCATTGCTGCTCATTAAGTAAGAGCTTATAAGTGAAAAATAATTCATAGCATCACGCAGTTTGGGATGGATTGGATTACTTGGATGCTTTGTCGTATCTATTTCTGTATCAAATTTTGTCACAAATATTGAAAACTGAGGTAGCTTAATGTGGGCATTGGATTCTTGTCGTTCTGAGCTATAAATCAAAAGTTTTGGACTATTTAGTGCAGACATGACAAGTTGATCGGGAAGTGAAAATGATCGTTCTAAACTGATCATTGGTGTTCATTGAGTAAGAGCTTTTAAGTGAAAAATAATGCATCGCATTACGCGGTTTGGGATGGATTGGATTACTTGGACACTTTGTCGTATCTATTTCTGTCTCAAATTTTTTTACACTATAGAAAGTTGAGCTAGTTTAATATGGGCATTTGATTCGTATGTTTTTGAGCTTTAAATTAAAAGTTACGGACGATTTGGTGCGGACATGTCAAGTAAATTGGCCAGTTAAAATGATCATCATAAGATGATCATTGGTGCTCATTAAGTAAAAGTTTATAAATGAAGTATAAGGCATGGCATCACACAGTTTAGGATAGATTAGATAACTTGGACACTTTGTCGAATCTAGTTCTGTCTCAATTTCTGTCACAGTATAGAAAATTGAACTAGCTTAATGTAGGCATAGGACTTGTGTCATTCTGAGCTGTAAATCAAAAGTTATGAACGATTTAGTGCAAACATGTCAAGTTGATCGGCCAATTAAAATGATCATTATAAACTGATCATTGGTGCTCATTGAGTAAAGGGTTATAAATGAAAAATAATGCATGGGATAACACAGATTGGGATGGAATGAATTATTTGGATGCTTTTTCATATCTATTTATGTCTCAAATTTTGTCACAATATAGAAACTTGAGCTAGCTTAACATGGCCATGTCATTGGTATCATTCTGAGCTCTAAATAAAAAGTTATGGAAGATTCAGTGCGGATATGTCAATTTGATCGACCAGTAAAGTGATCATTTTAAACTGATCATTGGTGATCACTGAGTAAATGCTTATAAATAAAGCATAATGCATGGCATCACGCAGTTTGGGGTAGATTGGATTACTTGGATGCTTTCTCGTATCTAGTTCTATTTCAAAATTTGTCAAACTATATAAAATTGAACTAGCTTAATGTGAGCATTGGATTCGTGTCATTCTGAGCAGGCAGGACAAGTTAATCGGCCAGTTAAAATGATCACTCTAAACTGATCATTGGTGCTCATGGAGTAAGAGCTTATAAGTGAAAAATAATTCATGGCATGACACAGTTTGGGATGGATTGGATTACTTGGATGCTTTGTCGTATCTAGTTCTGTATCAAATTTTGTCACAAATATGGAAAATTGAGCTAGTTTAACAGGGGCATTGGATTCATGTCCTTCTGAGCTCTCAATCAAAAGTTATTGATGATTTATTGCAGACATGTCAAGTTGAGTGACCAGTTAAAGTGGTCATTCGAAACAGATAATTAGTGCTCATTGAGTAAAAGCTTATAAATGAAGCATAAACATGGCAGCAAGTAGTTTGAATAGATTGGATTACTTAGGCGCTTTGTAGTCTATATTTCTGTCTCAAACTTTGTCAAAATATAAAACATTGAGCTAGTTTTACATGGGCACAGGATTCGTGTCATTGGAAGTGTTCAAGCACCCAAAGCCTTATAAGCTGCAATGGCTTAATGAGTCTGATGAAATGAAGGTAAGCAGCCAAGTCAAAGTACCTATAACCATTGGCAAGTACCAAAATGAGATCCTTTGTGATGTTTTACCAATGGAGGCTGGCCACATTCTGCTTGGAAGACCATGACAGTTTGATCGGAAGGTCATTCATGATGGTTACACCAACCAGCACTCGTTTGAACACAAAGGTAAGAAGATCACACTTGTTCTTATGATACCAAAGGAGGTGTACCAAGATCAGCTTATGTTGGAGCGAAGGAAAACAACTGCAACATCAAAGGAAACCATAAGCACCAAAAGTGACAGAGGCTGTGAGAACAATAACAAGAAACACTCGAGTTTCTTTATGAGAACTGGTGGAGTTGAGAAGGTTCTCTTCTCACAACAACCTGTTCTTTTGTTTATCTATAAGCAAGCTCTTATGAGCTTAACTAGCATTGCACCAGTATTACCGAGTGAAGTGACTTGTATTTTGCAGGATTATGAAGATGTCTTTCCAGAAGACAATCAAAAGGGGCTACCACTCATCAGAGGAATTGAACATCAGATTGATTTTGTACCTGGAGCCTCACTACCAAATAGACCAGCTAATAGAAGCAATCCCGTTGAGACTAAGGAGCTGCAAAGACAAGTTAATGAGCTAATGGAGAAGGGTTACATCAGGGAGACCATGAGTCCTTGTGCTGTGCCAGTTCTACTTGTGCCAAAGAAATATGCAGCTGGCGCATGCGTATTGATTGTAGAGCAATCACCAAAATTAAGGTAAAGTATCACCATCCAATCCCTAGGTTAGATGACATGCTTCATGAATTGCATGGCTCCAGAATCTTTTCTAAGATAGATCTTAAGAGTTGGTACCATCAAATACGCAGGAAGAGGATGATTGGAAAACTGCATTTAAAACTAAGCAAGGATTATATGAATGGTTAGTCATGCCATTTGGGTTAACAAATGCACCTAGTACTTTCATGAGGTTGATGAATCATTTTCTTAGAGCATTCATAGGAGTCTTTGTTCTAGTATACGTTGATGACATCTTAATCTACAGCAAGAATCTAGAACAGCATGCTAGTCATTTGACATCTGTTCTAAGTGTTCTTAGAAAAGAAAAACTAT
>JAEVFF010001067.1:40614-74056 GCA_018901945.1 Pugionium dolabratum | reverse complement strand
AAGGGCCAATAGAAGCTGAACAAAAGGCATGCACAGTGGGTTGAGTTCATAGAAACATTTCCGTATGTCATTAAATACAAACAAGGTAAAGAGAATGTTGTGGCAGATGCATTGTCATGGAGGTATGCCTTAATCTCTACTCTTGATGCTAAGTTGTTTTGGTTTGAAAAACTTAAAGAGCTATATGAAACTGATCCTGAATTTAAAGACGTGTACATTGCTAGCAGAAAGTTTGCTTCAGGAAAATACCATCGGCATGAAGGATTTCTATTTTATGATAATAAATTACGTGTGCCTAACTCTTCTATTCGAGACTTCTTAGTTAGGGAAGCTCATGGAGGAGGACTGATGGGGCATTTTGGAGTTGCCAAAACTCTTAAAGCAATGCAAGTCATTTCCATTGGCCACACATGAAAAGAGACATAGAAAGAATCTGTGCAAGGTGTGCCACATGCAAAGAGGCTAAGTATAAGGTTCAACCCCACGGTTTGTACACTCCTTTACCCATTCCTACTCATCCATGGATTGACATATCAATGGACTTTGTGGTTGGTTTTCCTGAACTAAGACAGGAAAAGATTCTATATTTGTTGTGGTTGATCGATTCTCTAAGATGGCACATTTTACAGCGTGTCACAAGACTGATGATGCATTGCATATAGCCAATGATGAGGGCATCAGATCGTCTGGCCGGCCAGAGGACCAGAATGGCCGACCAGAATGCTTGCCCGAGACAGCTGGGCTATTTGGCGCGTCTGCCAGCCAAAGCAATACTGCCGGCTCTATGATCAGCCGGGCCGGACCGATCAACATTTCCGGCGGAGATGCCCAAACCTCCGGCCCAATTGGCGGCGACGTGGATGACACCGTGGGCACAACTGGTGATGCCACCAACTCAGGAATCAATCTGGCTGGCTCCGATGACAACTCAGCCAGCTCCTCGCACAGTCCAGTTGATCCAGCCGATTGCACCACCATTTCCACATCTACACAAGGGTAGTCGGACCAGCTAAGCTACCAGCTTCAAGGCATGAACCTGGATGAAGTCTCTACACCATTGGTGCCACCAGGAGCCATGACAAGGAGCAGAACAAGTGCACTCTTCCACAAGTTCGGTTTGTGGGTAGACAAGCTCTTAGAAGATCATCGACAAGGAGCATTGGGCCAAGAGTACAAGGAAGAGTCCAAAGGCTTCTCAACACTGCAAAGGACTCCAGATGCTTGGGCTTTCGTGGAAAAAGAGGTCAGAGCCCAACAATTCATAACCCTACTCCAAGTCGAAGACTATGAGCTAGGCGCGTGCATGCCACAAGGTCTGCCACCTTCCATTTCTTGGCCGAAAGGTAAGAATGGTAAGTTTTCAATTATATACTTGCATTTTCTGCTTTGCAGGGTAGGAATAGTAAGTTTTACATTTTTGAGTCAAGAACAATTTAGGTAGTTGACCTTTTTCGGTTATTTCCTTTTTGTAATTTTCCTTGTGCACTTTTGTAACTTTTTCATTTTTATTTTGAGTCGACCCTAGAAGGACAAGGCTGCCGAGCATATTAATAAGGCTCCTTCAGCATTGTAGTTCAACGACTTTTTGATATTAATAAAGATATAACTTTTTCCTATGAGTTTTCTTCTAAAAACTCTTTCGCTTAGAACCCTAGTTGAGACCAGCCCTCCTAGCTTCTAAGTTGTGATTTATCACGAGGTTCATCACCCCTCGTGTGGTTCAATTCACCTCTCCATCCAATACCCATCAGAAAACCCCCATCCAGAAGCCTAAGGCCGAGTTTCTCGCCTAATCTTCTCCAACCAGTCCACGCGTGTTACCGCCTTGATTCAAGGCATGTATAATTTTGGTAACAGAGCTTAAGCTCCTAAAACCAGGTTGTTTCTATCCTTTACGTTTCTCTTAATTTCAATTCGTGCATTAGTTTGAGTTTCATTCAAAAAAAATTAAAAAATAGCATCTAGATTCAAACCGAGTGCATCTAGCTCCAAACCGAGTGCATCTAGCTCCAAACCGAGTGCATCTAGCTCCAAACTGAGTGCATCTAGCTCCTACGTGTATCACTAGGGTCTAGAATCATTCTTTTCATTTCAACTTCGTTTTTCCTTATTGTTTAAGCATATTTCTATTATTATTTGACTTAAAATTAAAAAAAAAAAGAAAATCAAGAGAAATTCGAACAAAAGGAAATATAGGAGATTTGCATTAATTGCAACATTAATTGCTAGGATCTTTCATTTTCTCAAATTTTCCTTGTTGCATCTTCCCTGCTTCTACTATAAAGAATCTCTTCTAATCGATTCTTTTGAGCAAATTAACTTGCTTTTTTTCTTCCTGTATCACAAGATGGCTGAAGGAAATCAAGATGCAACCGAGGCCATGATGGCCATGTTCACCATCCTCCAAACACAACTCGCATCAATCGGCGAGAGGTTGGAGCGCGTGAAGAGGCCGGTGAGATTCCAGGCCATAAGGCACGTGAGGGCTGACCAAGACCCTGCTGAAGGTCCTGATCACCCTAGGACATGGCCAGAACAGGAGGAGCACCAGCCGGATGGAGATGAGGACGCACAGCCTCACGGCTATCACCCTAGGCCGAGAGGACCTCCACAGCAACCAGAAGCAGAGGGCAATGGCTACGAGCCCTATAGTCATCACCAGAGACCAAGGATGCCCCCTAGACATCATGAGGATGGAGATGACTACGCCTAAAATCGGGTAAACAGTCATGATGTTAAGCTAACACCTCCTAGTTTTGCAGGAAAAATAGACCCCGAGGCCTATCTAGATTGGGAGAGGAAGATAGATCACATCTTCGACCACTACAACCAACCAGGCCCTAGGAGAGTCTTCACGGCAGTAGCACAACTCATGGATAATGCCCTCATCTGGTGGGATCGTGAGGCTTCTGACCGTAGGAGAAGAAGATTGAGGCCCGTAGACTCTTGGGTCGACATGAAGGACCTCATGAGGCAAAGTTTTGTTCCACTTTATTTCCATAGGGATTTGCAATGACGTTTTCGTACTCTTAAACAGAGCACAAGATCAGTAGAGGAGTACTACGAGGAGTTTGAAAGGATAAGGAACAGGCTGGAGCTCAATGACGATGAGGAGGCATTGATGGCTCAATTCTTGGATGGATTGCAAGAGAGGATCAGCCGAAAGGTGGAGAGACAAATCTACAACGATTTCAAGGACTTGTTACACCTCTCTGTCCAGGCTGAGCAGCACATCAGGCGTAAGGGCCAAGACCTACACAGCAAGCCTAAGACACCTTGGGCACCAAGCCTTGGCACCAAGCCCGTAGACAAAGGCAAGAGTGTGGAAATCGAATCACAGTTCAAGAGCAAGCCTCCTGAGCAAACCCATGACCAGAGAGAGCCTAGTAAGTCCTCTAACCCTCAGAGATCACGTGACATCACTTGTTTTAAGTGTAGGGGTCACGGTCACATCTCAAGAGAGTGCCCAAACAACCGAGTCATGCTGATCACAGAAGCTGGAGAGTATGAGTCTCAAGATGAAGAGGACTTTGAACCAGAAGGAGAATACGGTGACATTGAGTACCCTGATGTGGGGGAAGTTCTGGTCACTAGACATATCCTCAGTGCAATGGTGGACCCCTCCGAGACCATTCAAAGGGAGAACATCTCCCACAGCCGGTGCACTATCAAGGGCAAGGTATGTAACCTCATCATAGATGGTGGTTCTTGCACTAATGTGGCTAGTGCGTATATGGTTGATAAGCTAGGTCTAGAGAAGACAAGGCACCCCCGGCCATATAGACTGAGATGGCTAGATGACAAGGTGGAGCTCAAGATCCATGAGCAAATAAACGTGCCATTCAGTGTGAGCAGATACCAGGACCAGGTAGTCTGTGATGTAGTACCTATGCAAGCTGGTCATCTTCTGCTAGGAAGGCCATGGCAGTTTGACAAGGAGACAAGGCATGATGGCCGAACCAATCTGATACAAGCCTTGATTCAAGGATGTATGCGCGTGGGCTGTTTGCAGAAGATTAGGTGAGAAACTCAACCTTAGGCTTCTGGATGGGGGTTTTCTGGTTGGTAAAAGATGGAAGGGTGAAGTGAACCACACGAGGGGTGATGAACCTCGTGATAAATCACAACTTAGAGCTAGGAGGGCTGGTCTCAACTAGGTTCTAAGCGCACAAGCTTCTTTGAGAGAATAACTTGTAAAGAAAATTCGATCTTTATTAATTAGCAAAAAGGTTGTCGAACTAAAATGCTGGAAGGAGCCTTATTAATATGCTCGACAGCTTGACCTTCTAGGGTCGACCCAAATAAGAAAAGGAAAACTTACAAAAGTGCACAAAGGAAAAGATACAAAAGTGTATAATCGAAAAGGACCTATTCCTAAAATGTCTTTGACTCAATAAAGTAAATATTCTAGATCCTACCCTGCAAAACAGAAAGAGGCATATATTCGAATTGAAACTTACCATAACTTACCTCATGGCCAAGAAATGGAAGGTGGCCGTCCTTGTGGCCCAATGCACGCGCCTTGCTCCTAGTCTTCGACTTGGAGTACGGTTAAGAATCTTTGGGCCCTGACCTCTCTTGCCACTAAATCCCAAGTCTCTGATGTCCCTTGTGTTTTTGAGAAGCCATTGGAATCTTCCTTGCATTTTTGGCCCATTGTCCTTAGTCGATCTTCCTCTAGGAGCTTGTGGACCCATAAGCTGAATTTGTGGAAGAGTGCCCTTGATCTACTTCTTGTCATTGCTCCTTGAGGTACCACTGGTGTAGATACATCCTCTAGGTGCATATCCTGGAGCTGGTAGCTCATTTGGTCCGAGTCCTCTTGTGTAGAAGTGGAAATGCGCGTGTACTCGGCTGGATCGGCTGTACCGGCTGGATTGTGCGAGGTATTGGCCGGAATGCCTTCAGGACCGGCCAAGTTGATCCCGGAGTTGGCGGCATCACCAGAGGGACCGGCGGTGTCATCCACGTTGCCACCAAGTGTGCCGGAAGCTTGGGCCTCTCCGCCGGCAATGCTAGTTGCTCTGGTCCTTGTGGTCGAGGGTCCGGCGGTACTGCTTGGGCCGGCAAGCATGCCAGATGGTCCGGCTGTCTCGGGCAAGCTTCCTGGTCGGCCAGTCTGGTCTCCTGGCTGGATGTACGACCTGATGTCCTCATCATTCCCTCCCTCTTCAGCAGGTTTTGTCCTCAAAACTGGATCATCTGCATGGAAAGGGGCCAAGTCAGTAACATTGAACGTATTGGACACATTAAACTCACCTGGCAGCTCGATCCGGTAGGTGTTGTTGTTGATCCTCTCGAGCACTCTGAATGGTCCATCTCCTCTTGGTGCTAGCTTGGAACTCCTTAGGTTTGGGAACCTCTCCTGCCGTAGGTGTAGCCATACCCAATCGCCTGGTTGAAAGATCACCTCCTTTCTCCCCTTGTTGGCATGAGTCACGTACTGTCCGGTCCTCTTCTCCAAGTTTTCTGCTACCTTCTGGTGTAATCTCCTTATGAACTCTGCCTTGGATGCTCTGTTGAGATTGGTCATCTCAGCTGGTGGTAGTGGTGTTTGCTCCAATGGGGTGAGAGGGTTGAAGCCGTATACCACTTCAAATGGTGTCTTCTTGGTTGCTGAGTGCACAGCTCGGTTGTAAGCGAACTCAATGAATGGCAGGCACTCCACCCAAGTCTTTAGGTTCTTCCCTAGTGTAGTCCTGAGAAGGGTTGATAGTGTCCTGTTGAAAACTTCAGTTTGGCCATCGGTTTGAGGATGGCAGGTGGTAGAGAAGAGTAGCTTCGTGCCTAGCTTCCTCCAAAGGGTCCTCCAGAAATGGCTGAGGAACTTGTTGTCCCTGTCTGATACGATGGTCCTTGGCACTCCATGAAGCCGTACTATCTCCCTGAAGAACAGCTCAGCTGTTTGTGTCGCATCATTGACATTGGCACATGGAATGAAGTGTGCCATCTTGGAGAATCTGTCCACCACTACAAAGATTGCATCTTTGTGGTTGATCTTGGGCAGACCTAGAACAAAGTCCATTGAGATGTACACCCATGGATGTGTAGGTATGGGCAGTGGGAGATACAACCCGTGAGGTTGCACTCGGGACTTTTCCTTCTTGCAAGCGATGCATCTTGCACAATGAGCTTCTTCTGTCCTCTTGATGTGTGGCTAGTAGAAGTGCTCCTTGACCACTGCTAGAGTCTTGTCGACACCAAAGTGGCCCATGAGTCCTCCTCCATGAGTTTCTCGGATGATAAGCTCCCTTAATGATCCTTGTGGTATGCACAGCCTTCTCTCTCGGAACAAGAATCCCTCATGGATGTAAAACTTGCCATGACTCCCTGTGCCACACTCCTTGTAGCTCTCAACAAAGTCAGGATCATCCTTGTATAGGTCTTTGATGTGCTCGAATCCTAGGACCTTTGCCTCCATGGTTGATATCAAGGCAAACCTCCTTGATAGTGCATCGGCTACCACATTGTCTTTGCCCTTCTTGTACTTGATGAAGTACGGGAAGGTCTCTATGAACTCCATCCACCTGGCATGTCTCCTCTTGAGATTGGTTTGCCCTCTGAGGTGTTTGAGAGTCTCGTGATCAGTGTGGATCAAAAACTCCTTGGACAGCAAGTAATGCTGCCAAGTCTCCAATGCTCGGACAAGGGCATAAAGCTCCTTGTCATAAGTGAGGTAGTTCAGTGAGGCACCACCTAGCTTCTCACTGAAGTATGCCACTGGTCTCCCTCCTTGGGTTAGCACTGCTCCTATGCCTATTCCACAGGCATCACACTCCACTTCAAACGTCTTGTTGAAGTCGGGCAGGACTAGCACTGGTGCATGTGTAAGGCTGTCCTTCAAGGCCTTGAATGCCTTCTCCTTAGCTTCTCCCCAGCTGAATCCCACGTTCTTCTTCACTACTGCCGTCAGTGGTGAGGCAATACTGCTGAAGTTGGGCACGAATCTCCTATAGAAGCTGGCCAGTCCGTGGGAGCTCCTTACTTGGCTGATGTTGCCTGGTGTTGGCCATTCTTGTATGGCTCGAATCTTCTCTTCATCAACCTGTAGGCCCTGTGAACTTACAACAAAACCTAAAAAGATAAGTTTATCAGTACAAAAGGTGCACTTCTTGAGATTGGCATAAAGCTCTTCTTGTCGAAGGGTTTTAAGTACCATCTCAAGATGTGTGAGGTGTTCCCATAGGCACTTACTATAAACTAGTATGTCATCAAAGTAAACCACTACAAACTTACTGATATACGCCCTAAGAACTTGGTTCATAAGGCGCATGAAGGTGCTTGGGGCATTAGTCAAGCCGAATGGCATGACTGTCCACTCGTATAGCCCTTGCTTTGTCTTGAAAGCAATCTTCCATTCATCACCTTCCTTCATCCTGACCTGGTGGTATCCACTCTTGAGGTCTATCTTGGAGAAGACCGTTGCTCCACTCAGCTCATCTAGCATGTCATCCAGCCGTGGTATTGGATGCCGGTACTTGACCGTGATGTTGTTGATTGCTCGGCAGTCCACGCACATGCGCCAAGTCCCATCCTTCTTGGGCACTAGTAGCACTGGTACGGCACATGGACTGAAGCTCTCTCGAACATAGCATTTCTCCAGGAGCTCCTTGACTTGCTTCTCAAGCTCCTTGGACTCCTCTGGACTCATCCGGTAGGCTGGCCGGTTGGGCAGGGCTGCCCCGGGCACTAGATCAATCTGGTGTTCTATGCCACGTAAAGGAGGCAAGCCTGCTGGTATCTCCTCTGGAAATACATCCTGGAACTTGTTGAGGAGAGTTGCTACTTCAGGAGGTAGCTCTACCTGTTCTTTTCCTACATTCAACACTTCCTCGAAAACCATTAGTAACATTAAATCCTTCGAGGCTAAAGCTCTCCGGATATGGCTTGGTTGAATAAGAAAATTAGACTTGATAAGTTTCTTTTCCTTACTCATTTGGAGTTGTAGCTCATGTACCTGGGCAGGTGTAAGAGGAGCCAAGCTGACCTTTCTTTTATCATGCACAAAAGTGTAGAGATTGGTTCGGCCATCATGCCTGGTGATACAAGCCTTGATTCAAGGATGTATGCGCGTGGGCTGTTTGTAGAAGATTAGGTGAGAAACTCAACCTTAGGCTTCTGGATAGGGTTTTCTGGTTGGTAAACGGATGGAAGGGTGAAGTGAACCACACGAGGGGTGATGAACCTCGTGATAAATCACAAACTTAGAGCTAGGAGGGCTGGTCTCAACTAAGTTCTAAGCGCACAAGTCTCTCTTGAGAGAAAGCTCGTAGGGAAAAAGTTCTACTTTATTAATAATCAAAAAAGGTTGTCGAACTACAATGCTGGAAGGAGCCTTATTAATATGCTCGACAGCTTGACCTACTAGGGTCGACTCAAATAAGAAAAAAGGAAAGTTTACAAAAGTGCACAAAAGGAAAAAATACAAAAGTGTATAACCGAAAAAGGACCTATTCCTAAAATGTTCTTGACTCAAAAATGTAAAGCAACTAGATCCTACCCTGCAAAACAGAAAGAGGCATATATTCGAATGTAAACTTACCTTAACTCACCTCACGGCCAAGAAATGGAAGGTGGCCGTCCTTGTGGCATGCACGCGCCTTGCTCCTAGTCTTCGACTTGGAGTAGGGTTAAATATCTTTGGGCCCTGACCTCTCTTGCCACTAAAGCCCAAGTCTCTGATGTTCCTTGTGTTGTTGAGAAGCCTTTGGACTCTAATTTTCTCTTCTGGCCCATTGTCCTTAGCTGCTCTTCTTCTAGAAGCTTGTCGACCCATAAGCTGAATTTGTGGAAGAGTGCTCTTGATCTGCTTCTTGTCATTGCTCCTGGAGGTACCACTGGTGTAGATACTTCCTCTAAGTGCATGTCCTGGAGCTGGTAGCTCATTTGGTCCGAGTCCTCTTGTGTAGAAGTGGAAGTGTGCGTGTACTCGGCTGGATGGCCTGTACCGGCTGGATTGTGCGCGGTACTGGCCGGAATGACTTCAGGACCGGCCAAGTTGATCCCGGAGTCGGCGGTGTCATCAGGGGGACCGGCGGTGTCATTCACGTCCCCACCAAGTGTGCCGGAAGCTTGGGCCTCTCCGCCGGCGATGTTGACCGGTCTGGTCCTATAGGTCGAGGGTCCGGCGGTACTGTCCGGTACGGCAGGCGCGCCAGATGGTCCTGCTGTCTCGGGCAGGCTTCCTGGTCGGCCAGTCTGATCTCCTGGCTGGATGTACGACCTGATGTCCTCATCACCTGGTCTCTTTGTCAAACTGCCATGGTCTTCCTAGCAGAAGATGGCCAGCTTGCATGGGCACCACGTCACACACGAATTGGTCTTGGTACTTGCCCACACTGAATGGCACAGTGACTTGTTCATGGATCTTGAGCTCCACTTTGTCATCTAGCCATCTCAGTCTATATGGTCGAGGGTGCCTTGTCTTCTCTAGACCTAGCTTATCAACCATATATGCACTAGCAACGTTAGTGCAAGAACCACCATCTATGATGAGGTTACATTCCTTGCCCTTGATGGTGCAACGGCTGTGGAAGATGTTCTCCCTTTGGATGGTCTCTGAAGGATCCACCATTGCACTGAGGATGCGTCTAGTGACCAGCATTTCCCCCACATCAGGGTACTCAATGTCACCATACTCCTCTTCTGGTTCATAGTCCTCTTCATCTTGGGACTCATATTCTCCTGCCTCCGTAATCAGCATGACTCGGTTGTTTGGGCACTCCCTGAGATGTGTCCACNAGTACGAAAACGACGTTGCAAGTCCCTATGAAAGTAAGGTGAAACAAACCTTTGTCGCATGACATCCTTCATGTCGACCCATGAGTCTATGGGCCTCATTCTTTTCCTCCTTCTATCAGATACCTCACGATCCCACCAGATGAGGGCATTTTCCGTGAGTTGTGCTACTGCCATTGAGACTCTCCTAGGTCCTGGTTGGTTGTAATGGTCAAAGATATGATCCATTCTCCTCTCCCAATCTAGGTAAGCCTCGGGGTCTACTTTTCCTGCAAAACTTGGAGGAGTTAGCTTAACATCAGGATGAGTTACCCGGTTATAGGCGTGTTCATCTCCATCCTCATGATGTCTAGGAGGCATTCTTGGTCTCTGGTGAAGACCATATGGCTCAAAGCCATCATCTTCTGCCTCTGGTTGCCGTGGAGGTCCTCTCGGCCTATGGTGATAGTTATGAGGTTGTGTGTCCTCATCTCCATCTGGCTGGGGTTCCTCCTGTTTGTGCCGTGTCCTAAGGTGCTCAGGACCCTCAGGACGATCTTGCTCAGCTCTCACGTGCCTTATGGCTTGGAATCTCACCGGTATTTCCACGCGCTCCAACCTCTCGCCTATGGATGCGAGTTGTGTTTGGAGTGTGGTGAACATGGCCATCATGGTTTTGGTGGCTTCTCTATTTTCTTCTGCCTACAATGAAAGAAGGCAAGTTAGGATGCTCCTAAATTATTAGGAGGGTTTTCTTTTTATAAGGATTCGAAAATTTGCAAAAAGGAAGAAAATCTGAGAATTGGAAATTCAAAAATGTGAAGATTTGAAAAAAAGGAAACTTTCTTGACAACTTGTGCTAGCTGTCCAATTCGAATTCCTTTGGTATTTTTCCTATTTTCTTTTTCTTTTCTTTTTAATTTAACTTAAAAGTAAAGGAAATATAACTTAAACAAAAAGGAAACCGTGAATGGTAATGCAAAAGTGAATCTAAACCCTAGTGATACACGTAGAAGGCTAGATGCACTCGGTTTGGAGTTTGATGTTATTTTTTTATTTTTCTTGAATGCGACTTAAACTAATGCAAGAACTAAAAACAAAAAAAGCTAAAGGATAGAAACAACCAGGTTTAGGAGCTTTGAGCTCTGATACCAAAATGATACAAGCCTTGATTCAAGGATGTATGCGCGTGGGCTTTTTGTAGAAGATTAGGTGAGAAACTCAACCTTAGGCTTCTGGATGGGGGTTTTCTGGTTGGTAAAAGATGGAAGGGTGAAGTAAACCACACGAGGGGTGATGAACCTCGTGATAAATCACAAATTTAGAGCTAGGAGGGCTGGTCTCAACTAGGTTCTAAGCGCACAAGCTTCTTTGAGAGAATAACTTGTAAAGAAAATTCAATCTTTATTAATTAGCAAAAAGGTTGTCGAACTACAATGCTGGAAGGAGCCTTATTAATATGCTCGACAGCTTGACCTTCTAGGGTCGACCCAAATAAGAAAAGGAAAACTTACAAAATTGCACAAAAGGAAAAGATACAAAAGTGCATAATCGAAAAAGGACCTATTCCTAAAATGTCTTTGACTCAATAAAAGTAAATACTCTAGATCCTACCCTGCAAAACAGAGAGAGGCATATATTCAAATTGAAACTTACCTTAACATACCTCATGGCCAAGAAATGGAAGGTGGCCGTCCTTGTGGCATGCACGTGCCTTGCTCCTAGTCTTCGACTTGGAGTAGGGTTAAGAATCTTTGGGCCCTGACCTCTCTTGCCACTAAACCTCAAGTCTCTGATGTCTTTTGTGTTGTTGAGAAGCCATTGGACTCTTTGTTGCATTTTTGGCCCATTGTCCTTAGTCGATCTTGCCACTAAAGCTCATGGCCAAGAAATGGAAGGTGGCCGTCCTTGTGGCATGCACGTGCCTTGCTCCTAGTCTTCGACTTGGAGTAGGGTTAAGAATCTTTGGTCCCTGACCTCTCTTGCCACTAAAGCTCAAGTCTCTGATGTCCCTTGTGTTTTTGAGAAGCCATTGGACTCTTTGTTGCATTTTTGGCCCATTGTCCTTAGTCGATCTTCCTCTAGGAGCTTGTGAACCCATAAGCTGAATTTGTGGAAGAGTGCCCTTGATCTGCTTCTTGATCTGCTTTTTGTCATTGCTCCTTGAGGTACCACTGGTGTAGATACTTCCTCTAGGTTCATATCCTGGAGCTGGTAGCTCATTTGGTCCGAGTCTTCTTGTGTAGAAGTGGAAATGCGCGTGTACTCGGCTGGATCGGCTATACCGGCTGGATTGTGCGAGGTACTAGCCGGAATGCCTTCAGGACCGGCCAAGTTGATCCCGTAGTTGGCGGCATCACCAGAGGGACCGGCGATGTCATCCACGTTGCCACCAAGTGTGCCGGAAGCTTGGGCCTCTCCGCCGGCAATGCTGGTTGCTCTGGTCCTTGTGGTCGAGGGTCCGGCGGTACTGCTTGGGCCGGCAGGCGTGCCAGATGGTCTGGCTGTCTCGGGCAAGCTTCCTGGTCGGCCAGCCTGGTCTCCTGGCTGGATGTACGACCTGATGTCCTCATCACAATCTCTACACATTTGTGCACGATAAGAGAAAGGTCAGCCTAGCTCCTCTTACACCTATCCAGGTACACGAGCTACAACAACAAATGAGTAAGGAAAAGAAACACATTAAATCTAATTTTCTCATTCAACCGAGCCATGTCCGGAGAACTTTAGCCTCAAAGGACTTAATGTTGCTAATGGTTTTCAAAGAGGTTTTGAGCGTAGTAAAGGAACAGGTAGATCTACCTCCTGAAGTAGCAGCCCTCCTCAAAAAGTTCCAGGACATATTCCCTGAGGAGATACCAGTAGGCTTGCCTCCTTTACGTGGCATAGTGCACCAGATCGACCTCGTGCCCGAAGCAGCCTTACCCAATCGACCAACCTACCGGATGAGTCCAGAGGAGTCAAAGGAGCTTGAGAAGCAGGTTAAGGAGCTCCTGGTGAAAGGCTATGTACAAGAGGGCCTCAGTCCATGTGCCGTACCATTGCTGCTAGTCCCTAAGAAGGATGGGACTAGGTGAATGTGTGTGGACTGCCGAGCAATCAACAACATCACAGTCAAGTACCGGCATCCTATACCACGGCTGGACAATATGCTAGATGAACTGAGTGGAGCCAAGGTCTTTTCCAAGATAAACCTCAAGAGTGGATACCACCAGGTCAGAATGAAAGAGGGTGATGAGTGGAAGACTGCTTTCAAGACAAAGCAAGGCCTCTACGAGTGGACAGTCATGCCATTTGGCTTGACCAATGCCCCAAGCACCTTCATGCACCTTACGAACCAAGTTCTTAGGGCATACATCAGTAAGTTTGTAGTGGTATATTTTGATGATATACTAGTTTACAGTAAGTGCCTACGGGAACACATTACACATCTTGAGATGGTGCTTAAAATCCTTCGACAAGAAGAGTTTTATGCCAATCTCAAGAAATGCACTTTTTGTACTGACAATATTGTTTTCTTAGGCTTTGTTGTAAGTTCACAGGGCTTACAGGTTGATGATGAGAAGATTCAAGCCATACAGGAATGGCCAACACCGAGCAACATAAGCCAAGTGAGAAGCTTCCACCGCCTGGCAAGCTTCTACAAAAGATTCGTGCCCAATTTCAGTAGCATTGCCTCACCATTGACGGCAGTAGTGAAGAAGAATGTGGGATTCAGCTGGGGAGAAGCTCAGGAGAAGGAATTCCAGGCCTTGAAGGACAGCCTCACACATGCACCAGTGCTAGTCCTGCCCGACTTCAACAGGACGTTTGAAGTGGAGTGTAATGCCTCTGAAATAGGCATAGGAGCAGTGCTAACCCAATGAGGAAGGCCAGTGGCATACTTCAGTGAGAAGTTAGGTGGGGCCTCATTGAATTACCCCACCTACGACAGTAGCTCTATGCCCTAGCCCGAGCCTTGGAAACTTGGCAACATTACTTGTTGTCCAAGGAGTTTGTGATCCACACTGATCACAAGACTCTCAAACACCTCAGAGGGCAAACCAATCTCAAGAGGAGACATGCTAGGTGGATGGAGTTTATAGAAATTACGTCATCATGTACAAGAAGGGCAAGGATAATGTGGTAGCCGATGCACTATCAAGACGGTTTGCTTTGATATCTACCATGGAGGCAAAGGTCTTAGGATTCGAGCACATCAAGGACCTATATAGGGATGATCCTGACTTTGCTGAGAGCTACAAGGAGTGTGGCACAGGGAGTAGTTCAACATCCATGATGGGTTCTTGTTCCGGGAAAGAAGGTTGTGCATACCACAAGGATCTCTATGGGCCACTTTGGTGTTGACAAGACACTAGCAGTGGTCAAGGAGCATTTCTACTGGCCACACATCAAGAGGTCAGTAGAAGCCCATTGTGCAAGGTGCATCACTTGCAAGAAGGAGAAGTCCCGAGTGCACCCTCACGGGTTGTATCTTCCTCTGCCCATACCTACGCATCTATGGGTGGACATCTCCATGGACTTTGTTCTAGGTCTGCCCAAGATCAACCACAAAGATGCCATCTTTGTAGTGGTGGACCGATTCTCCAAGATGACACATTTCATCCCCTGTGCCAATGTTAATGATGCTACGCAAACAGCCAAGCTGTTCTTCAGGGAGATAGTACGGTTTCGTGGAGTGCCAAGGACCATCGTGTCAAAAAGAGACACCAAATTTCTCAGCCACTTCAGGAGGACCCTCTGGAGGAAGCTAGACACGAAGCTGCTTTTCTCTACCACCTGCCATCCTCAAACCGATGGCCAAACTGAAGTAGTCATCCGGACATTGTCGACTCTTCTCCGGACCACACTAGGGAAGAACCTCAAGATATTGGTGGATTGACTGCCATTCATAGAGTTTGTGTACAACCGAGCAGTGCATTCAGCCACAAAGAAGACCCCTTTTGAAGTGGTCTACGGCTTCAACCCTCAAACACCTTTGGAGCAAACACCACTGCCACCAGCAGAGATGACCAGCCTCAATGGAGCATCTAAGGCAGAGTTCATCAAGAAGATACACCAGAAGGTAGAAGAGAACCTAGAGAAGAGGACCGGGCAATACGTGACTCACGCCAACATGGGGGGGGAAGAGAGATGATATTTCAACCAGGCGATTGGGTGTGGTGTAGAGAGGTTCCCCAACCTAAGGAGTTCCAAGCTGGCCCCAAGAGGAGATGGACCATCCAGAGTGCTGGAGAGGATCAACAACAACGCCTACCAGATCGAGCTTCCAGGTGAGTTTAATGTGTCTAACTCATTCAATGTGACTGATTTAGCTCCTTTCCTTGCAGATGAGCCAGTTTTGAGGTCAAAACCTAATGAAGGGGGAGGGGATGATGAGGGCATCAGATTGTCTGGCCGGCCAGAAGACCAGAATGGCCGACCAGAATGCTTTCCCGAGACAGCTGGGCCATTTGGTGCGTCTGCCGGCGCAAGCGGTACTGCCGGACCTATGATTAGCCGAGCCAGGCCGATCAACATTTCTGGCGGAGAGGCCCAAACCTCAGGCCCAAATGGCGGCGACGTGGATGACACCGCTGGCCCAACTGGTGATGCCGCCGGCTCAGGAATCAATCTGGCTGGCTCCGATGACAACTCGGCCCGCTCCTCGCACAGTCCAGCTGATCCAGCCGATTGCACCACCATTTCCACATCTACACAAGGGGACTCGGAGCAGCTAAGCTACCAGCTTCAAGGCATGAACCTGGATGAAGTCTCCACACTAGTGCTGCCACCAGGAGCCATGCCAAGGAGCAGAACAAGGGCACTCTTCCACAAGTTCAGTTTGTCGGTAGACAAGCTCCTAGAAGATCATCGACAAGGAGCATTGGGCCAAGAATACAAGGAAGAGTCCAAAGGCTTCTCAACATTGCAAAGGACTCCAGAGACCTGGGCTTTCGAGGCAAAAGAGGTAAGGGCCCAACAATTCATAACCCTACTCCAAGTCGAACACTATGAGCTAGGCGCGTGCATGCCATAAGGTCGACCACCTTCCATTTCTTGGCCGAAAGGTAAGAATGCTAAGTTTTCAATTATATAATTGCTTTTTCTGTTTTGCAGGGTCGGAATAGTAAGTTTTACATTTTTGAGTCAAGAACAATTTAGGTAATTGTCCTTTTTTGGTTATTTCCTTTTTGTAATTTTTCTTGTGCACTTTTGTAACTTTTCCATTTTTATTTTGAGTCGCTAGAAGGTCAAGGCTGCCGAGCATATTAATAAGGCTCATTCAGCATTGTAGTTCAACAACTTTTTGATATTAATAAAGATAGAACTTTTTCCTACGAGTTTTTATCTAAAAGCTCTTTCGCTTAGAACCCTAGTTGAGACCAGCCCTCGTAGCTTCTAAGTTGTGATTTATCACGAGTTTCATCACCCCTCGTGTATTTCACTTCACCTCTCCATATAATACCCATCAGAAAACCCCCATCCAGAAGCCTAAGGCCGAGTTTCTGGCCTAATCTTCTCCAACCAGTCCACGTGTGTTACGGCCTTGATTCAAGGCTTGTATCAGCCAATCTGTTCTTTAAAGAGGTAGTTCACTTGCATGGAATCCCTAGGTCCATAGTTTCTGATAGAGACACTAAGTTCTTGAGTTACTTTTGGAAAACTCTTTGGTCGAAGTTAGGAACTAAGTTGGTATGCTCTACAACATGTCACCCACAAAAGGATAGTCAAACTGAATTATTTAATAGAACATTGTCCAGTTTATTGCGTGCATTAATCAAATGAAATCTTAGAACATGGGAAGAATGCTTACCACATGCTGAATTTGCATATATAACCATTATGTACATTCTTCTTATAAGTATTCTCCTTTTCAAATTGTGAATGGTTTCAATCCTTTATGTCCTTTGGATCTAACCCCTTTTCCTTTAAGTGAAAGAGCTAGTGTTGATGGATAAAGAAAAGCTGAGATTGTTAAACAGACCCATGAGAATGCAAGGAAGAATACTGAGGCCAGAACCCAAAAATATGCAAGAAAGGCCAACAAAGGAAGACTTGAAATGATATTTGAGGTGGGAGACCTCGTGAGGAAAGAAAGATTTCCAGCTGAAACGAAATCCAAACTTATGCCTAGAATTTATGGACCTTTCAAGATAGTTCAGAAGATCAGCAACAACGCCTAAATAAAATTGATCTTCAAGGTCAATATAATGTGAGTTCAAGCTTCAGTGTTTATGATCTTGTGCCTTTCATTGCAGATGAACCAGATTTGAGGTAAAATCCTTTTCAAGAGGAGGGGGATGATACGAGCATGGAAAGGACACAAAAGGAGAAGCTCATGGCTAGGAATGAACCAGAGGAACATGAAGAAGCTCGTGCACTACCAGCTGGACCATTAACCCGAGCCAAGGCCAATAAACTCAAAGAGGCAATCAGCAGCATGCTCAACAAGAAGAATGCACAACAAATTCACTTGGGCTTGGATAGAGAAGCCCCTAAAAGCACACTGATTTTTGTACAAGCTCAAGATAGCATACAAATGGGTATGTGATCCATTTGTACTCTTTTTCCCTTATCCAAGTTTTCTCCCATTGGGTTTTCTTGGTAAGGTTTTTAAAGAGGAAAATGAATCACATTACAACCAGCCCAATTTGTTGTTTAAAATCAAAAGGAGTTCAATTCAAAATGATCAAAATTGGCGTCATCAAAGGGGGGGGGGAGTGTCTACATTCATAGTCAAAATAAGAGTTAATGAAGTCAAGGTCTTTGGTCAAGGTCTTTGGTCAAGTCTTCCCTTGTAAATTCAACCATTTTAATGCTGTAGGCTCCTCCTATTTACGTCTCTTTATAGTATAAATAGGGGCTTTTAGTTGTAAACTTGATCATTCAACTTTTCAAATAAAAACAGCTTCTTTTCTTAAGATTGAGAGTGATTCTCTTCTTAATCTGATTGTTGGTGTGTAATATCCTTCAGTCAACATTTAGTAGCTGATACAAGCCTTGATTCAAGGATGTATGCGCGTGGGCTGTTTGTAGAAGATTAGGTGAGAAACTCAACCTTAGGCTTCTGGATGGGGGTTTTCTGGTTGGTAAAAGATGGAAGGTGAAGTGAACCACACGAGGGGTGATGAACCTCGTGATAAATCACAAACTTAGAGCTAGGAGGGCTGGTCTCAACTAGGTTCTAAGCGCACAAGTCTCTTGAGAGAATAACTTGTTGAAGGAAAATTCGATCTTTATTAATATCAAAAAAGGTTGTCGAACTACAATGCTGGAAGGAGCCTTATTAATATGCTCGACAGCTTGACCTTCTAGGGTCGACACAAATAAAGAAAAAGGAAAGTTTACAAAAGTTCACAAAAGGAAAAAGATACAAAAGTGCATAACCGAAAAAGGACCTATTCCTAAAATGTTCTTGACTCAAAAATGTAAAGCAACTAGATCCTACCCTGCAAAACAGAAAGAGGCTTATATTCGAATGTAAACTTACCTTAACTCACCTCACGGCCAAGAAATGGAAGGTGGCCGTCCTTGTGGCATGCACGCGCCTTGCTCCTAGTCTTCGACTTGGAGTAGGGTTAGATATCTTTCGGCCTTGACCTCTCTTGCCACTAAAGCCCACGTCTCTGATGTTCCTTGTGTTGTTGAGAAGCCTTTGGACTCTAATTTGCTCTTCTGGCCCATTGTCCTTAGCTGCTCTTCCTCTAGGAGCTTGTCGACCCATAAGCTGAATTTGTGGAAGAGTTCTCTTGATCTGCTTCTTGTCATTGCTCCTGGAGGTACCACTGGTGTAGATACTTCCTCTAAGTGCATGTCCTGGATCTGGTAGCTCATTTGGTCCGAGTCCTCTTGTGTAGAAGTGGAAGTGTGCGTGTACTCGGCTGGATGGCCTGTACCGGCTGGATTGTGCGCGGTACTGGCCGGAATGACTTTAGGACCGGCCAAGTTGATCCCGGAGTCGGCGGTGTCATCAGGAGGACCGGCGGTGTCATTCACGTCCCCACCAAGTGTGCCGGAAGCTTGGGCCCCTCCGCCGGCAATGTTGACCGGTCTGGTCCTATAGGTCGAGGGTCCGGCGGTACTGTCTGGTCCGACAGGCGCGCCGGATGGTCCTGCTGTCTCGGGCAAGCTTCCTGGTCGGCCAGTCTGGTCTCCTGGCTGGATGTACGACCTGATGTCCTCATCACTTAGTGTGTAATATCCTTCAGTCAACATCTACTATCTTTTGTAAATCAGTAGTCTTTCCACAGCTACTGTGTGAGCCTTCAATCCACAACCTTTGAACAGATTGAAGTTTGATTCATTCTATTGCAAATCCTATCTCAACCACATCCAGAATTGCATTCCTTGTGAGGTTCGCATAAACATGGGCATTGAATTTGTGTCATTCTGAGCTCTATATCAAACGTTACAGGAAAATTTAGTGCGGACATGTCAAAATGATCGGCCAGTTAAAGTAATCATTCTAAACTGATCATTGGTGCTCATTGAGTAAAGGCTTATAAATGAAGAATAGTACATGGCATCACACAGTTATCGATAGATTGGATTACTTGGAGGCTTTATCGTATGTATTTCTGTTTCAAATTTTGATACACAATAGAAAATTGAGCTAGCTTAAGGTGGGCATTGGATTCGTGTGTTTATAAGCTTTAAATCAAAAGTTACGGATGATTTAGTGTGGACATGTCAAGTTGATCGGCGAGCTAAAATGATCATTCTAAACTGATCATTGGTGTTTATTAAGTAAAGACTTATAAATGAAGCATAAATCATGGCATCACGCAGTTTGCAATAGATTGGATTACTTGTACGCATTGTTGTCTCTATTTCTGTCTCAAATTTTGGTAAAATATAGAATATTGAGCTAGCTTAACGTGGGCATTGGATTCGTGTCTTTCTGAGCTCTAAATCAAAAGTTACATACGATTTATTGTGGACATGTCAAGTTGATTGTCCAGTTAAAATGATCATTCTTAACTCATCATTGGTGCTCATTGATTAAAAGCTTATAAATGAAGCATAATGCATTCCGTCACAAAGTTTGGGATAGATTGGATTACTTGGACGCTTCTTTGTATCTATTTCTGTCTCAAATTTTGTCACAGTATAGAAAATTGAGCTAGCTTAACATCAGCATTGGATTCGTGTCATTCTGAGCTCTAAATCAAAAGTTAAGGACGATTTAGGGTGGATATGTCAAGTTGATCAGCCAGTTAAAGTGATCATTCTAAACTGATCATTGGTGCTCATTGAGTAAAAGCTTATAAATGAAGCAAAATGCATGACATCATACATTTTTGGATAGATTGGATTACTTGGACCATTTATCGTATATATTTGAGTCCCAAATTTTGTTATACTATAAAACATTGAGCTAGCTTAACGTGGGCACTGGATTCGTGTCATTCGGAGCTCTCAATCAAAAGTTACGGACTATTTAGTGTGGACATGTCAAGTTGATCGGCCAGTTAAAGTGATCATTCTAAACTGATCATTGGTGCTCATTAGGTAAAGGCTATAAATGAAGCATAAAGCTTGGCATCACGCAGTTTGGGATTGATTGGATTACTTGTACGCTTTGTCATCTCTATTTCTTTCTCAAATTTTGTCAAATTATAGAAAATTGAGCTAGCTTAACGTGGGCATTGGATTCGTGTCATTCTGAACTATAAATCAAAAGTTATAGACGATTTAGTGCAGACATGTCAGGTTGATCGGCTAGTTAAAATGAACATTCTAAAATGGTCATAGTTGCTCATTAAATAAAGGCTTATAAATGAATCATAAGGGATGGCATCACGTAATTTGGGATATATTGGATTACTTGGACGCTTTGTTGTATCTAGTTATGTATCACATTCTACCACAATATTGAAAATTGAACAGGCTCAATTGGACATTGGATTCGTGTCATTCTGAGATATAAATCAAAAGTTATGGACAATTTACTGCAGACATGATAAGTTGATCGGCCAGTTAAAATGAACATTTTAAACTGATCATTGGTGCTCATTGAGTAAAAGCTTATAAATGAAAAATAATGCATGGCATCACGCAGTTTAGGATATATTGGATTATTTGGATGCTTTGTCATATCTATTTCTGTCTCAAATTTTTGTCACAATATAGAAATTGAGCTAGCTTATTGCGGGCATTGGATTCGTGTCATTTTGAGCTCTAAATCAAACGTTACCGACGATTTAAGGCAGACATGTCAAGTTGATCGGCCAGTTAAAGTCATCATTCTAAACTGATCATTGGTGCTTATTGATTTAAGGCTTATAAATGAAGCATAATGCTTGGCATCACACAGTTTTGAATAGATTGTATTACTTGGACACTTTGTGGCATCTATTTTTGTCTCAAATTTGTTTACAATATAGAAAATTGAACTAGTTTAACATGGGCATTTGATTCGTGTGTTTCTGAGCTTCAAATCAAAATTTACGGACGATTTAATGTGTACATGTCAAGTTGATCGGCCAGTTAAATTGATCATTCTAAACTGATCACTGGTGCTCATTAAGTAAAGGCTTATAAATGAAGCATAAAGCATGGCATGACACAGTTTTTGATAGATTGGGTTAGTTGGATGCTTTGTCCTCTCTATTTCTGTCTCAAGTTTTTTCAAAATATAGAGAATTGAGCTAGCTTAACGTGGGCATTGGATTTGTGTCATTCTTAGCTCTAAATCAAAAGTTACGGAGGATTTAGTGTGGACATGTTAAGTTGATCGGCCAGTTAAAGTAATCATTTTAAACTGTTCATTGGTGCTCATTGAGTAAAAGCTTATAAATGAATCATAATGCATGGCATCACACAATTTTGGATAGATTGGTTCTCATTGAGTAAAGGCTTATAAATGAAGCATGCATGGAAACACACAATTTTCGATAGATTAGATTACTTGGACGCTCTGTCGTATCTATTTCTGTCTCAAATTTTGTTACAATATGGAAAATTGAGCTAGGTTAACGTGGGCATTGGATTTGTGTAATTTTGAGCTCTAAATAAAAAGTTAAGGATGATTTAGTGCGGACACGTCAAGTTGATCGGCCCGTTAAAATGATCGTTCTAAACTGATCATTGGAGCTCATTTAGTAAAGGCTTATAAATGAAGAATAAAGCATGGCATCACGTAGTTTGGAATATTGGATGACTTGGACGCTTTCTCTTCTCTATTTCTGTCTCAAATTTTCTAAAAATATAGAAAATTGAGCTAGCTTAATGTAGGCATTGGATTTGTGTCATTCTGAGCTCTAAATCAAACGTTACCGATGATCTAGTGCGGACATGTCAAGTTGATCGGCCATGCCTATCAAAACGTCCGAGTCTCCTTGTTTAGAGCTTGAATTGGCCATGCGATCGCTTGAGCCGGCTGGGCCATGTGTTGAGCTGGCCGTGTTGTAATCGGGGCCGGCCAGAGTGATTGGTGGGCCAGCGGCGTCATCAGCTGGGCCAGCAGTGTTAGTCACGTCGCCGCAGTTTGGCCGGAGGTTTGGACCTCTTCTCCGGCGAAGTTAGTTGGCCCAGCCTGGCTGATCGTCAAGCCGGCGGTACCGCTTGGCCCGGCAGACTCGCCAAATAGCCCAGCTGTCTCGGGCAGGCCTTCTGGTCGGCCATTTTGATCTTCTGGCCGGTCACATGATCTGGTGTCCTCATAACCATGGCCTCTTTGGGACCAATAATACAGGCGCGCACATGGGCTGAGGCTCTCTGGTACATAGCCTTTCTCCAGGAGCTCCTTAACTTGCCTCTCAACTTCCTTTGACTCCTCTGGACTCATCCGGTATGCTGGCCGGTAAGGCAAGGCTGCTCTGTTATACTGGCCGGTTAGGCAAGGCATTCTTTAGTGCGGACATGCAAACTTGATCGGGCAGTTAAAGTGATCATTCTAAATTGTTCATTGGTGGTCATTAAGCTAAGGCTTATAAATGAAGCCTAAAGAATGGCATCACGCAGTTTGGTATAGATTGGATTACTTGGACGCTTCGTCGTCTCTACTTCTGTCTCAAATTTTGTCAAAATATAAAAAATTTATCTAGCTTAACGTTGTTGGCATTGGATTCGTGACATTATGAGCTCAAAACAAAAAGTTACGGAACATTTACAGCGGACATGTCAAGTTGATCACCAGTTAATATGATTATTCTAAACTGATCATTGGTGCCCATTGAGTAAAGGCATATAAATAAGGCATAGTGCATGGGATCACATAGTTTTCGACAGATTGGAATACTTGGATGCTTTGTCGTATCTATTTTTGTCTCAAATTTTGCTACAATATAGAAAATTGAGCTAGTTTAATGTGGGCATTGGATTTGTATCATTCTGAGCTCTAGACCAGAAGTTAAGGACAATTTATTGCAGAAATGTCAGGTTGATCAGCCATTTAAAGTGATCATTCTAAACTGAAAATTGGTACTCATTAACTAAAGGCTGATAAATGAAATATAAAGCATGTCATCACGCAGTTTGAGATAGATTGGATTACTTGGACGCTTTTTTGTCTCTATTTTTGTTTCAAATTTTGTAAAAATATAGAAAATTGAGCTAGCTTAACGTAGTAATTGGATTTGTGTCATTTTGAGCTCTAAATCAATAGTTACAGATTATTTAGTGCACACATTTAAAGTTGATCGACCAGTTAAAGTGATCATTCTAAACTGATCAGTGGTGCTCATTGAGTAAAGGCTTATAATAGAAGCATAATGTATGGCATCACACGGTTTTGGATATATTGGATTACTTGGATGCTTTGTCATATCTATTTCTGTCTCAAATTTTATTACTATATAGAAAATTAAGCTAGCTTAACGTGGGCATTGGATTAGTGTGTTTTTGAGCTCTAAATCGAAAGATACAGACGATTTAGTGCGGACATGTCAAGTTGATTGGCCCATTAAAGTTATAATTCTACTCTGATCATTGGTGCTTATTAAGTAAAAGCTTATAAATGAAGCATAAAGCATGGCATCACGCAGTTTGGGATAGATTGAATTACTTGGAGGCTTTGTCATATGTATTTTTTTTCAAATTTTTGTCAAAAATATAGAAAATTTAGCTACTTTAACATGGGCATTGGATTTGTGTCATACAGAGCC
This sequence comes from Pugionium dolabratum, assembly GCA_018901945.1. NCBI lineage: Eukaryota > Viridiplantae > Streptophyta > Magnoliopsida > Brassicales > Brassicaceae > Pugionium > Pugionium dolabratum. The sequence goes on along the minus strand of JAEVFF010001067.1, from coordinate 50,249 downwards.
CTAAATCAAAATTTATGAACGATTTAGTGCGGAAATTTCAAGTTGTTCAGCCAGTTAATATGATAATTCTAAACTAACATTAGTGCTCATTGAGTAAAGTCTTATAAATGAAGCATAATGCATGGCATCACACAGTTTTGGAAATATTGGATTACTTGGACGCTATGTCATATCTATTTTTGTCTCGAATTTTGCTACAATATATAAAATTGAGCTAGCTTATCGTGGACAATGGATTCATGTCATTCTGAGACATAAATCAAAAGTTATGGACGATTTGGTGCGGACATGTCAAGTTGATTGGCCAGTTAAAGTGATCATTCGAAACTGATCATTGGTGCTCGTTAAGTAAAGGCTTATAAATGAAGCATAATGCATGGCACCACGCAGTTTGGGATAGATTGGATAACTTGGATGCTTTGTCGTCTCTATTTATGTCTCAAAATTTTTGAAAATATAGGGAAATGAGCTAGCTTAACGTGGGCATTGTATTCGTGTCCTTCTGAGCTTTAAATCAAAAGTTACGTACGATTTAGTGCGGACATGTCAAGTTGAGTGGCCAGTTACAGTGATCATTCTATACAAATTATTGGCGCTCATTAAGTAAAGTCTTATAAATGAAGCATAAAGCATTGCATAAAGCATGGCATCAAGCAGTTTGGATAGATTGGATTACTTGGGTGCCTTTTCGTCTTTATTTCTGTTTCAAATTTTGTCAAAATATAAAAAAATGAGCTACCTTATCATGGGCATTGGATTCGTGTCATTCGGAGCTCTAAATCAAAAGTTACGGACGATTTAGTGCGTACATGTCAAGTTGAGTGGCCAGTTACAGTGATCATTCTAAGCAGATCATTGGTGCTCACTAAGTAAAGGCTGATAAATGAAGTGTAAAGCATGGCATCAAGTAGTTTGGATAGATTGGAATACTTGGACGCTTTGTCGTCTCTATTTCTGTCTCATATTTTGTGACAGTATAGACAATTGAGCTAGCTTAACGTGGGCATTGGATTCATGTCATTTTGAACCCTAAATCAAATGTTATGGACGATTTAGTGTGGATATGTCCAGTTGAGTTGCCAATTCAAGTGATCATTCTAAACTGATCATTGGTGCTCATTGAGTAATGGCTTATAAATGAAGTATAATGCAACGCATCAAATAGTTTTGGATAGATTGGATTATTTGGACACTTTCTTATATTTATTTATGTCTCAAATTTGGTTACAATATAGAAAATTGAGCTAGTTTAACGTGGGCATTATATTCGTGTGTTTCTAAGCTCTAAATCAAAACTTACGGACGATTTAGTGAGGACATGTCAAGTTGATCGGCCAGTTAAAGTGATCACTCTAAACTGATCAGTGTTGCTCATTAAGTAAAGGCTTATCAATGAAGCATATGGCATCACGTATTTTGGGATAGATTGGATTACTTGGATGCTTTGTCATCTCTATTTCTGTTTCAAATTTTGTCAAAATATAGAAAATTATGCTAGCTTAACGTGGGCATTGGATTCGTCTTATTCTGAGCTATAAAAATAAAGTTACAGATGATTTAAAAAGGACATATCAAGGTTATCGGCCAGTTAAAGTGATCATTCTCAACTGATTCTTTGTGCTCATTGAGTAAAGGCTTATAAATGTAGGATAATGCATGGCATCACACAGTTTTGGATAGATCGGATTACTTGGACGCTTTGTCGTATGTATTTCTGTCTCAAATTTTGTTTCAATATAGAAAATTGAGCTAGTTTAACGTGGGCATTGGATTCGTGTCATTCTTAGCTCTAAATCAAAAGTTACGGACGATTTAGTGCGGATATGTCAAGTTGATCATTCTAAACATATCATTGGTGTTCATTACGTATAGGCCTATAAATGAAGCATAAAGCATGGCCTCAAGCAGTTTTGATAGATTGGAGTACTTGGACGCTTTGTCGTCTCTATTTCTGTCTCAAACTTTCTTAAAATATAGAAAATTGAGCTTGCATAACGTGGGCATTAGATTCGTGACATTTTGAGCTCTAAATCAAAACTTACGGAAAATTTAGTGTGGACATGTCAAATTTATCGGCAAGTTAATATGATTATTCTAAACTGATCATTGCTGCTCATTGAGTAAAAGCTTATAAATGAAACATAATGCATGACATCACACAGTTTAGGATAGATTGGATTACTTGGTTGCATAGTAGCATCAAGTTTTGTCTCAAATTTTGTCACAATATAGAAAATTGAACTAGCTAAATGTTGGCACTGGATTCGTGAGTTTCTAAACTCTAAATCAAAAGTTACGGATGATTTAGTGCGGACATGTTAAGTTGGTCAGCCAAATAAAGTGATTATTCTAAACAGATCATTGGTGCTCGTTGAGTAAAGGCTTATAAATGAAGCATAATGCATGTCATCACAAAGTTTTTGATAGATTGGATTACTTACACGCTTTGTCATCTCTATTTTTGTCTCAAATTTTGTCAAAATATAGAAAATTGAGCTGGCTTAATGTGGGCATAGGATTGTGAGTTTCTAAACTCTAAATCAAAAGTTACGGACGATTTAATGCGGACATGTTAACTTGATCGGCCAATTAAAGGGATCATTATAATCTAATCATTTTTGCTCATTCACTAAAGGCTTATAAATGAAGCATAATGCATGACATCACGCAGTTTGGGATAGATTGGATTACTTGGAAACTTTTTTGTATCTAGTTCTGTTTCAAATTTTGTCACAATATAGAAAACTGAACTCAATTAATGTGGGCATTGGATTCGTGTCATTTTGAGCTAGAAATGAAAAGTTATGGACCATTTAGTGCATATGTGACAAGTTGATCGGCCAGTTAAAATGATCATTCTAAACTGATCATTGGTGCTCATTCAGTAATGGTTTATAAATGAAGCATAATGCATGGCATCACACAGTTTTCAATCGATTGGATTACGTGGACACTTTGTCATATCTGTTTATGTATCAAATTTTATTACAATATAGAAAATTGAGCTACCTTAACGTAGGCATTGGATTCATGTCATTCTGAGCTTTAGATCAAAAGTTACGGACGATTTAGTGTGGATATGTCAAGTTGACCGCCCAGTTTATATGAATATTCTAAATTGATCATTGGTGCTCATTGAGCAAAGGCTTATAAATAAAGCATAATGCATGGCATCACACAGTTTCGGATAGATTGGATTACTTGGACGCTTTGTCGTATCTAGTTCTGTCTCAAATTTTGTCACAATATAGAAAAGTGATCTAGTTTAATGTGGGCATTAGATTCGTGTCATTCGGAGCTATAAATAAAAAGTGATGGACGATTGAGTGCGGACATGTCAAGTTGATCGCCCAGTTAAAGTGATCATTCTAAACTCATTATTGGTGCTCATTGAGTAAAGCCTTATAAATGAAGTATAATGCATGGCATCACACAGTTTTGGATAGATTGGATTACTTGGGCGCTTTGTCGTATCTATTTCAGGCTCAAATTTTGTTTCAATATAGAAAATTGAGCTAGTTTAACGTGGGCATTGGATTCGTGTAATTCTTAGCTCTAAATCAAAAGTTACGGACGATTTAGTGCGGATATGTCAAGTTGATCATTCTAAACATATCATTGGTGTTCATTACGTATAGGCCTATAAATGAAGCATAAAGCATGGCCTCAAGCAGTTTGGATAGATTGGAGTACTTGGACGCTTTGTCGTCTCTATTTCTGTCTCAAACTTTCTTAAAATATTGAGCTTGCATAACGTGGGCATTAGATTCATGACATTTTGAGCTCTAAATCAAAACTTACGGAAAATTTAGTGTGGACATGTCAAATTTATCGGCAAGTTAATATGATTATTCTAAACTGATCATTGCTGCTCATTGAGTAAGAGCTTATAAATGAAGTATAATGCATGGCATCAGACAGTTTTTGATAGATTGGATTACTTGGGCGCTTTGTCGTATCTATTTCAGGCTCGAATTTTGTTACAATATAGAAAATTGAGCTAGCTTAACATAGGCATTGGATTCGTGTGTTTCTGAGCTCTAAATCAAAAGTTACGGCCAATTTAGTGCAAACATGTCAAGTTGATCGGCCATTTAAAGTGATCATTCTAAACTGATCATTCCTGCTCATTGAGTATAGGCTTATAAATGAAGCATAATGCAAGTCATCACGTAGTTTGGGATAGATTGGATTACTTGGACGCTTTGTTGTAGCTATTTCGGTCTTAAAATTTTTTCACAATATTGAAAATGAGCTAGCTTAATGTGGGTGTTGGATTCATGTCAATCTGAACTCAAAATCAATAGTTAAGGACGATTTATTGCAGACATGTCAAGTTGATGGGCAAGTTAAAATGATCATTCTCAACTGATCATTGGTGCTCCTTGAGTAAAGGCTTACAAATGAAGCATAATGCATGCATCACGCTGTTTTGGGATAGATTGGATTACTTAGAGACTTTTTCGTGGCTATTTCGGTCTTTGATTTTGTTTCAATAAAAAAATTGAGCTACCTTTACTTGGGCCTTGGATTCTTGTAAATCTCAAATGTAAATACAAAGTTACGGACGATTTAGTGTGGAAGTGTCTAGTTGATCGACCAGTTAAAATGAACATTCTAAACTGGTCATTGGTGCTCATCGACCGAAGGTTTACAAATGAAGCATAACACATGGCATCAAGCGGTTTGGGATATATTGGATTACTTTTAGGCTTTGTCCTAGCTCTTTCAATCTCAAATGTTGTCACAATATGCAAAATTGAGCTAGCTTAATGTGGGGGTTGTATTTATGTCATTTTGAGCTCTAAATTAAAAGTTAAAGACCATATAGTGCGAACATGTGAATTTGATAAGCTTGTTTAAATGATAATTGTAAACTGATCAATGGTTTTCAATGAGTAAAGGCGTATAAATGAATAATAATGCACGACATCACACTGTTTCAGATAGATTGGATTACATGGTAGATTTTTCATAGATATTTGGTCTTAAATTTTTTCACAATATAGAAAATTGAGCTAGCTTAATGTTGGCATTGGATTCGTGTCATTCTGAACTCGAAATCAAAAGTTACGGAAAATTTAGTACAAACATGTCAAGTTGATCAGCTAGTTAAACTGATCATTCTAAACTGATCATTGTTGCTCCTTGAGTAAAGGCTTATAAAGAAGGCATAATGCATGGCATCACGCAGTGCGGGATAGATTGGATTACTTGGAGGCTTTTTGTACCTGTTTCAGTCACAAATATAGTCACAATATGGAATATTGAGCTAACTTAACGTGTGCGTTGGATTCATTTCATTTTGAGCTCTACATTAAAAGTTAAAGATGATTTGTGCGGACATGTCAAGTTGATAAACTAGTTAACATGATCATTTTAAAGTGATCATTTGTGCTCATTGAGTAAAGGCGTATAAATGAAGCATAATGCATGGCATCACGCAATTTGGGATAGATTGGATTACTTGGAATCTTTGTCATAGCTATTTTGGTCTTCCTTGTTATCAATATATTGAAAATTTAGCTAGATTGGATTACTTGAAAATTTAGCCACATTTTGTCAAAATATTTAACATGGGCGTTGGATTCGTGTCATTTGGAACTCTAAATCAAAAGTTACGGACGATTAAGTGCGGACATGTGAAATTGATCGTACAGTTAAAATGATCATTCTAAACTAATCATTCTAAACTTATCAATTCTGCTCCTTGAGTAACGGCTTATAAAGAAAGCGTAATGAATGACATCACGCAATTTAGGATAGATTGGATTACTTGGAGGTTTTGTCATATCTCTTTCAGTCTCAAATATTGTCACAATATGGAATATTGAGCTATTTTACCTTGGGCGTTGGATTCATGTCATTTTTATCTCTAAATTAAAAGTTAAAGATGATTTAGTGCAGGCATGTCAAGTTGATCAGCTAGTTAAAATGATCATTCTAAACTAATGACTGGTACTCATTGAGTAAATGCGTATAAATGAAGCATAATGCATGGCATCACACAGTTTGGTATAGATTGGATTACTTGGATGCTTTTTCGTAGCTCTTTCAGTCTCAAATATTGTCACAATATGGAATATTGAGCTAACATAACGTGGGCGCTGGATTAATGTTAATTGAGCTCTAAATTAAAAGTCAAAGGCGATTTATTGCGGACATGTCAACTTGACTGCTTGTGAAAATGATCATTCTAAACTGATCATTTGTGCTCATTAATTAAAGGCGAATTAATGAAGCATATTGCATGGCATCACGCAGCTTCGGATAAACTGGATTAGTTTGAGGCTTTGTTGTAGCTATTTCGGTATTTAATTTTGTCACAACATAAAAAATTGAGATAGCTTTACTTGGTCGTTGGATTCGTGTCATTCTAAAATGTACATCAAAAGTTACGGACGATTTAGTGTGGACATGTCAACTTGATCAGCTAGTTAAAATGAACATTCTAAACTGATCATTAGTGCTCATTGAGCAAAGGAATGTAAATGAAGCATACTGTATGGCACCATGGAGTTTGGGATAGATTAGATTATTTAGGTCTTAAATGTTGTCAAATATAGAAAATAGAGCTAGATTTACTTGTTCATTCGATTCGTGTCATTCTGTAATGTAAATCAAAAGTTACAGACGATCTAGTGTGGATAGTCAAGTTGGTCGGCTAGTTAATATGAACATTCTAAACTGAGGTGCTCATTGAGCAAAGGTTTACAAATGAAGCGTAATGCATGGCATCACGCAGTTTGGGATAGATTGGATTACTTGGAGACTTTGTCGTAGCATTTTCAGTCTCAAATATTGTAACAATATGGAATATTGTGTTAAATTAATGTGGGCGTTGGAATCATTCCAATTTGAACTCTAAATTAAAAGTTAAAGACAATTTTGGGTGGACATGTCAACTTGATCTGCTCGTTAAAGTGATCATTCTGAACTTGTCATTGGTGCTCATCGAGTAAAGGTGTATAAATGAAGCATAATGCATGGCATAATGTGTGGACATGTCAAGTTGACCGGCCGGTTAAAATGAACATTCTAAACTGATCATTGGTGCTTATTCAGCAAAGGTTACAAATGAAGCACAAGGCATGGCATCACACAGTTTGGGATATTTTGGATTTGAGGCTTTGTCTTTGCTCTTTCAGTCTCAAATGTTGTCATAATATGGAAAATGGAGCTAGCCTAACGTGGGCGTCGGATTCCAAACTGTGTGGATTATTTGAAGGCTTTGTCATAGCTATTCGGTCTTAAATATGGTCACAATATAGAAAATTGATCTAGCTTAACGTATGTGTTGAAGTCGTGTCATTCAGTACTCTAAATCAAAACTTACAGACGATTTAGAGCGGATATGTCGAGTTGATCGGATAGTTAAAATGATCATTCTAAACTGATCATTGGTGGTCCTTGAGTAAATGCATATAATGAAAGCATAATGCATTGCATCACGCAGTTTAGGATAGATTGGATTACTTGGAGGCTTTGTCATAGCTTTTTTAGCCTCAAATATTGTCACAATATAGAAAATTGATCTAGCTTTAATTGGGCGTTGGATTAATGTCATTTTTGAGTCCAAATTAAAAGTTAAATATGATTTAGTGTGGACATGTCAAGTTGGTCTGCTAATTAAAATGATCATTCTAAACTGACCATTGGCGCTACTTGAGTAAAGGCTTAAAACGAAAGCATAATGCATTGCATCCCGCAGTTTGGGAAAGATTGGATTACTCGGAGGCTTTTTTGTAGCTCTTTCAGTCTCAAATATAGTCACAATATGGAATATTGAGCTAACTTAACGTGGGCGTTGGATTCATGTCATTTTGAACTCTATAGTAAAAGTTAAAGACGATTTAGTGTGGACGTGTCAAGTTGGTCAGCTAGTTAAAATGATCGTTCTGAAATGATCAATGGTTCTCATTGAGTAAAGGCGTGTAAATGAAGCATAATGCATGACATCACTCAGTTTGGGACAGATTGGACTACTTGGACGCTTTGTCGTAGCTATTTCGGTTTTAAAATTTGTCACAATATTGAAAATTGAGCTAGCTTAACGTGGGTGTTGGATTCGTGTCATTGTGAACTCTAAATCAATAGTTACGGATGATTTAGTGCGCACATGTCAAGATGATTGGCTAGTTAAGGTGACCATTCTAAACTCATCACTGATGCTCCTTGAGTAAAGGCTTATAAATGAAGCATAATACATGACATCACAAAGTTTGGGATATATTGGATTACTTTGATGCTTTGTTGAAGCTCTTTCAATCTCAAATGTTGTCACAATATGGGAAACTGAGCTAGCCTATCGTGGGCGTTGGATTCATCTCATTTTGAGCTCTAAATTAAAAGTTAAAGACGATTTAGTGTGGACATGTCAAGTTGATCAGCTAGTTAAAATGGTCATTCTAAGTTGATCATTGGTGCTCATTGAGTAAAGGCGTATAAATGAAGTATAATGCATGACATCACGCAGTTTAGGGTATATTGGTTTATTTGGAGGCTTTGTCATACCTATATCGGTCTTAAATTTTGTCCCAATATAGAAAATTGAGCTAACATAACGTTTGCATTAGATTCGTGTCATTCGGAACTCTAAATAAAAAATTACGGACAATATAGTGCATACATGTCAAGTTGATTTGCTAAATGATAATTCTAAACTGACAATTGGTGCTCCTTGAGTAAAGGCTTATAACGAAAACATAATGCATGGCATCACACAGTTTGGGAGAGATTGGATTACTTGGAGGCTTTGTCATAGCTTTTTTAGCCTCAAATATTGTCACAATATAGAAAATTGATCTAGCTTTAATTGGGTGTTGGATTAATGTAATTTTTGACTCTAAATTAAAAGTTAAATATGATTTAGTGTGGACATGTCAAGTTGGTCTGCTAATTAAAATGATCATTCTAAACTGACCATTGGTGCTCCTTGAGTAAAAGCTTAAAACGAAAGCATAATGCATTGCATCCCGCAGTTTGGGAAAGATTGGATTACTGGGAGGCTATTTTGTAGCTCTTTCAGTCTCAAATATTGTCACAATATGGAACATTGAGCTAACTTAACATGGGCGTTGGATTCATGTCATTTTGAACTCTATAGTAAAAGTTAAAGACAATTTAGTGTGGACGTATCAAGTTGGTCAGCTAGTTAAAATGATCGTTCTGAAATGATCAATGGTGCTCATATAGTAAAGGCGTGTAAATGAAGCATAATGCATGACATCCCTCTGTTTGGGACAGATTGGACTACTTGGACGCTTTGTCGTAGCTATTTCGGTTTTAAAATTTGTCACAATATTGAAAATTGAGCTAGCTTAACGTGGGTGTTGGATTCATGTCATTGTGAACTCTAAATCAATAGTTACGGATGATTTAGTGCGCATATGTCAAGTTGATTGGCCAGTTAAGGTGACCATTCTAAACTCATCACTGATGCTCCTTGAGTAAAGGCTTATAAATGAAGCATAATACATGACATCACAAAGTTTGGGATATATTGGATTACTTTGATGCTTTGTTGAAGCTCTTTCAATCTCAAATGTTGTCACAATATGGGAAACTGTGCTAGCCTATCGTGGGCGTTGGATTCATCTCATTTTGAGCTCTAAATTAAAAGTTGAAGACGATTT
>JAEVFF010001067.1:17775-38385 GCA_018901945.1 Pugionium dolabratum | reverse complement strand
AGAAAATTGATCTAGCTTTAATTGGGCGTTGGATTAATGTCATTTTTGAGTCCAAATTAAAAGTTAAATGTGATTTAGTGTGGACATGTCAAGTTGGTCTGCTAATTAAAATGATCATTCTAAACTGACCATTGGCGCTCCTTGAGTAAAGGCTTAAAACGAAAGCATAATGCATTGCATCCCGCAGTTTGGGAAAGATTGGATTACTCGGAGGCTTTTTTGTAGCTCTTTCAGTCTCAAATATTGTCACAATATGGAATATTGAGCTAACTTAACGTGGGCGTTGGATTCATGTCATTTTGAACTCTATAGTAAAAGTTAAAGACGATTTAGTGTGGACGTGTCAAGTTGGTCAGCTAGTTAAAATGATCGTTCTGAAATGATCAATGGTTCTCATTTAGTAAAGGCGTGTAAATGAAGCATAATGCATGACATCACTCAGTTTGGGACAGATTGGACTACTTGGAGGCTTTGTCGTAGCTATTTCGGATTTAAAATTTGTCACAATATTGAAAATTGAGCTAGCTTAACGTGGGTGTTGGATTCGTGTCATTGTGAACTCTAAATCAATAGTTACGGATGATTTAGTGCGCACATGTCAAGTTGATTGGCCAGTTAAGGTGACCATTCTAAACTCATCACTGATGCTCCTTGAGTAAAGGCTTATAAATGAAGCATAATACATGACATCACAAAGTTGGGATATATTGGATTACTTTGATGCTTTGTTGAAGCTCTTTCAATCTCAAATGTTGTCACAATATGGGAAACTGAGCTAGCCTATCGTGGGCGTTGGATTCATCTCAGTTTGAGCTCTAAATTAAAAGTTAAAGACGATTTAGTGCGGACATGTCAAGTTGATCAGCTAGTTAAAATGGCCATTCTAAGTTGATCATTGGTGCTCATTGAGTAAAGGCGTATAAATGAAGTATAATGCATGACATCACGCAGTTTAGGGTATATTGGATTATTTGGAGGCTTTGTCATACCTATATCGGTCTTAAATTTTGTCCCAATATAGAAAATTGAGCTAACATAACGTTTGCATTAGATTCGTGTCATTCGGAACTCTAAATAAAAAAATTACGGACAATATATTGCAGACATGTCAAGTTGATTTGCTAAATTATAATTCTAAACTGACAATTGGTGCTCCTTGAGTAAAGGCTTATATTGAAAACATAACACATGGCATCACACAGTTTGGGAGAGATTGGATTACTTGGAGGCTTTGTCGTAGCTCTTTCAATCTCAAGTGTTTTCACAATATGGAAAATTGAGCTAGCTTAACTTGGGCGTTGGATTCATCTCATTTTGAGCTCTAAATTAAAAGTTGAAAAATGATTTAGTGCGTCAATGTTAAGTTGATAAGGTAGTTAAAATGATCATTCTAAACTGTTCATTGGTTCTCATTGAGTAAAGGCATCTAAATGAGGCATAATGCATGGCATCATGCAATTCGGGATAGATTGGATTACTTGCAGGCTTAAGTTTTGTCCCAACAAAGAAAATTGAGCTAGCTTAGCGTGGGTATATGATTCGTGTCATTGTGAACTCTAAATCAAAAGTTACGGACCATTTAGTGCAGACATGTCAAGTTAATCGGAAACTTAAAATGATTATTCTAAACGGATTATTAGTGCTCCTTGACTAAAGGCTTATAAAAGAAGCAAAATGCATGACATCACACAATTTGGGATAAATTGGATTACGTGGAGGCTTTGTCGTAGCTCTTTTAGCTTTGAATATTGTAACAATGTAGAAAATTGAGCTAGCTTAACGTGGGCGTTGGATTCATGTAAGTTTTGTTTCTAAATCAAAAGAGAAACACGATTTAGTGTCTGACATGTCAAGTGTATCAGCTAGTTAAAATGATCATTCTAAATTGATCATTGGTGCTCCTTGAGTAAAGGCTTATAAATAAAGCATAATGCATGGCATCACGCCATTTAGGATAGAGTGAACTACTTGGAGGCTTTGTCGTATCTATTTTGGTCTTACATTTGGTCAGAATATACGAAATTGAGCTAGCTTAACGTGGCCATTGGATTCGTGTCATTGTGAAATGTAAATCAAAAGCTACGGATGATTTAGTGTGGACATGTCAAGTTGATCGGCCAGTTAAAATGAACATTATAAATTGATCATTTGTGCTCATAGTGTAAATGTTTAAAAATGAAGCATAATGCATGGCATCAAGTAGTTCGGGATATATTGGATTACTTTGAGGCTTTCTCATAGCTCTTTCAGTCTTAAATTTTCTCACAATATAGAAAATTGAATTAGATTAACGTTTGCGCTGGATTCGTGTCATTCTGAACTCTGAATCAAAAGTTACGGACGACTTAGTGTGCATATGTAAAGTTGATCGTCCAGTTAAAATAATCATTCTAAAATTATTATTGGTGCTCCTTGAGTAAAGGCTTATAATGAAAGCATAATGCATGGCATCACGCAGTTTGGGATAGATTGGATTACTTCGAGGCTTTGTCATAGCTTTTTTAGCCTCAAATATTGTCACAATATAGAAAATTGATCTAGCTTTAATTGGGTGTTGGATTAATGTCATTTTTGACTCTAAATTAAAAGTTAAATATGATTTAGTGTGGACATGTCAAGTTGGTCTGCTAATTAAAATTATCATTCTAAAGTGACAATTGGTGCTCCTTGAGTAAAGGCTTAAAACAAAAGCATAATGCATTGCATCCCGCAGTTTGGGAAAGATTGGATTACTCGTAGGCTTTTTTGTAGCTCTTTGAGTCTCATATATTGTCACAATATGGAATATTGACCTAACTTAACGTGGGCGTTGGATTCATGTCATTTTGAACTCTATAGTAAAAGTTAAAGACAATTTAGTGTGGACGTGTCAAGTTAGTCAGCTAGTTAAAATGATCGTTCTAAAATGATCAATGTGCTCATTTGGCAAAGACGTGTAAATGAAGCATAATGCATGACATCATTCAGTTTGGGACAGATTGGACTACTTGGATGCTTTGTCGTAGCTATTTCGGTTTTAAAATTTGTCACAATATTGAAAATTGAGCTAGCTTAACGTGGGTGTTGGATTCGTGTCATTGTGAACTCTAAATCAATAGTTACGGATGATTTAGTGCGCACATGTCAAGTTGATTGGCTAGTTAAGGTGACCATTCGAAACTCATCACTGATGCTCCTTGAGTAAAGGCTTATAAATGAAGCATAATACATGACATCACAAAGTTTGGGATATATTGGATTACTTTGATGCTTTGTTGAAGCTCTTTCAATCTCAAATGTTGTCACAATATGGGAAACTGAGCTAGCCTATCGTGGGCGTTGGATTCATCTCATTTTGAGCTCTAAATTAAAAGTTAAAGACGATTTAGTGTGGACATGTCAAGTTGATCAGCTAGTTAAAATGGTCATTCTAAGTTGATCATTGGTGCTCATTGAGTAAAGGCGTATAAATGAAGTATAATGCATGACATCACGCAGTTTAGGGTATATTGGTTTATTTGGAGGCTTTGTCATACCTATATCGGTCTTAAATTTTGTCCCAATATAGAAAATTGAGCTAACATAACGTTTGCATTAGATTCGTGTCATTCGGAACTCTAAATAAAAAATTACGGACAATATAGTGCATACATGTCAAGTTGATTTGCTAAATGATAATTCTAAACTGACAATTGGTGCTCCTTGAGTAAAGGCTTATAACGAAAACATAATGCATGGCATCACGCAGTTTGGGAGAGATTGGATTACTTGGAGGCTTTGTCATAGCTTTTTTAGCCTCAAATATTGTCACAATATAGAAAATTGATCTAGCTTTAATTGGGTGTTGGATTAATGTCATTTTTGACTCTAAATTAAAAGTTAAATATGATTTAGTGTGGACATGTCAAGTTGGTCTGCTAATTAAAATGATCATTCTAAACTGACCATTGGTGCTCCTTGAGTAAAAGCTTAAAACGAAAGCATAATGCATTGCATCCCGCAGTTTGGGAAAGATTGGATTACTGGGAGGCTATTTTGTAGCTCTTTCAGTCTCAAATATTGTCACAATATGGAACATTGAGCTAACTTAACATGGGCGTTGGATTCATGTCATTTTGAACTCTATAGTAAAAGTTAAAGAATATTTAGTGTGGACGTATCAAGTTGGTCAGCTAGTTAAAATGATCGTTCTGAAATGATCAATGGTGCTCATATAGTAAAGGCGTGTAAATGAAGCATAATGCATGACATCCCTCAGTTTGGGACAGATTGGACTACTTGGACGCTTGGCGTAGCTATTTCGGTTTTAAAATTTGTCACAATATTGAAAATTGAGCTAGCTTAACGTGGGTGTTGGATTCGTGTCATTGTGAACTCTAAATCAATAGTTACGGATGATTTAGTGCGCACATGTCAAGTTGATTGGCTAGTTAAGGTGACCATTCGAAACTCATCACTGATGCTCCTTGAGTAAAGGCTTATAAATGAAGCATAATACATGACATCACAAAGTTTGGGATATATTGGATTACTTTGATGCTTTGTTGAAGCTCTTTCAATCTCAAATGTTGTCACAATATGGGAAACTGTGCTAGCCTATCGTGGGCGTTGGATTCATCTCATTTTGAGCTCTAAATTAAAAGTTAAAGACGATTTAGTGCGGACATGTCAAGTTGATCAGCTAGTTAAAATGGTCATTCTAAGTTGATCATTGGTGCTCATTGAGTAAAGGCGTATAAATGAAGTATAATGCATGACATCACGCAGTTTAGGGTATATTGGTTTATTTGGAGGCTTTGTCATACCTATATCGGTCTTAAATTTTGTCTCAATATAGAAAATTGAGCTAACATAACGTTTGCATTAGATTCGTGTCATTCGGAACTCTAAATAAAAAATTACGGACAATATAGTGCATACATGTCAAGTTGATTTGCTAAATGATAATTCTAAACTGACAATTGGTGCTCCTTGAGTAAAGACTTATAACGAAAACATAATGCATGGCATCACGCAGTTTGGGAGAGATTGGATTACTTGGAGGCTTTGTCGTAGCTGTTTCAGTCTCAAGTGTTTTCACAGTATGGAAAATTGAACTAGCTTAACGTGGGCGTTGGATTTATCTCATTTTGAGCTCTAAATTAAAAGTTGAAAAACGATTTAGTGCATACATGTTAAGTTGATAAGGTAGTTAAAATGATCATTCTAAACTGTTCATTGGTTCTCATTGAGTAAAGGCATCTAAATGAGGCATAATGCATGGCATCATGCAATTCGGGATAGATTGGATTACTTGCAGGCTTTGTCATAGCTATTTCGGTCTTAAGTTTTTCCCAACAAAGAAAATTGAGCTAGCTTAGCGTGGGTATTGGATTCGTGTCATTGTGAACTCTAAATCAAAAGTTACGGACCATTTAGTGCAGACATGTCAAGTTGATCGGAAACTTAAACTGATTATTCTAAACTTATTATTAGTGCTCCTTGACTAAAGGCTTATAAAAGAAGCATAATGCATGTCATCACGCAATTTGGGATAAATTGGATTACGGGGAGGCTTTGTCGTAGCTCTTTTAGCTTTGAATGTTGTAACAATGTAGAAAATTGAGCTGGCTTAACATGGGCGTTGGATTCATGTAAGTTTTGTTCTCTAAATCAAAGAGAAACACGATTTAGTGTCAGACATGTCAAGTGTATCAGCTAGTTAAAATGATCATTCTAAATTGATCATTGGTGCTCCTTGAGTAAAGGCTTATAAATAAAGCATAATGCATGGCATCACGCCATTTAGTATAGAGTGAACTACTTGGAGGCTTTGTCGTATCTATTTTGGTCTTACATTTGGTCAGAATATACGAAATTGAGCTAGCTTAACGTGGCCATTGGATTCGTGTCATTGTGAAATGTAAATCAAAAGCTACGGATGATTTAGTGTGGACATGTCAAGTTGATCGGCCAGTTAAAATGAACATTATAAATTGATCATTTGTGCTCATAGTGTAAATGTTTAAAAATGAAGCATAATGCATGGCATCAAGTAGTTCGGGATATATTGGATTACTTTGAGGCTTTCTCATAGCTCTTTCAGTCTTAAATTTTCTCACAATATAGAAAATTGAATTAGATTAACGTTTGCGCTGGATTCGTGTCATTCTGAACTCTGAATCAAAAGTTACGGACGACTTAGTGTGCATATGTAAAGTTGATCGTCCAGTTAAAATAATCATTCTAAAATTATTGTTGGTGCTCCTTGAGTAAAGGCTTATAATGAAAGCATAATGCATGGCATCACGCAGTTTGGGATAGATTGGATTACTTGGAGGCTTTGTCATAGCTTTTTTAGCCTCAAATATTGTCACAATATAGAAAATTGATCTAGCTTTAATTGGGTGTTGGATTAATGTCATTTTTGACTCTAAATTAAAAGTTAAATATGATTTAGTGTGGACATGTCAAGTTGGTCTGCTAATTAAAATGATCATTCTAAAGTGACAATTGGTGCTCCTTGAGTAAAGGCTTAAAACAAAAGCATAATGCATTGCATCCCGCAGTTTGGGAAAGATTGGATTACTGGTAGGCTTTTTTGTAGCTCTTTCAGTCTCATATATTGTCACAATATGGAATATTGACCTAACTTAACGTGGGCGTTGGATTCATGTCATTTTGAACTCTATAGTAAAAGTTAAAGACAATTTAGTGTGGACGTGTCAAGTTAGTCAGCTAGTTAAAATGATCGTTCTAAAATGATCAATGTGCTCATTTGGTAAAGACGTGTAAATGAAGCATAATGCATGACATCATTCAGTTTGGGACAGATTGGACTACTTGGAGGCTTTGTCGTAGCTACTTGGAGGCTTTGTCGTAGCTACTTGGAGGTTTTAAATTCTATCACAACAAAGAAAATTGAGCTAGCTTGACGTGGGCATTGGATTCGTGTCATTATGAACTCAAAATAAAAAGTTACGAACGATTAAGTGCGGACAATTTGATCGGCCAGTTAAAATGATCATTCTAAACTGATCAATTGTGCTCATTGAGTAAAGGCGTATAAATGAAGCAAAATGCATGCCATCAAAAAGTTTGGGATATATTGTATTATTTGGAGGCTTTGTCGTAGATATTTCTATCTAAAATTTTGT
The DNA here is from genome assembly GCA_018901945.1 of Pugionium dolabratum. Taxonomy (NCBI): domain Eukaryota; kingdom Viridiplantae; phylum Streptophyta; class Magnoliopsida; order Brassicales; family Brassicaceae; genus Pugionium; species Pugionium dolabratum. Next base: position 31,270 of record JAEVFF010001067.1, on the reverse strand, counting down.
CACAAGATAAAAAATGTTGCTAGCTTAACGTTTGCATTGGATTTGTGTCATTCTGAACTCTAAATCAAAAGTTACGGACGACTTAGTGCGGACATGTCAACTTGATCGGCTAGTTAAAATGATCATTTTAAACTGATAATTGGTGCTCCTTGAATAGAGGCTTATAAATGACGCATACTGCATGACATGATGCAGTTTGGTATAGATTGGATTACTTCCAAGCTTTGTCGTAGCTCTTTCAGTCTCAAATATTTTCAAAATATAGAAAATTAAGTTAGCTTAACCTCGGTGCTAGATTCGTGTCATTTTGAACTCTTAATCAAAACGTATGGAAGATTTAGTGCGGACATGTCAATTTGATCGGCCTGTTAAATGGTGCTCATGAATAAAAGGTTTACAAATCAGCATAATGCATGGCATCACGAAGTTTGAGATAGTTTGGATTACGTGGCTTTGACGTAGCTATTTCGTTTTTAAATTCTATCACAACATAGAAAATTGAGCTAGCTTAATGTGGGCATTGGATTCGTGTCATTATGAACTCAAAATAAAAAGTTACGAACGATTAAGTGCGGACAATTTGATCGGCCAGTTAAAATGATCATTCCAAACTGATCATTGGTGTTCCTTAAGTAAAGGCATATAAATGAAGCATAATGCATGGCATCATGTAGTTTGGGATAAATTGGATATTTTGGAAGCTTTATTGTACCTCTTTCCCTCTCAAATGTTGTCACAATATAGAAACTTGAGCTAGCTTAATGTTGGCGTTGGATTCGTGTCAATCTGAACTCTAAATCAAAAGTTACGGATGATTTAATGCGGACATGTCAAGTTGATCGGCCAATTAAAATGATCATTCTAAACTGATAATTGGTGCTCCTTGGGTAAAGGCTTATAACAAACGAATAATGCATGGCATCACGCAGTTTGGTATAGATTGGATTACTTGGAGGCTTTGTCGTAGCTCTTTCAGTCTCAAATATTGTCACAATATAGAATATTGACCAAACTTAACGTGGCTGTTGGATCGATGTCATTTTCAAATCTGAATTAGAAGTTAAAAATGATTTAGTGTGGACATGTCAACTTGATCTGCTAGTTAAAATGATCATTCTAAACTGCTCAGTTGTGCTCATTGAGTAAAGGCGTATAAATGAAGCATAATGCATGGCATCACGAAGTTTGGGATAGAGTGGATTACTTGGAGTCTTTGTCGTATCTATTTCTATCTTAAATTTTGTCACAATAAAAAAAATGTAGCGAGCTTAACGTTGGCGTTGGATTCGTGTCATTCTAAACTCTAAATCAAAAGTTACAGATGACTTAGTGCAGACATATCAAGTTTATCAGCCAGTTAAAATGATCATCCCAAACTGATAATTGGGGCTCCTTGAATAAAGGCTTATAAATGCAGCATAATGCATGACATCATGCAGTTTGGTATAGATTGGATTACTTGCAGGCTTTGTCGTAGCTCTTTCAGTCTCAAATGTTTTCACAATATAGAAAATTGAGCTAACTTAATGTGGCGTTGGATTTGTGTCCTTCTGAACTCTAAATTCAAAAGGTACGGACGACTTAGTGCGGACATGTCAAGTTGATCAGCCAGCTAACATGATCATCATAAACTGATAATTGGTGCCCTTGAATAAAGGCTTATAAATGAAGCATAATACATGACATCATGTAGTTTGGTATAGATTGGATTACTTGCAGGCTTTGTCGTAGTTCTTTCAGCCTCAAATGTTTTCAAAATATAGAAAATTAAGTTAGCTTAACCTCGGTGTTGGATTCGTGTCATTCGGAACACTAAATCAAAACATATGGACGACTTAGTGTGGACATGTCAATTTGATAGACCAGTTAAATGAAGCTCATGCAGAAAAGGTTTACAAATGAAGCATAATGCATGGCATCACGAAGTTTGGAATAGTTTTGATTACGTGGCTTTGACGTAGCTATTTCGGTTTTAAATTCTATCACAACATAGAAAATTGAGCTAGCTTAACGAGGGAATTGGATTCGTGTCATTATGAACTCAAAATAAAAAGTTACAGATGATTTAGTGCGGACAATTTGATCGGCCAGTTAAAATGATCATTCCAAACTGATCATTGGTGTTCCTTAAGTAAAGGCATATAAATGAAGCATAATGCATGGCATCATGCAGTTTGGGATAGATTGGATATTTTGGAGGCTTTATTGTATCTCTTTCTGTCTCAAATGTTGTCACAATATAGAAACTTGAGCTAGCTTAATGTTGGCGTTGGATTCGTGTCAATCTGAACTCTAAATCAAAAGTTAGGGATGATTTAATGCGGACATGTCAAGTTGATCGGCCAGTTAAAATGATGATTCTAAACTGATAATTGGTGCTCCTTGAGAAAAGGCTTATAACAAACGAATAATGCATGGCATCACGAAGTTTGGTATAGATTGGATTACTTGGAGGCTTTGTCGTAGCTCTTTCAATCTCAAATATTGTTACAATATAGAATATTGACCAAACTTAACGTGGGCGTTGGATCCATGTCAATTTCAACTCCGAATTAGAAGTTAAAAATGATTTAGTGTGGACATGTCAATGATCTGCTAGTTAAAATGATCATTCTAAACTGCTCAGTTGTGCTCATTGAGTAAATGCGTATAAATGAAGCATAATGCATGGCATCAAGAAGTTTGGGATAGATTGGATTACTTGGAGTCTTTGTCGTATCTATTTCTATCTTAAATTTTGTCACAATAAGAAAAATGTAGCTAGCTTAACGTTGGCTTTCGAATCGTGTCATTCTGAATTGTAAATCAAAAGTTACTAATGACTTAGTGCAGACATATCATGTTGATCGGCCAGTTAAAATGATCATCCCAAACTGATAATTGGTGCTCCTTGAATAAAGGCTTATAAATGAAGCATAATGCATGAGATCATGCAGTTTGGTATAGATTGGATTACTTGCAGGCTTTGTCGTAGCTCCTTTTTTCTCAAATGCTTTTACAATATAGAACATTGAGCTAACTTAACGTGGGCGTTGGATTCGTGTCATTCTGAACACTAAATCAAAAGGTACAAACGACTTAGTGCGGATATGTCAAGTTGATCGGCCTGTTAAATGAAGCTCATTGAGCAAAGGTTTACAAATGAAGCATAATGCATGGCATCACGAAGTTTGAGATACTTTGGATTACATTTAGGTGTTGTAATAGCTATTTCAGTCTTAAATTTTGTCACAACATAGAAAATTGAGCTAGCTTAACATGGACATTGGATTCGTGTCATACTGAACTCAAAATCAAATGTTACGGACGATTTAGTGCAGACATGTCAAGCTGATTGGCCAGTTAAATTGATCATTATAAACTGGTCATTGGTGCTCATTGAGAATTTGTTTACAAATGAACCATAATGCATGGCATCACGCAGTTTGGGATAGATTGGATTACATGGAGGCTTTGTCATAGCTCTTTCAGTCTCAAATGTTGTAAGTGCAATATTGACCTAACTTAATGTGTGTGTTAGATTCATGTCATTTTGAACTTTGAATTAAAAGTTTAATACGATTTAGTACGGACATTTCATCTTGATCTGCTAGTTAAATTGATCATTCTAAACTGATCAATTGTGCTCATTGAGTAAAGGCGTATAAATGAAGCAAAATGCATGCCATCAAAAAGATTGGGATAGATTGTACTATTTAGAGGCTTTTTCGTAGATATTTCTATCTAAAATTTTGTCACAAGATAAAAAATGTTGCTAGCTTAACGTTGGCGTTGGATTTGTGTCATTCTGAACTCTAAATCAAAAGTTACGGACGACTTAGTGCGGACATGTCAAGTTGATCGGCTAGTTAAAATGATCATTTTAAACTGATAATTGGTGCTCCTTGAATAGAGGCTTATAAATGACGCATACTGCATGACATGATGCAGTTTGGTATAGATTGGATTACTTGCAGGCTTTGTCGTAGCTCTTTCAGTCTCAAATATTTTCAAAATATAGAAAATTAAGTTAGCTTAACCTCGGTGCTAGATTCGTGTCATTTTGAACTCTTAATCAAAACGTATGGAAGATTTAGTGCGGACATGTCAATTTGATCGGCCTGTTAAATGGCGCTAATGAATAAAAGGTTTACAAATCAAGCATAATACATGGCATCACGAAGTTTGAGATAGTTTGGATTACGTGGCTTTGACGTAGCTATTTCGGTTTTAAATTCTTTCACAACATAGAAAATTGAGCTAGCTTAACGTGGGCATTGGATTCGTGTCATTATGAACTCAAAATAAAAAGTTACGAACGATTAAGTGCGGACAATTTGATCGGCCAGTTAAAATGATCATTCCAAACTGATAAGTGGTGTTCCTTAAGTAAAGGCATATAAATGAAGCATAATGCATGGCATCATGCAGTTTGGGATAAATTGGATATTTTGGAGGCTTTATTTTACCTCTTTCTGTCTCAAATGTTGTCACAATATAGAAACTTGAGCTAGCTTAATGTTGGCGTTGGATTCGTGTCAATCTGAACTCTAAATCAAAAGTTACGGATGATTTAATGCGAACAGGTCAAGTTGATCGGCCAATTAAAATGATCATTCTAAACTGATAATTGGTGCTCCTTGGGTAAAGGCTTATAACAAATGAATAATGCATGACATGACGCAGTTTGGTATAGATTGGATTACTTGGAGGCTTTGTCGTAGCTATTTCAGTCTCAAATATTGTCACAATATAGAATATTGACCAAACTTAACATGGGTGTTGGATCGATATCATTTTCAACTCTGAATAGGAAGTTAAAAATGATTTAGTGTGGACATGTCAACTTGATCTGCTAGTAAAAATGATCATTCTAAACTGCTCAGTTGTGCTCATTGAGTAAAGGCGTATAAATGAAGCATAATGCATGGCATCACGAAGTTTGGGATAGAGTGGATTACTTGGAGTATTTGTCGTATCTATTTCTATCTTAAATTTTGTCACAATAAAAAAAATGTTGCTAGCTTAACGTTGGCATTGGATTCGTGTCATTCTGAACTCTAAATCAAAAGTTACAGACGACTTAGTGCAGACATATCAAGTTTATCAGCCAGTTAAAATGATCATCCCAAACTGATAATTTGTGCTCCAGAATAAAGGCTTATAAATGAAGCATAATGCATGACATCATGCAGTTTGGTATAGATTGGATTACTTGCAGGCTTTGTCGTAGCTCTTTCTGTCTCAAATGTTTTCACAATATAGAAAATTGAGCTAACTTAACGTGGGCGTTGGATTCGTGTCATTCTGAACTCTAAATCAAAAGGTACGGACGACTTAGTGCGGACATGTCAAGTTGATCAGCCAGCTAACATGATCATCATAAACTGATAATTGGTGCCCCTTGAATAAAGGCTTATAAATGAAGCATAATACATGACATCATGCAGTTTGGTATAGATTGGATTACTTGCAGGCTTTGTCGTAGTTCTTTCAGTCTCAAATGTTTTCAAAATATAGAAAATTAAGTTAGCTTACCTCGGTGTTGGATTCGTGTCATTGGAATATTAAATCAAAACGTATGGACGACTTAGTGTGGACATGTCAATTTGATAGACCAGTTAAATGAAGCTCATGCAGAAAAGGTTTACAAATGAAGCATAATGCATGGCATCACGAAGTTTGGAATAGTTTTGATTACGTGGCTTTGACGTAGCTATTTTGGTTTTAAATTCTATCACAACATAGAAAATTGAGCTAGCTTAACGTGGGCATTGGATTCGAGTCATTATGAACTTAAAATAAAACGTTACGGACGATTTAGTGCGGACAATTTGATCGGCCAGTTAAAATGATCATTCCAAACTGATCATTGGTGTTCCTTGAGTAAAGGCATATAAATGAAGCATAATGCATGGCATCATGCAGTTTGGGATAGATTGGATATTTTGGAGGCTTTATTGTAGCTCTTTATGTCTCAAATGTTGTCACAATTAGAAACTTGAGCTAGCTTAATGTTGGCGTTGGATTCGTGTCAATCTGAAATCTAAATCAAAAGTTACGGATGATTTAATGCGGACATGTCAAGTTGATCGGCCAATTAAAATGATCATTCTAAACTGATAATTGGTGCTCCTTGAGTAAAGGCTTATAACAAACGAATAATGCATGGCATCACGAAGTTTGGTATAGATTGGATTACTTGGAGGCTTTGTCATAGCTCTTTCAATCTCAAATATTGTCACAATATAGAATATTGACCAAACTTAACGTGGGCGTTGGATCCATGTCATTTTCAACTCCGAATTAGAAGTTAAAAACTATTTAGTGTGGACATGTCAATGATCTGCTAGTTAAAATGATCATTCTAAACTGCTCAGTTGTGCTCATTGAGTAAATGCGTATAAATGAAGCATAATGCATGGCATCAAGAAGTTTGGGATAGATTGGATTACTTGGAGTCTTTGTCGTATCTATTTCTATCTTAAATTTTGTCACAATAAAAAAAATGTAGCTAGCTTAACGTTGGCTTTCGAATCGTGTCATTCTGAACTGTAAATCAAAAGTTACTGATGACTTAGTGCCGACATATCATGTTGATTGGCCAGTTAAAATGATCATCCTAAACTGATAATTGGTGCTCCTAGAATAAAGTCTTATAAATGAAGCATAATGCATGACATCATGCAGTTTGGTATAGATTGTATTACTTGCAGGCTTTGTCGTAGCTCTTTCTGTCTCAAATGCTTTTACAATATAGAAAATTGAGCTAACTTAACGTGGGCGAAGGATTCGTGTCATTCTGAACACTAAATCAAAAGGTACAAACGACTTAGTGCGGACATGTCAAGTTGATCGGCCTGTTAAATGAAGCTCATTGAGCAAAGGTTTACAAATGAAGCATAATGCAGGGCATCACGAAGTTTGAGATAGTTTGGATTACATTTAGGTGTTGTAATAGCTATTTCGGTCTTAAATTTTGTCACAACATAGAAAATTGAGCTAGCTTAACGTGGACATTGGATTCGTGTAATTCTGAACTCAAAATCAAAAGTTACGGACGATTTAGTGCAGACATGTCAAGCTGATTGGCCAGTTAAATTGATCATTATAAACTGGTCATTGGTGCTCATTGAGAATTTGTTTACAAATGAACCATAAAGCATGGCATCACGCAGTTTGGGATAGATTGGATTACATGGAGGCTTTGTCATAGCTCTTTCAGTCTCAAATGTTGTGTGCAATATTGACCTAACTTAATGTGTGTGTTAGATTCATGTCATTTTGAACTTTGAATAAAAGTTAAATACGATTTAGTACGGACATTTCAACTTGATCTGCTAGTTAAATTGATCATTCTAAACTGATCAATTGTGCTCATTGAGTAAAGGCATAAATGAAGCAAAATGCATGCCATCAAAAAGTTTGGATAGATTGTATTATTTGGAGGCTTTGTCGTAGATATTTCTATCTAAAATTTTTGATAAAAAATGTTGCTAGCTTAACGTTGGCGTTGGATTTGTGTCATTCTGAACTCTAAATCAAAAGTTACGGACGACTTAGTGCGGACATGTCAAGTTGATCGGCTAGTTAAAATGATCATTTTAAACATTGGTGCTCCTTGAATAAAGGCTTATAAATGAAGCATAATGCATGGCATCACGAAGTTTGAGATAGTTTGGATTACGTGGCTTTGACGTAGCTCTTTCGGTTTTAAATGTTATCACAACATAGAAAATTGAGCTAGCTTAAAGTGGGCATTGGATTCGTGTCATTATGAACTCAAAATAAAAAGTTACGAACGATTAAGTGCGGACAATTTGATCGGCCAGTTAAAATGATCATTCCAAACTGATCATTGGTGTTCCTTAAGTAAAGGTTTACAAATGAAGCATAATGCATGGCATCACGAAGTTTGGGATAATTGGATATTTTGGAGGCTTTATTGTACCTTTTCTGTCTAAAATTTGTCAAATATAGAAATTGAGCTAGCTTAATGTTGGCGTTGGATTCGTGTCAATCTGAACTCTAGTTCAAAAGTTACGGATGATTTAATGTGGACATGTCAAGTTGATCGGCCAGTTAAAATGATCATTCTAAACTGATCATTGGTGCTCCTTGAGTAAAGGCTTATAAATGAAGCATAATGCATGGCATCATGCAGTTTGGATAATTGGATATTTTGGAGGCTTTATTGTACCTCTTTCTGTCAAATGTTGTCACAATATAGAAACTTGAGCTAGCTTAATGTTGGCGTTGGATTCGTGTCAATCTGAACTCTAGTTCAAAAGTTACGGATGATTTAATGTGGACATGTCAAGTTGATCGGCCAATTAAAATGATCATTCTAAACTGATAATTGGTGCTCCTTGAGTAAAGGCTTATAACAAACGCATAATGCATGGCATCACGCAGTTTGGTATAGATTGGATTACTTGGAGGCTTTGTCGTAGCTCTTTCAGTCTCAAATATTTGTCACAATATAGAATATTAGCTAGCTTAACGTGGCGTTGGATTCGTGTCATTCTGAACTCTAGATCAAAAGTTAAAATTAGTGCAGACATATCAAGTTTGATCGGCTAGTTAAAATGATCATTCTAAACTGATCATTGTGCTCCTTGAGTAAAGGCGTATAAATGAAGCATAATGCATGACATCATGCAGTTTGGGATAGATTGGATTACTTGCAGGCTTTGTCGTAGCTCTTTCAGTCTCAAATGTTTTCACAATATAGAAAATTGAGCTAACTTAACGTAGGCGTTGGATTCGTGTCATTCTGAACTCTAAATTCAAAAGGTACGGAGGACTTAGTGCGGACATGTCAAGTTGATCAGCCAGCTAACATGATCATCATAAACTGATAATTGGTGCCCCTTGAATAAAGGCTTATAAATGAAGCATAATGCATGGCATCACGAAGTTTGGTATAGATTGGATTACTTGGAGGCTTTTTCGTAGCTCTTTCAATCTCAAATATTGTCACAATATAGAATATTGACCAAACGTAACGTGGGCGTTGGATCCATGTCATTTTCAACTCCAAATTAGAAGTTAAAAAGGATTTAGTGTGGACATGTCAATGATCTGCTAGTTAAAATGATCATTCTAAACTCCTCAGTTGTGCTCATTGAGTAAATGCGTATAAATTAAGCATAATGCATGGCATCAAGAAGTTTTGGGATAGATTGGATTACTTTGAGTCTTTGTCGTATCTATTTCTATCTTAAATTTTGTCACAATACAAAAATGTAGCTAGCTTAACGTTGGCTTTCGAATCGTGTCATTCTGAACTATAAAAATCAAAAGTTACTGATGACTTAGTGCAGACATATCATGTTGATCTGCCAGTTAAAATGATCATCCTAAACTGATAATTGGTGCTCCCAGAATAAAGGCTTATAAATGAAGCATAATGCATGACATCATGCAGTTTGGTATAGATTGGATTACTTGCAGGCTTTGTCGTAGCTCCTTTTTTCTCAAATGCTTTTACAATATAGAACATTGAGCTAACTTAACGTGGGCATTGGATTCGTGTCATTCTGAACACTAAATCAAAAGGTACAAACGACTTAGTGCGGACATGTCAAGTTGATCGGCCTTTTAAATGAAGCTCATTGAGCAAATGTTTACAAATGAAGCATAATGCATGGCATCACGAAGTTTGAGATGCTTTGGATTACATTTAGGTGTTGTAATAGCTATTTCAGTCTTAAATTTTGTCACAACATAGAAAATTGAGCTAGCTTAACGTGGACATTGGATTCGTGTCATACTGAACTCAAAATCAAAAGTTACGGACGATTTAGTGCAGACATGTCAAGCTGATTGGCCAGTTAAATTGATCATTATAAACTGGTCATTGGTGCTCATTGAGAATTTGTTTACAAATGAACCATAATGCATGGCATCACGCAGTTTGGGATAGATTGGATTACATGGAGGCTTTGTCATAGCTCTTTCAGTCTCAAATGTTGTCACAGTGCAATATTGACCTAACTTAATGTGTGTGTTAGATTCATGTCATTTTGAACTTTGAATTAAAAGTTAAATACGATTTAGTACGGACATTTCAACTTGATCTGCTAGTTAAATTGATCATTCTTAACTGATCAATTGTGCTCATTGAGTAAAGGCGTATAAATGAAGCAAAATGCATGCCATCAAAAAGTTTGTGATAGATTGTATTATTTGGAGGCTTTGTCGTAGATATTTCTATCTAAACTTCTGTCACAAGATAAAAAATGTTGCTAGCTTAACGTTGGCGTTGGATTTGTGTCATTCTGAACTCTAAATCAAAAGTTACGGACGACTTAGTGCGGACATGTCAAGTTGACCGGCTAGTTAAAATGATAATTTTAAACTGATAATTGGTGCTCCTTGAATAAAGGCTTATAAATGATGCATAATGCATGACATCATGCAGTTTGGTATAGATTGGATTACTTGCAGGCTTTGTCGTAGCTCTTTCAGTCTCAAATATTTTCAAAATATAGAAAATTAAGTTAGCTTAACCTCGGTGCTAGATTCGTGTCATTTGAACTCTTAATGAAAACGTATGGAAGATTTAGTGCGGATATGTCAATTTGATCGGCCTGTTAAATGGTGCTCATGAATAAAAGGTTTACAAATCAAGCATAATGCATGGCATCATGAAGTTTGAGATAGTTTAGATTATGTGGCTTTGACGTAGCTATTTCGGTTTTAAATTCTATCACAACATAGAAAATTGAGCTAGCTTAACCTGGGCATTGGATTCGTATCATTATGAACTCAAAATAAAAAGTTACGAACGATTAAGTGCGGACAATTTGATCGGCCAGTTAAAATGATCATTCCAAACTGATCATTGGTGTTCCTTGAGTAAAGGCATATAAATGAAGCATAATGCATGGCATCATGCAGTTTAGGATAGATTGGATATTTTGGAGGCTTTATTGTGGCTCTTTCTGTCTCAAATGTTGTCACAATATAGAAACTTGAGCTAGCTTAATGTTGGCGTTGGATTCGTGCCAATCTGAACTCTAAATCAAAAGTTACGGATGATTTAATGTGGACATGTCAAGTTGATCGTCCAATTAAAATGATCATTCTAAACTGATAATTGGTGCTCCTTGAGTAAAGGCTTATAACAAAAGAATAATGCATGGCATCATGCAGTTTGGTATAGATTGGATTACTTGGAGGCTTTGTCGTAGCTCTTTCAGTCTCAAATATTGTCACAATATAGAATATTGACCAAACTTAACGTGGGTGTTGGATCTATGTCATTCTCAACTCTGAATTAGAAGTTAAAAATGATTTAGTGTGGACATGTCAACTTGATCTGCTAGTTAAAATGATCATTCTAAACTGCTCAGTTGTGCTCATTGAGTAAAGGCGTATAAATGAAGCATAATGCATGGCATCACGAAGTTTGGGATAGAGTGGATTACTTGGAGTCTTTGTCGTATCTATTTCTATCTTAAATTTTTCACAATAAAAAAAATGTAGCTAGCTTAATGTTGGCGTTGGATTCGTGTCATTCTGAACTCTAAATCAAAAGTTACAGACGACTTAGTGCACACATATCAAGTTTATCGGCCAGTTAAAATGATAATCCTAAACTGATAATTGGTGCTCCTTGAATAAAGGCTTATAAATGAGGCATAATGCATGACATCATGCAGTTTGGTATAGATTGGATTACTTGCAGGCTTTGTAGTGGATCTTTCTGTCTCAAATGTTTTCACAATATAGAAAATTGAGCTAACTTAACGTGGGTGTTGGATTTGTGTCATTATGAACACTAAATCAAAAGGTACAAACGACTTAGTGCGGACATGTCAAGTTGATAGGCCAGTTAAATGAAGCTCATTGAGCAAAGGTTTACAAATGAAGCATAATGCATGGCATCACGAAGTTTGAGATAGTTTGGATTACATTTAGGTCTTGTAGTAGCTATTTCGGTTTTAAATTTTGTCAGAACATAGAAAATTGAGCTAGCTTAACGTGGACATTGGATTCGTGTCATTCTGAACTCAAAATCAAAAGTTACGGACGATTTAGTGCGGACATGTAAAGCTGGTCGGCCAGTTAATTGATTATTCTAAACTGATCATTGGTGCTCATTGAGAATTTGTTTACAAATGAACCATAATGCATGGCATCACACATTCTGTGAAACATTGGACTACATGGAGGGTTTTTCATAGTTATTTCAGTATTAAGTTTTGTCAAAAGAAAGAAAATTGAGCTAACTTAACATGGGCGTTGGATTCGCATGATTTTAAGCACTAAATCAAAAGTTACAAATGATTTAGTTCGGACATGTCAAAATTATTGGCTAGTTAAAATGATCATTCTAAACTTATATTTGGAGCTCCTTGAGTAAAGGCTTATAAATGAAGCATAATGCAAGGCATCACACAGTTTGGTATAGATTGGATTATCTGGAGGCTTTGTCGTAGATCTTTCAGTCTCAAATGTTTTCACAATATAGAAAATTGAGCTAGCTTAACATGGGCATTGGATTCGTGTCATTTCGAACTCTCAATCAAAAATTACGGATGATATAGTGTGCACATGTCAAGTTGATCGGCCTGTTAAATGTTGCTCATTGAGCAAAGGTTTACAAATGAAGCATAATGGATGGCATCACGAAGTTTAGGATAATATGGATTACTTGGAGGCTTTGTCGGAGCTGTTTCGGTCTTATATTTCGTAACAATATAGAAAATGGAGCTTGCTTAACCATGGTGTTGGATTTGTGTCATTCTAAGCTGTGAATCAAAAGTTACGGACGATTTAGTGCAGACATGTCAAGTTGATCGGCAGTTAAAATGATCATTCTAAACTGATCATTGGTACTCCTTGAGTAAAGGCTTATAAATGAAGCATAATGAATGGCATCGTGTAGTTTGGAATAGGTTGGATTATTTGGAGGCTTTATCATACCTCTTTCAATGTAAAATGTTGTCACAATATAAAAAATTAATCTCGCTTAACGTGGGCATTGGATTCATGTAATTCTGAACTCTAAATCAAAAGTTACGGAAGATTTAGTGCGGACATGTCAAGGTTATCGGCCAGTTAATATAATCATTCTAAACTGATAATTGGTCCTACTTGAGTAAAGGCTTATTAATGAGGCATAATGAGTGGCATCACGTAGTTTGGTACAGATTGGATTACTTGGAGGCTTTGCCGTAACTCTTTCAGTCTCAAATATTTTCACAATATAGAAAATTGGGATAGCTTAACGTGGACGTTGGATTCGTTTCCTTCTAATTTCTAAATCAAAATTTACGGACGATTTAGTGCGGACATATCAAGTTGATCGGTTGGTTAAAACAATCATTCTAAACTGATCATTAGTGCTCCTTGAGTAAAGGCATATAAATGAAGCATAATGCACGACATCACACAGTTTGGGATAGATTTGATTATTTGAAGGCTTTGCGTAACTCTTTTAGTTTCAAATGTTGTCACAATATAGTAAATTGAGCTAGGTGAACATGGATGTTGGATTCGTGTC
>JAEVFF010001067.1:0-17322 GCA_018901945.1 Pugionium dolabratum | reverse complement strand
TTGTCGTAGCTCTATCAGTCTCAAATATTTTAACAATATAGAAAATTGAGCTAAACTTAATGTGGGCGTTGGATTCGCATGATTCTGAACTCTAAATCAAAACTTACGGATGATTTAGTTCAGACATGTCAAGTTGATCGGCTAGTAAAAATGATCATTCTTAACTTATAATTGGTGCTCCTTGAGTTAAGGCTTATAAATGAAGCATAATGCATGGCATCACACAGTTTGGTATAGATTGGAGTACTTGCAGGCTTTGTCGTAACTCTTTCAGTCTCAAATGTTTTCACAATATAGAAAATTGAGCTAACTTAACATGGGTATTGAATTCGTGTCATTGTGAACTCTCAATCAAAAATTACAGACGATATAGTGTATACATGGTTGATCGGCCTGTTAAATGTTGCTCATTGACCAAAGGTTTACAAATGAAGCATAATGCATGGCATCACGAAGTTTGGGATAGTTTGGATTACTTGGAGGGTTTTTCGCAGCTATTTCGGTCTTAAATTTTGTAAAAATATAAAAATGGAGGTAACATAACCTGGGTGTTGGATTTGTGTCATTCTGAGCTGTGAATCAAAAGTTACGAACGATTTAGTGCGGAAATGTCAAGTTGATCGGCCAGTTAAAATGATCATTCTAAATTGATCATTGGTGCTCCTTGAGTAAAGCCTTATAAATGAAGCATAATGCATGGCATCACGCTGTTTTGTCTAGATTGGATGACGTGCTGGCTTTGTCATAACTCTTTCGGTCTCAAATGTTTTAACATTATAGAAAATTGAGCTACCTTAACGTAGGCATTGGATTCTAGTCATTATGAACTCTAAATCAAAAGTTAGGAACGATTTAGTTCAGACATGTTAGGTTGATCGACTAGTTAAAAGGTGCTCATTGAGCAAAGGTTTACAAATGAAGCATAATACATGGCATCGCATAGTTTAGGATAGCTTAGATTACTTGGAGGTTTTTTCGTTGCTATTTCGGTCTTAAATTCTGTCACAATATAGAAATTAAGCTAGCTTAACCTTGGCATTGGATTAGTGTCATTCAAAGCTTTGAATCAAAAGTTACAGATGATTTAATGGGGACATGTCAACTTGATCAGTCAGTTAAAATGATCATTCAAAACTGATCATTGGATCTCATTGAACAAAGGCTTATTAATGAAGCATAATGCATGACATCACACAGTATGCGATAGATTCTGCGGCTTTGTCGTAGCTGTTTCAGTCCTAAATTTTGTCACAGTATTGAAAATTGAGCTAGCTTAACGTGGGTATTGGATTTGTGTCATTATGAGCTCTAAATCAAAGGTTACAGACGATTTTGTGTGGACATGTCAAGTTGCCCGAGTAGTTAAAATGATCATTGTACATTTTTTAATTGGTGCTCATTGAGTAAAGGCTTATTAATGAAGCATATGGCATCAAGCAGTTTGCGATAGATTCAAAGACTTGGACGTTTTGTCTTAGCTAGTTCAGCTGTAATTTTGTCACAATATAGAAAAAGTGAGCTAGCTTAACATAGGTGTTGGATTCATGTCATTCTAGGATCTGAATCAAAAGTTACGGACGATTTTGAGCGGACATGTCAAGTTGACCAGCTAGTTAAACTGATCATTCTAAACTGGTCATTGGTGCTCATTGAGTAGAAGCTTACGAATGAAGCATAATGCATTGCATCAAGTATTTTTCGAAAGATTGGATTATTTTGAGGCTTTTTCGTAGCTATTTCAATCTTAAAGTTTTCACAATATAGAAAATTGAGCTAGCTTAACATGGGCGCTGGATTCATGTCATTATGAGATCTGAATCAAAAGTTACAGACTATTTAGTGTGGATAAGTCAAGTAAATCGGCCAGTTAAAATGATTATTCTAAATTGATCATTGGTGCTCATTCAGTAAAGGCTTATTAATGAAGGATAACCCCTGGCATCACGCAGTTTGCAATAGATTCGATGACTTGGAGGCTTTGTCATAGCTATTTCAGTTTTAAATTTTATCAAAAAAATAGAAAATTGATCTAGTTTAACGTGGGCGTTTGATTCGTATTATTTTGAACTCTGAATCAGAAGTTACGGACGATTTAGTGGAGAAATGTCAAGTTGATCGTCCAGTTAAAATGATCATTCTAAACTTATCATTGGTGCTTCTTAAGTAAAGGCTTATTTATGAAGCATAATGCATGGCGTCAAGCATTTTGCGATAGATTGGATTAGTTGGAGGCGTTGTCGTAGCTATTTTAGCTTTAGATTTTCACAATATAGAAAATTGTGCTAGCTTAACATGGGCATTGGATTTGTGTCATTTTGATCTCTATATCAAAAGTTACAGGCTATTTAGTGTGGAGAAGTCACTTTGATCGGCCAGGTAAAATGATCATTTCAAACTGATCATTGGTGCTCATTGAGCATAATGCATGGCATCACACAGTTTGTCGTAGCTATTTCAGTTTTATATTTTGTCAATATATAAAATTGAGCAAGCTTAACATGGGCGTTGGATTCGTGTCATTCTAAGATTTAGAAATGTTTTTGTGAGGACATGTCAAGTTGACTGGCGAGTTAAAAGGATTATTCTAAACTGATCATTGGTGCTCATTGAGTAAAGGCATTAAGTATAATGCATGGCATAACACAGTTTGTGATAGATTCGATGACTTGGAGGCTTTCTCTTAGCTATTTGAGTTCTAAATTTTGTCACAATATAGAAAATTGTGCTAGCTTCACCTGGGCATTGGATTCGTGACAGTCTGAGCTCTTAATCACGGACGATTTTGTGCGAATATGTGAAGTTTATCGGCGAGTTAAAATGATAATTTTAACCTGATCAGTTGTGCTCGTTAAGTAGAAGCTTATAAATGAAGCATTATGCATTGCATCAAGCATTTTGTGATAGATTGATTTACTTTGAGGCTTTCTCGTAGCTATTTCAATTTAAAAATTTTCAAAATATAGAAAATTTAGCTAGCTTAACATCGGCGTTAGATTCGTGTCATTCTGAGATCTGAATCAAAAGTTACAGACTATTTAGTATGGAAAAGTCAATTTAATCCGCCAGTTAAAATGATCATTCCAAATTGATTATTTGTGCTCATTGAGGCTTATTAATGAAGCATAATGCATGAAATCACGCAGGTTGCGATAGATTCGATGACTTGGAGGCTTTTTCATACCTATTTCAGTTCTAAATTTTGACACAATATAGAAAATTGAGCTAGATTAACGTGGGCGTTTGATTCGCATCATTTTTAACTATGAATTAAAAGTTACGAAAGATTTTGTGTTGATATGTGAAGTTGATCGGCAAGTTAAAATGATCTTTCTAAACTTATCATTGGTGCTCATTGAGTAAAGGCTTATTAATGAAGCATATTGCATGGCATCAAGCATTTTGGGATAGATTTGATTACTTGGAGGCTTTGTTGTAGCTATTTTACTCTTAAATTTTTTACAATATATAAAATTGAGCAAGCTTAAAATGGGCGTTGGATTCATGTCATTTTAAGTTCTAAATCAAAAGTTACAGACTATTTAGTGCAGACAAGTCAAGTTGATCAGCCAGTTAAAATGATAATTCTAAATAGATCATTGCTGCTTATTGAGTAAAGGCTTATTAATGAAGCATAATACAAGGCCTCACACAGTTTGTTATAGATTTGAAGACTTCGATGCTTTGTTGTAGCTATATCAGTTTATAATTTTGTCACAATATAGAAAATTGAGCTAGATTAACGTGTGCGTTGGATTCGTATCATTTTGAGCTCTCAATCAGTATCTATGGACAATTTTGTGCGGACATGACAAGTTTACTGGTGAGTTGAAATGATCATTCTAAATTGGTCATTGGTTCTCATTGAGTAAAGGCTTAGTAATGAAGCACAATGTGTGGCATCATGCAGTTTGTGATAGATTCGACTACTTGGAGGCCTTGTTGTACCTATTCAGTTGAAAATTTTGTCCCAATATAGAAATTTGAGTTATCTTAACCTTGGCGTTGGATTCATGTCATTTTAAGCTCTGAATCAGAAGTTATGGACGATCTTGTGCGGATACGTCAAATTGATCGGCGAGTTAAAATGATCATTCTAAATTGATCATTGGTGCTCACTGAGGAGAAGGTTATAAATGAAGCATAATGCATTGGATCAAGTATTTTGCGACTTGGAGGCTCAGTCGTACCTTTTTCAGTCTCAAATTTTTTCACAATATAAAAATTTTGCTAGCTTAACATGGGCGTTAGATTCGTGTCATTATGAGCTCTGAATCAAAAGTTGCAGTGTATTTTATGTGGACATGTTAAGTTGATCGGTCAGTTAAAATGATCATTCTAAACTTATCATTGGTGCTCATTGAGTAAAGGGTTATTAATGAAGCAAATGCATGGCATCAAACATTCTGCGATAGATTGGATTACTTGGAAGCTTTTTCGCAGCTATTTCAGTCTTAAATTTTTCACAATATAGAAAATTGAGCTAGCTTACCATGGGCAGTGGATTCGTGTCATTCAGAGCTCGGAATCAAAAGTTACTGACTATTTAGTGCGGACAAGTCAAGTTGATCGGCCAGTTAAAATGATCATTCTAAACTTATCATTGCTGCTCATTGAGTAAAGGCTTATTAATGATGCATAATGCATGGCATCATGGACTTTGCGATAGATTCAATTATGTGGAGGCTTTGTCGTAGCTATATGAGTCTTAAATTTTTTCACAATATAGAAAATTGAGATCGCTTAACATGGGCGTTGGATTCGTGTCTGACCTCAGAATCAAAGTTACAGACGATTTTGTGCGAACCAGTCAAGTTGCCTGAGTAGTTAAAATGATCATTCCAAACTGAACATTGGTGCTAATTGAGTAAAGGCTTATTAATGAAATATAATGCGTGGCATCATGCAGTTTGCAATAGATTCGAAGAATTGGAGGCTTTGTCATAGCTATTTTGGGTCTAAATTTTGTCACATAATAGAAGATTGAGCTAGCTAAACCTGGGTGCTGGATTCGTGTCATTCTAAGCTCTGAATTAGAAGTTACGTACGATTTTGTGCTGCCATGTGAAGTTGATCGACGAGTTAAAATGATCATTCTAAACTGATCATTGTTGCTCATTGAATAGAAGCTTATAAATGAAGCATAACGCATTGCATCAATATTTTTCGAAAGATAAGATTACTTGGAGACTTCTTCGTAGCTATTTCAATCTTAAATTTTTCACAATATAGAAAATTGAGCTTGCTTAACATGGCCATTGGATTCGAGTCTTTCTAAGCTCTGAATAAAAAGTTATAGACAATTTAGTGCGGACAAGTCAAGTTAATCAGCCAGTTAAAATGATCATTCTAAATTGATCATTGGGGCTCATTGAGTAAAGGCTTATTAATGAAGCATAACGTGTGGCATCACGCAGTTTCAATAGATTCGATGACTTGGAGGCTTTGTCATAACTATTTCAGTTACAAATTTTGTCACAATATAGAAAATTGAGCTAGCTTAACGTGGGCGTTTGATTCATATCATTTTATGGACGATTTAGTTCGGAAAGTTACGAACGATTTAGTGCGGAAAGTTACGGACGATTAAGTGCGGAAATGTCAAGTTGATCGGCCAGTTAAAATGATCATCTAAACTTATCATTGGTGCTCATTAGGTAAAGGCTTGTTATTGAAACATAATGCATGGCATCAAAAAATTTGCGATAGATTGGATTACTTGAAGGCGTCGTCGTAGCTATTTTAGTCTCAAATTTTTCACAATATAGAAAATTTAGCTAGCTTAACATGGGCATTGGATTCGTGTCATTTTGATCTCTAAATCAAAGGTTACAGACTATTTAGTGCGGACAAGTCAAGTTGATAGGGAAGTTAAAACGATCATTTTAAACTGATCATTGGTGCTCATTGTGTAAAGGCTTATTGATGAAGCATAATGTGTGGCATCACGCAATTTCCGATAGATTTGAAGACTCTGAGACTTTCTTGTAGCTATTCCAATTTTATATTTTTTTACAATATAGAAAATTGAGCTAGCTTAACATGGGCGCTGGATATGTGTCATTTTAAGATCTGAATCAAAAGTTACAGACGATTTTATGCGGACATGTCAAGTTGACCAGCGAGTTAAAATGATCATTCTAAACTGATCAATGGTGCTCATTGAGTAAAGGCATTAAGTATAATGTGTTGCATCACATAGTTTGTGATAGATTCCATGACTTGGAGGCTTTTTCTTAGCTATTTGAGTTCTAAATTTTGTCACAATATAGAAAATTGAGCTAGCTTCACCTCGGCGTTGGATTCATGTCAGTCTGAGCTCTTAATCACGGACGATTTTGTGTGGACATGAGAAGGTTATCGGCGAGTTAAAATTATCATTCTAAATTGATCATTGGTGCTCGTTCATTAGAAGCTTATAAATGAAGCATTATGCTTTGCATCATGCATGTTGCGATAAATTGGATTACTGAGAGGCTTTCTCGTAGGTATTTCATTCTTAAATTTTTCCCAATAAAGAAAAGTTAGCTAGCTTAACATGGGCGTTGGATTCGTGTCATTCTGAGCTCTGAACCAAAATTTACATACTATTTAGTGCTGACAAGTCAAATTAATTGGCCAGTTAAAAACGGTCATTCTAAATTGATCATTTATGCTCATTGAGAAAAGGCTTATGAATGAAGCATAACCCATGGCATCACGCAGGTTGCGATATATTCGATGACTTGGAGGCTTTGTCATAGGTATTTCAGTTCTAAATTTTGACACAATATAGAAAATTGAGCTAGCTTAAGGTGGGTGTGAAGTTGATCGGCAAGTTAAAAGGATCTTTTTAAACTTATCATTGATGCTCATTAAGTAGAGGCTTATTAATGAAGCATAATGCATGGCATCAATCATTTTGCCATAAATTGGATTATTTGGAGGCTTTATCGTAGCTATTTCACTCTTCAATTTTTCACAATATAGATAATTGAGCTAGCTTAACATGGGCGTTGGATTCGTGTCATTTTGAGTTCTAAATCAAAAGTTACAGACTATTTAGTGTGGACAAGTCAAGTTGATCGGCCAGTTAAAATGATCATTCTAAACTGATCATTGTTGTTCATTGAGAAAAGGCTTATTAATGAAGCATAATGTGTGCCATCACATAGTTTGGGATAGATTCGAAGACTTCGAGGGTTTGTCGTGGCTATTTCAGTTCCAAGTTTTGTCACAACGTAGAAAATTGAGTTAGCTTAACATGGGCATTTGATTCGTGTCATTTTGAACTCTCAATCAGAATCTATGGACGATTTTGTGCGGACATTTCAAGTTGACTAGCGAGTTGAAATGATCATTCTAAACTGATCACTGGTTCTAATTGAGTAAAGGCTTAGTAATGAAGCATAATGTATGGAATCATGCAGTTTACGATTGATTCGATGATTTGGAGGCTTTGTCGTAGCTATTTTGTTGTAAATTTTGTCACAATATAGAAATTTGAGCTATCCTAACCGGGGCGTTGGATTCGTGTCATTTTGAGCTCTGAATCAGAAGTTATTGATGATTTTGTGCGGACATGTCAAGTTGATGGGTGAGTTAAAATGATCATTCTAAACTGATCATTGGTGCTCATTGAGTAGAAGCTTATAAATCAAGCATAATGCATTGCATCAAGCATTTTGCGATAGAATGGATTACTTGGAGGATTGTCGTAGCTATTTCAGTATTAAATTTTTCACAATATAGAAAATTGAGCTAGCTTAATGGGAAGTGGATTCGTGTCATTCTGAACTTTGAATCAAAAGTTACAGACTATTTAGTGTGGACAAGTCAAGTTGATCAGCCAGTTAAAATGATAATTCTAAACTGATCATTGTTGCTCACTGAGTAAAGCCTTATTAATGATGCATAATGCATGGCATCACACACTTTGCGATAGATTCGATTACTTGGAGGCTTTGTCGTAGCTATATCACTCTTAAATGTTTTTCACAATATAGAAAATTGGGCTCGCTTAACATGGGTGTTGGATTCGTGTAATTCTAAGGTTTAAATCAAAAGTTACAAACTATTTACTACGGACAAGTCAAGGTTATGTGCCAGTTAAAATGATCATTCTAAACTGATCATTGGTTCTTATTGAGTAAGGGCTTAATAACGAAGCATAATACGTGGTGTCACGCCACTTGCGATAGATTTTATGACTTGGAGACTTTGTCGTAGCTGTTTTAGTTCTAAATTTTATCATGTAATAGAAGATTGAGCTAGCTTATCGTGGGCGTTGGATTGATGTGATTCTGAGCTCTGAATAAGAAGTTACGGACGTTTTTGTGTGGACATGTCAAGTTGATCGGCCAGTTCAAATGATCGTTCTAAACTTAACATTGGTTCTAATTGAGTAAAGGCTTATTAATGAAGCATAATGTGTGGCATCACGTAGTTAGTGATAGATTTGATTACTTAGAGGTTTTGTCGTAGCTATTTCAGTGTAAATTTTTTAAACTATAGAAAATTGAGCTATCTTAACATGGGTGTTGGATTGATGTCATTCTGAACTAGGACTCAGAAGTTACAGATTATTTGGTGTGGATAAGTCAAATTGATCGGCCAGTTAAAATGATCATTCTAAACATGTCATTGTTGCTCATTGAGTAAATGCTTATTAATGAAGCATAATGTGTGGCATCACGCAGTTTGCGATAGACTCGATTATTTGGAGGCTTTATCGTATCAATTTTTTAAAAAATTTATTCACAATCTAGAAAACTGAGCTACCTTAACGTTGGCGTTGGTTTTATGTCATTCTAAGCTCTGAATCAGAAGATACAAACGATTTTGTGTGGACATGTCAAGTTGATCGGCCAGTTAAAATGATCATTCTAAACTTATCAATAGTGCTCATTGAGTAAATGCTTATTATTGAAGCATAATGTGTTACATCACGCAATTTGCAATAAATTCGATTTCTTGGAGGCTTTGTCGTAGATGTTTCAGTTTTTAATTTTGTCACAATATAGAAAATTGAGCTAGCTTAACGTGCGGGTTGGATTCGTGTCATTCTGAGCTACGAATGAGAAGTTACAGACGATTTTGTGACATGTCAAGTTGATCGGCGAGTTAAAATGATCATTCTAAACTTATCATTAGTGTTCATTGAGTAAAGGCTTATAAATGAAGCATAATGTGTGGCATCAAGCAGTCAGCAATAGATTCGATTACTAGGAGGGTTTGTCGTAGCTATTTTAATCTTAAATTTTATAACAATAGAGAAACTTGAGCTACCTTAACGTGAGCGTTGGATTCGTGGCATTCTGAGCTCTTAGTCAAAAGTTACGGATGATTTTGTCGGACATGTCAAGTTGACCGGCGAGTTAAAATGATCATTCTAAATTGATTATTGGTGCTCATTGAGTAAAACCTTATTGATGAAACATAATGCATGGCATCAAGCAGTTTGCAATAGAATTGATTACTTGGAGGCTTTGTCATAGCTTTATCAGTCGTAAATTTTTTCCCAATATAGAAAATTGAGCTAACTTAACATGGGTGTTGGATTTGTGTCATTCTGAACTGTGAATCAAAAGTTACAGAATATTTAGTGTGGACAAGTCAAGTTGATCATTCTAAACCGATCATTGGTGCTAATTGAGTAATGGCTTATTAATGAAGCATAATGCTTGGCACCACACACTATGCGATAGATTCGATGAGTTGGAGGCTTTGCCGTAGCTATTTCAGTTCTAAATTTTGTCACAATATAGAAAATTGAGCTAGTTTAATGATGAGGACACCAGATCAAATGGCAGGCCATATCGTGAATCTGGCTGACCAGATTGTGAAGAAAGCCTGCCCAAGACAGCCGGACGGATAGGCGACTTGGCCGGGCCAAGCAGTACTGCTGGCCCGATGGCAATAGGGCCTGGCCAACCAACTCTGCCGGCGAAGCGGCCCAAATGTACGGCCCAATATGCGGCGACATGGCCAACAGCACCGGCTCGGCTGGTGACACGGTCGGCTCACCTATCATTCCTGCCTGCTCCAATAACATTTTGGCCACCTTAATACGCGGCACTGCCGGCTCACACGATAACACTTTGCCAGCTCAAGCTCCACACAATGATCCAAGCCTTGGTATATGGCCGTGACACTCTCGGACTGGTTGTTAGAAACTTAGGCGAGAAAATCGGCCTTAGGCTTCAGAGGTGAGTTTTCTGGTGTGTGTAATGGGCGGTGGGGTGAGGTGAACTTCACGAGGTATGAAGGGCCTCGTGTTAAATCACAAACTTAGAGTTAGGAGGGCTGGTTTCGACTAGGTCTCAGAGACAAGAGTTTTGGGGAGGAAACTCTTACAGAAGATATACTCTTTATTAATTATCAAAAAGGTTGTCGAACTACTATACTGAAAGGAGCCTTATTAATATGCTCGGTAGCTTGACCTTCTAGGGTCAACCCAAAAGAAAAAATGGAAAAATTACAAAAGTGCATAAAGGAAAATTACAAAATGGAAACAACCAAAGAAGGACAACTACTTATTTGTTCTTGACTCAACAAAAAGGAAAACTACTAGTTCCTACCCTACAAAACAGAAAAGGCAATTTATAATTTCAAAACTTACCTTCTTACCTTTCGGATAAGAAATGGAAGGTGGCCGACCTTGCTTGCACACGACTAGTCTTGGACTTGAATTAGGGTAATGTATTGTGGGGCCTTGACCTCCTTTGCCACGAGAGCCCAAGCTTCTAGAGCACTTTGATGAGTTGAAAAGCCCTTGACTTGATCATTGCACTCTTGGCCCATTGTTCATTGTGTTTTGTCTTCTATGAGCTTTTCCACCCACAAGTTGAACTTGTGCAAGAGTGCCCTTGTTCTGCTTCTTGTCATAGCTCCTGGTGCAACCATTGGTGCATAACTTTCCCCTAGATCCATGCTCTGAAATTGGCTGGTGATTTGGTCTGAGTCTCCTTGTTGGAGCTTGAGCTGGCCGCGTTATCACTTGAGTCGGCTGTGCCGCGGGTTAAGCTGGCCGAAATGCTGTTGGAGCCGGCCGTAATGCTAGGTCAGCCGTCGGTGTCATTAGCCAAGCCAGCGGTGTTGGCAACATTGCCACCTGTTGGGCCGGCGATTTGGGCCTCTTCGCCGGTGGAGTTGGTCAGCCCGGCCCTATTGCTAATTGGGCGGGCGGTACCGCTTGGCCAGGCCAAGTCGACTATCGGCCTGGCTGTCACGGGCAGGCCTTCTTCACGATCTGGTCGGCCATATTCACGATCTGACCGGCCATTTGATCTGGTGTCCTCATCATCTCCTCCCCCTTCAGTAGGTTTTTTCCTAAAAACTGGACCATCTGCAAGGAAGGGATCTAAATCAGTCACATTGAATCTGTTAGACACAATAAACTCACCTGGAAGTTCAAGTCGGTAGGCGTTGTTGTTGATATTCTCCAGGATTTTGAATGGTCCATCTCCTCTGGGGGTTAGCTTGGAACTGCTTAGGTGGGGGAATCTCTCCTGCCGTAGGTGTAGCCACACCCAATCGTCTAGTTGGAAGATCATCTCCTTTCGTCCTTTGTTAGTATGAGTCACGTACTGTCTGGTCCTCTTCTCTAGGTTCTCCATGACCTTCTGGTGCAACTTCTTGATAAACTCTGCTTTAGATTCTCCGTTGAGGTTGGTCATCTCTGCTGGTGGCAGTGCTGTTTGCTCCAATGGTGTTTGAGGGTTGAAGCTGTAGACAACTTCAAATGGGGTCTTCTTGGTGGCTGAGTGCACTGTTCGGTTCTAGGCAAACTCTATGAATGGCAGGCACTCCACCCATGTCTTCAGGTGTTCTTCCCAAGGGTGGTCCTGAGAAGAGTAGGTAGAGTAGGTAGACAAACTTGGTGTCTTTGTCTGATACGATGGTCCTTGGCACTTCGTGAAGGTGCACTATCTCCTTGAAAAATAGCTCTATCGTTTGTGTGGCATCATTAACATTTGCACATAGTATGAAGTAGGCCATCTTAGAGAAACGGTCTAACACTACAAAAATGGGATCTTTGTGGTTTATCTTGGGAAGGCCTAGAACGAAGTCCATTGAGATGTCTACCCATGGATGTGTGGGTATTGGCAGAAGGAGATTCAACCCATGAGGGTGTACTCGGGACTTCGCCTTTTTGCAAGTGATACACCATGCACAGTGGGCTTCTACTGTCCTCTTGATGTATGGCCAGTAGAAGTGTTCTTTGACAACGACCATTGTCTTCACAACACCAAAGTGACCCATAACACCTCCTCCATGAGCTTCTCGGTTGATAAGCTCTCGTAGAGATCATTGAGCTATGCATAACCTTCTTTCTCGGAACAAGAATCCATCATGAAGATAGAACTTGCCGTGACTCCCTGTACCACATTCCTTGTAACTCTAAGCAGAATCAGGATCATCCTTGTATAAGGCCTTAATGTGCTCAAATCCTAGAATCTTTGCTTCCACGGTTTATATCAAGGCATACCTCCTTGATAGTGCATCGACTACCACATTGTCCTTGCCCATCTTGTACTTGATGATGTAAGGGAAGTCTCGATGTACTCCATCCACCTAGCATGTCTTCTCTTGAGGTTGGTTTGCGCTCTGAGGTGTTTTAGAGTCTCGTGATCAGTGTGAATCACAAACTCCTTGGACAACAAATAGTGTTTCCAAGTCTCCAATGCTCGGACTAGAGCATAGAGCTCCTTATCATAGGTTGGGTAGTTTAGTGAGGCCCCACCTAACTTCTCACTGAAGTATGCAACTAGCCTTCCTCCTTGTGTTAGAACCGCGCCTATGCCTATGCCTGAGACATCACACTCCACTTCAAATGATCTGTTGAAATCGGGCAGGACTAACACCGGGACGTGAGTGAGGCTGTCCTTCAAGGCCTGGAATGCCTTCTCTTGGGCTTCTCCCCAGCTGAACCCCACGTTCTTCTTTACTGCTTCTGTCAAGGGTTGTAATGCTGCTGAAGTTGGGCACGAATCTCCGGTAGAAGCTGGCCAGGCCATGAAAACTCCTTACTTGGCTGATGTTACTTGGTGTTGGCCACTCTTGTGTGGCTTGAATCCTCTCCGCATCAACCTGTAAGCCCTGTTAACTCACAACAAAGCCTAGGAAAACAAGCTTATCAGTACAAAAGGTGGAGTTTTTGAGATTGGCATAAAGCTCTTCTTGTCAAAGGGTCTTTAGTACCATCTCAAGATGTGTGATACGGTCCTTAAGACATTTACTGTAAACTAGAATATCATCAAAGTAGACAACAATAAACTTACAGATGTACGCCCTAAGAACTTGTTTCATAAGGCGCATGAAGGTTCTTGGGGCATTGGTCAAGCCAAATGGCATGACTGTCCACTCGTACAACCCTTGCTTTATCTTGCAGGCGGTTTTCCATTCATCACCTTCTTTCATCCTGACCTGGTGGTACCCACTCTTGAGGTCTATCTTTAAGAAGACCGTGGCTCCACTCAGTTCATCCAACATATCATCCAACCGGGGTATGGGGTGCCGGTACGTGACCCTGATGTTGTTGATGGCCCGGCCATCTACCCAGATGCGCCAAGTCCCAACCCTTTTTTGCCACCAATAACACTGGCACGGCACATGGGGAGAGGCTCTCTCGTACATAGCCTTTCTCCAGGAGCTCCTTGACTTGCCTCTCAAGTTCCTTTTACTCCTCTTGGCTCATCCGGTATGCTGGCCG
The DNA here is from genome assembly GCA_018901945.1 of Pugionium dolabratum. NCBI lineage: Eukaryota > Viridiplantae > Streptophyta > Magnoliopsida > Brassicales > Brassicaceae > Pugionium > Pugionium dolabratum. The sequence continues at coordinate 3,632 of JAEVFF010001067.1, read as the reverse complement.
GTTGGGCAAGGCTTCCCGGGGCATAAGATCAATCTGGTGCCCAATGCCGCGTAGGCGAGGCAGGCCTGCTGCTATCTCCTCAGGAAACACATCCTGGAATCGATCGAGGAGGGCTGGTACTTCAGGAGGTAATTCTATCTGTTCCTTTCCTTTACTCAAAACCTCCTTAACGACCATTAGAAGCATCAAGTCTTTAGAGACCAAAGCTCTCCAGACATGACTTGGTTGAATGAGAAAGCTTGATTTAATTAAAATTTTCTCCTTACTCATTCCAAGCTGTAGTTCATGTACCTAGGCAGGAGTGAGAGGGGCTAGGCTAACCTTTCTTTTGTCGTGTACAAAGGTGTACAAGTTGGTCCGCCCATCATGCCTTGTCTCCTTGTGAAATTGCCACGGCATTCCTAGAAGATGGTGTCTGGCTTGCATTGGTACCACGTCACAAATGACCTGGTCTTGGTATTGACCAACACTGAATGGTATTGTTACTTGCTCATGAATCTTGAGCTCTACCTTGTCATCTAGCCATCTCAGCCGGTATGGCAGGGGGTGCTTAGTCTTCTCAAGACCTAGCTTATCAACCATGTATGCACTGGCCATGTTAGTACAAGAAACACCATCTATGATGAGGTTACATACCATTCCTTTGATGGTGCACCGGCTGTGGAAGATGTTCTCCTTTTGAATGGTCTCGGAGGGTTTGACCACTGTACATAGGTATTCTATGTCTCCTTAATCACCTTCTGGTTCCAGCTCTTCTTCATCTTGAGACTCGTACTCTCCAGCCTCCGTGATCTGCATGACTCCGTTGTTTGGGCACTCTCTTGAGATGTGGCCGCAACCACTACACTTGAAACAAGTGATGTCACGTGATCTCTGAGGGTTTAAATACTAACTTGGCTCTCTCTGCTCACGGGTTTGTTCAGGAGCCTTGCTCTTGAATCGTGGCTTGATCTCAATGCCCTTTCCCTTGTCGATTGGCTTGATGCCATTGCTTGGTGCCCAAGGTGTCTTAGGCCTGTTGTGTATCTCTTGGCTCTTGTGTTTGATGTGTTGTTCAGCCTGGAAAGAGAGGTGGAATAGATCCTTGAAGTCACTGTAGATTTGCCTCTCTTCTTTCAGGCTGATCCTCTCTTACAAGCCATCCACGAACTGAGCCATCAACGCTTTTTCATCATCATTGAGCTCCAGCCTGTTCCTTAGTCTTTCAAACTCCTCAAAGTACTCCTCCACTTACCTTGTGCCCTGCTTAAGAGTACAAAAATGTCATTGCAAATATCTATAGAAATAGGGAGGAACAAAAGTTTGCCTCAAGAGATCCTTCATGTCGACCCATGGGTCTACGGGTCTTAGCGTCCTTTTCCTGCGGTCAGAAGGCTCACGATCCCACGAGATGAGGGCATTTTCCGTGAGTTGTGCTACTGCCATGGAGACTCTCCTAGGGCCTGGTTGGTTGTAATGGCAAAGATGTGATCCATTCTTTGTTCCCAATCTAGATAGGTCTCCGGGTCTACTTTTCCTGCAAAACTCGGAGGGGTTAGTTTAACATCATGATGATTTACCCGGTTGTAGGGGTAGTCCTCTCAATATTCATGATATCTAGGAGGCAGTCTTGGCCTTTGGTGATGACCATACGGCTGGTAGCCATCGCCTTCTTCTTCTGCCTGCCGTGTGGGTCCTCTATGCCAAGGGTGATAGCCGTGAGGCTGGGGGCCTTCATCTTCATCCAGGTGGGGGTCCACCTGTTCGGGTCGTGGTCTAGGGTGGTCAGGAACTTCAACAGGGTCATGGCCTGCCCTCACGTTTCGTATGGCCTGGAATCTTACTGGCCGTTCCACACACTCAAGCCTTTCTCCAATGGATGCAAGTTGGGTTTGAAGTGTGGTGAACATGGCCATCATGGCCTCGGTTGCATCCTGGTTTCCTCCTTCTGCCATCATATGCTGCAAGAGAAAAAAAGGGTGAGTTGCTCCTAAGAATTTCTCTAGGAGTGGGTTTTTATAATAGGTTAAAACTTAGAAGAAAAGGCAAAATAGAAAAAAGGAAAATTTGCAAAAGGAAAAAGACAATTAATGGTGCAATCTTCTAGGATTCCTAGCCAATTTCTTTCTAGATTTTGGATAATTTTCTTGTTTTAATTTTTTTTGTTCTAACTTAAGAATTAATGGAACTAATAACTTAGTAAAAAGGAAAAACAGTTGATGCAAGAAAATTGATCCTAACCCTAGTGATGCGCTAAGGAGAAAAGGATGCAATCGGTTGATTTTTATGTGATTTTTTTTCACAAAACTAACTAATGCACAAAACTGAAATAAACTGAAGTAAAGGATAGAGACAACCTGGTTTTAGGAGCTTAATGTCCAATACCAAAATGAGACAGGCCTTGGTACACGGCCATGTCACTCTCGGACAGGTTGCAAAAAACTTAGGCGAGAAACTCGGCCTTAGGCCTCTGAGGTGGGTTTTCTAGTGTGTGTAATGGGTGGTGGGGTGAGATGAACCACACAAGGTATGAAGAGCCTTGTGATAAATCCCAAACTTAGAGCTAGGAGGGCTAGTCTCTACTCTTAGAAGAAAATACAATCTTTATTAATATCAAAAAAGGTTGTGGAACTACAATTCTGAAAGGAGCCTTATTAATATGCTCTGCAGCTTGAGCTTCTATGCTCGACCCAAAAGAAAAATGGAAAAATTACAAAAGTGCATAAAGGAAAATTACAAAATGGAAACAAACGAAAAAGGACAACTTCTTCATTGTTCTTGACTCAACAAAAAAGAAAACTACTAGTTCCTACCCTGTAAAACAGAAAAGGCAATTTATAATTTGAAAATTCACCTTCTTACCTTTCGGCCAATAAATGGAAGGGTGGCGACCTTTCTTGCATGCGCCTAGTCTTGGACTTGAAGTAGGGTAATGTATGGTTGGGCCTTGACCTCCTTCTAGGTCTAAAACTCTTGCCGCTTAGACCTAGTCAAGACAAGCCCTCCTAGCTCTAAGTTTGTGATTTATCACGAGGACCGTCATAGCTCGTGTTGGTCAACTCACCTCACCACCCATCACACTCACCAGAAAACCCACCTCATAAGCCTAAGGCCAATTTTCTCGCCTAAGTTTCTTGCAGCCTATCAGAGAGTGTCACGACCATATAACAAGGCTTGTATCACTTAATGTGGGTGTTGGGTTCATGTCATTCTTGGCTGTAATCAGAAGTTACAGAAAATTTTGTGTGGACATGTTAAGTTGATCGGCCAGTTCAATGATCATTCTAAACTTATCATTGGTGCTCATTGAGTAAAGGCTTATTAATGCAGCATAATGTGTGGCATCATGCAGATAGCGATAGATTCGATTACTCGGAGGATTTTTCGTGACTATTTCAGTCTTAAATTTTGTCACAATAGAGAAAATTGAGGTAGCTTATCGTGGACGTTGGATTCGTGTCATTCTAGGCTCTAATAAGAAGTTACGGACAATTTTGTTTGGACATGTCAAGTTGATCGGCCAGTTCAAATGATCATTCTAAAATTATCATTGGTGCTCATTGAGTAAAGACTTATTAATGAAGCATAATGTGTGGCATCACGCAGTTAGCGATAGATTCATTTACTTGGAGGCTTTGTTGTAGCTATTTGAG
>JAEVFF010001066.1:166756-214226 GCA_018901945.1 Pugionium dolabratum | reverse complement strand
AGTCAGATTCGTAGCTAGTGAAAGAACAACCCTTACAGTGTGTAGCTTAGCCACTGGTGCAAAGGTATCAGTATAGTCCTCTCCATATGTCTGAGTGAACCTCTTGCAACTAGACGTGCCTTGTACCTTTCTATGTCCCCATTGCTCTTATACTTGATGGTGAACACCCACTTGGAACTCACAGCCTTCTTGCCTTTGGGAAGTTCTTGTATATCCATGTATGATTCCTTTCCATAGCTCCCTTCTCATCTCTTACTGCATCTAACCATTCTTTCTTGCTCTCAGCTTCTTCATAAGTCCTTGGAATCTGACTTTTTTCAATCTTTCCAAGGAATGCTTGATGACTAGATGGCAAGAGGTCAAGGGAACAAACAGCTTGTATGGGATGAGCCACGGCCTGGTTGTTGTAGAATTACCTAGTGTTCCTAAGTCTAGTACTCCTCCTTAAATGCTGAACAGGTGGTGCAGCCTCCTCTACAACCGTTTCCTCTTCCATTTGGTGAATAGGTTCCCCTATACCCACTTCCAAGTCGTCTTGTTCTTGATTTTGGGCCATAGCTTCTTCTTGGATTGGAGTTGGTTCTTGAGTTACCACCCCTTGTTCATTCTCTTGGGTATCTTGTGAACTACTTAAGGTTCTTGTTTCTTCGTGTCTTGAATCCTTTGGAGATCATTTCCCAAATGATTCAAGAGAAACCTCAAACTCGTAGCCAAATCAGAAGGTGACCTTGAGAGATCCTTCAATCCTTCCCAATCCTTCTGATCATAATAGCTTTGTTCTTCTATGAACTTGACATCTCTAGACACATATGTCCTGTTGTTGCTCGGATCATAGCACTTATAACCTTTTTGTGTTGTCGAATATCCAAGGAACATACACTTGATGCTCTTTGCCTCCAACTTGTTTCTTAGATCACCTGGAACATACACAAAGCACACAAACCCAAATACACGTAAATGATCAATGGAAGGTTTAGTTTTATTGAGTACCTCAAATGGGGATATATCTTGCAAGACTTTGGTTGGAATCCGATTGATGAGGTAGCAAGCAACCAAGACTGCATTTCCCCAAAAACTTTTAGGAACATTGGTATGAAACATCATGGATCTTGCTACTTCCATTAAGTGTCGGTTCTTCCTTTCAGCAACTCCATTTTGTTGTGGTGTGTGTGGACAGCTAGTTTGATGTAGTATTCCATGTTTGTTTAGATGAGCTTTGAATCTTTGACTTGTGTATTTCCCTCCATTATCTGATCTTAACACTTTGATCTTGGCATTGAATTGATTAGTAACATAATTATGAAAGTTTATAAATGCCTCATAAAACCTATCTTTAGATGGAAGTAATGTAACCCATGTATATTTCGATTTCTCATCTATAAAGGTCACAAAGTATTTATTCCTATCTCTAGACATGCAAAGTGAGGTCCAAACATCGGAATGTACTAAATCAAAGCAATGCTCATAAATTGTAGACGATTTAGGGAAAACAACACGACAATGTTTGCCAAGGATACAAGCCTCACAAACTGAGTGATCATAAGCGACATTAGGAATTATTAAGCTTAAAGCACGAGCATGAGGATGTCCTAATCTAGCATGCCATAAGACATCTTTATTAGCAAAAACACAGGATTTGAAAGCTAAGGAATCCAAATTGCTTGGAGGGTCTTCAAGAACATAGAGCTCATCTTGAGTTACACCACCTCCAAGTATCTTACCACTCTTAATATCTTGAAAATAAACATTGTTAGGCCCAAATGTAACATTGCAATTGAGGTCTTTAGTAGCCTTTTTGACAGAAACTAGATTAGACTTAAATTTAGGTACAAAGAATGCATTAGTTTCTTTGTCAAATAGTCTTAATTTTCCGGTTCCTTCAATTGGAATACCCTTACCATCAGCTATAGTTACTTGTCCTAGACATGGTTCAATGTTCTTTAACAACCTAGCATTGCTAATCATATGGTGAGAAGCACCTGAATCCACTACCAACTTATGATCTGGTTTATCAAGCGATTTATGGGAGTAGAGTGTGATACCGGAGAGTTTTGAGGCATAGGCCTTGATGAGATCCTCCAAGTCACTCTTCTTAACATACTCCATGGATACATTCATAGCTAGCTCCCCTCCTTGGTTGGATGAACTTGCCGGTTCAGTCGCAACCATTTGAGAGATGTTAGCCTTTGAATCCTTGAACCGGTTTGGCTTGAGATGAGGATGAAGTATCCAGCACTTGTCCTTGATGTGGCCATTCCTCTTACAATGCTCACACATCACACTCTTCCTATCCTCTTGCTTAAACACGCTTTTGTTGGCCATGACTAGTTCTCCTTTACCACCAAACAAACCAATGTTGCCTTGCTCCCTTTGAATCCGTGAGCACACCTCTTCGAAATCAGGGAGTTTTGGCTCTCTCAGGATGGACTTAATCACATCCTTAAAGGCTGGATTTAGGTTGAGAAGGAGCCCAAATATCTTGTCTTGTTCCTTCCTTTCATTAAGCACCTTTGGATCCATAGAACTTGGTCTCAACATGTCAAGCTCGGACCATGTTGACTGGAACTTGCCCAGGAATTTTGTGAACTCCATATCCTCTTGGTGTAGATCATTGAGAGCCTTCTTAACCTCATACACACGGCTGAGGTTTGAAACATCCCCATACACCCTCTTGAGAGTGTCCCAAAGAGACTTGGCAGTTTCACAATGTGAATAAGCTTCAAGAATGGATGGGTCCAATGAATTTTGGAGGAATCCAAGGACTGATTGATCTTCTTGGAACCACCTAGCTTCTTCTTTTCTTGTTGCCTCATCCTTCTTCTCCTTTGGATCATCTATAGATGGAGTATTATCCTCCAAGATGTGATTCCAAAGTCCTTTGCCACAAATGGCTGTCTTGATGGTTCTTGACCATAATGTGTAGTTCAAGCCTTTGAGAACTACTGCTATCACCGTAGGTTTCAGGCTGGAACTAATTTGAACTGTATCCTCCATTGTTAGGCTTTGAAGAGCTCAAAGGAAGCAGCTTTTATGGTTGAATGAAACCGTGAGTTTTTAGTCTAAAGACTGAGAGATTTTTGACAGAATTTTAGATTAGAAACTGAGAGATTTGAGTAGAAAAGATAAGAGAATGATCTTATGCTCTGATACCATGAAAGAATATTGAGATTATAGAGGAGAAATGTGAAGAATTGAATCTGAAAACTCAAAGAGAAGTATGAGAAAATGAGAAATGACTTAGACTTATGGAGAAGAATCTCCTAAGAGTATATTATACATTGAGTCTTTACAGCCCTTTTATAGAGGATTTACAATGTGAACACAAAAGAAAACGAATTCAAACTTTTGGATGAGTTTGAATAGAGGAGGAGCCTGTCAACAACCAATGAGAAGAGAGGAGACAGCATGGGCATGACTGTTTGGTGTGGTTGCCAAGACTGTGTGCAGCATGGGCATGACTGTTTGGTGTGGTTTCCAAGACTGTGTGCAGCATGGGCATGACTGTTTGGTGTGGTTGCCAAGACTGTGTGCAGCATGGGCATGACTTTTCCACCTTGATTCTTCTCCCAAGGTAGCTATTTAACCATTTCAACCATGTGGTTAATAATAACCAATCCTTTTTCATTTCCCTTGTTATTCAAACTGAATTTTCGTGCTCACACTTGCCTTGTAGGTCAAGATAGGTCTTATTTGATTTTCCTATGTCAATATTAAGTTCATCAGCCAGTTAAAGTTATCATTCTAAACTGATCGTTGCTGCTCTTTAACTAATGGCTTATAAATGAAGCCTAAAGAATGGCATCACATAGTTTAGGATAGATTGGATTTCTTGGACGCTTTGTCGTCTCTTCTTCTTTCTCAAATTTTGTCAAAATATAGAACATTTATCTAGCTTAACGTGGGAATTCAATTTGTGTCATTATGAGCTCAAATCCAGAGGTAGGGACGATTTACTCAGTACTTGTCAAATTTATCAGCCAATTAATATGCTTATTCTAAACTGATCACTGTTGTTCATTGAGTAAAGGCTTATAAATGAAGCAAAACGCATGGCATCAAACAGTTTTCGATAGATTACACTACATAGACCCTTTGTCGTATCTATTTCTGTCTCAAATATTGTTATAATATATAAAATTGATCTATCTTAACGTGAGCATTGGATTCGTATCATTATGAGCTCTAAATCAAAAGTTACGGACGATTTAGTGCGGACATGTCAAGTTGAGTGGCCAGTTAAAGTGATCATTCTATACAGATCATTGGTTCTCATTAAGTAAAGGCTTATAAATGAATCATAAAGCATGGCATCAAGCAGTTTGGATAAATTAGATTACTTGGACGCTTTATCGTCCCTATTTCTGTCTCACATATTGTCAAAAAATAGAGAATTGAGCTAGTTTAACGTGGGCATTGGATTAGTGTCATTCAGAGCTCTAAATCAAAAGTTATGGATGATTTTGTGTGGATATGTCAAGTTGATCGGCTTGTTAAAGTGATCATTCTAAACTGATCATTGGTGTTCATTATGTAAAAGCTTATAATTGAAGCATAGACCATGAGATCACGTAATTTGGGATAAATTGGATTACTTGGACGCTTTTTCGTCTGTATTTCCATTGAAAATTTTGTCAAAATATAGAAAATTGGGCTAACTTATTGTAGGCATTGGATTTGTGTTTTTCTGAGCTCTAAATCAAATGTCACGGACGATTTAGAGCGCACATGTCAAGTTGATCGGCCAGTTAAATTGATCATTCTAAATGGATCATTGGTGCCCATTGAGTAAAGGTTTATAAATGAAGCATAACGCATGGCATCATCCAGTTTCTGATAGATTGGATTACTTGGACGATTTGTCGTATCTAGTTTTGTCTCAAATTTTGGCACAATATTTAAATTGAGCTAGCTTAACGTGGGCATTGGATTCGTGTCAGTCGGAGCTCTAAATCAAAGTTACGCACAATTTAGTGCGGACATGTTAAGTTGTTAGGCCAGTTAAAGTGATCATTTTAAATTCATCATTGGTGCTCATTAAGTAAAGGCTTATAAATGATAATAATGAAAAGCATCACACAATTTTGGGTATATTGGATTAATTGGATGCCTTGTCGTATCTATTTCTGTCTCAAATTCTGAGCTCTAAATCAAAAATTACGAACGATTTACGGTGGACATGTCAAGTTGATCAGCCAGTTAAAATGATCATTCTAAATTAATCATTGGTGCTCATTAAAAAACGCTTATAAATGAAGCATAATGCATGACATCAAATAGTTTGGATGGATTGGATTAATTAAACGCTTTGTCGTCTCTATTTTTGTCTCAAATTTTGTCTCAAATTTTGTCAAAATATAAAGAATTGAGATAGTTTAACGTGGGCATTGGCTTCCTGTATTCGGAGCTCTAAATCAAACGTTACGGATGATTTAGTGCGGACATGTTAAGTTCATCAGCCAGTTAAAATTATCATTCTAAACTGATCGTTGCTGCTCATTAACTAATGGCTTATAAATGAAGCCTAACGAATGGCATCACATAGATTAGGATAGATTGGATTACTTGGACGCTTTGTCGTCTCTTCTTCTTTCTCAAATTTTGTCAAAATATAGAACATTTATCTAGCTTAACATGGGAATTCAATTTGTGTCATTATGAGCTCAAATCAAGAGGTAGGGACGATTTACTGAGTACTTGTCAAATTTATCAGCCAGTTAATATGATTATTCTAAAGTGATCATTGGTGTTCATTGAGTAAAGGCTTATAAATGAAGCAAAACGCATGGCATCAAACAGTCTTCGATAGATTACACTACTTAGACCCTTTGTCGTATCTATTTCTGTCTCAAATATTGTTATAATATATAAAATTGATGTAATAATATATAAAATTGATCTATCTTAACGTGAGCATTGGATTCGTATCATTATGAGCTCTAAATCAAAAGTTACGGACAATTTAGTGCGGACATGTCGAGTTTAGTGGCCAGTTAAAGTGAACATTCTATACAGATCATTGGTGCTCATTAAGTAAAGGCATATAAATGAATCATAAAGCATGGCATCAAGAAGTTTGGATAAATTAGATTACTTTGACGCTTTTTCGTCCCTATTTCTGTCTCACATATTGTCAAAAAATAGAGAATTGAGCTAGTTTAACGTGGGCATTGGATTCGTGTCATTCAGAGCTCTAAATCAAAAGTTATGGATGATTTTGTGCGGATATGTCAAGTTGATCGGCCTGTTAAAGTGATCATTCTAAACTGATCATTGGCGTTCATTATGTAAAAGCTTATAATTGAAGCATAGACCATGGCATCACGTAATTTGGGATAAATTGGATTACTTGGACGCTTTTTCGTCTCTATTTCCATTCCAAATTTTGTCAAAATATAGAAAACTGTAGGCATTGGATTTGTGTTTTTCTGAGCTCTAAATCAAATGTCACGGACGATTTAGAGCGCAAATGTCAGGTTGATCGGCCAGTTAAATTGTTCATTCTAAACAGATCATTGGTGCCCATTGAGTAAAGGCTTATCCCTGAACCATAATGCATGACATCACACAGTTTTGGATAGATTAGATTACTTGGACGCTTTGGTGTATCTAGTTCTGTCTTCAATTTTCTTACAATATAGAAAATTAATCTAGCCTAACATGGGAATTGGATTCATGTGTTTCTGAGCTCTAAATCGAAAGTTACATACGATTTAGTGATCGGCCATGTCAATTTGATCGGCCAGTTAAAGTGATCATTCTAAACTGATCATTGGTGCTCATTAACTAAAGACTTATAAATTAACCATAAAGCATGGCATCACGCTGTTTGGGATAGATTGGATTACTTAAACGCTATGTGATCTCTATTTATCTCTCAAATTTCGTCAAAATATAGAAAATTAAACTACTTTAACATGGGCATTGGATTCGTGTCATTCGGAGCTCTAAATCAAAAGTTACGGACAATTTAGTGCGGACATGTCAAGTTGATCGGCCAGTTAAAATGATCATTCTAAACTGATTATTGATGCTCATTGAGTAAAGGTTTATAAATGAAGCATAAGGCATGACATCATGAATTTTGTGATAGATTGGATTACTTGGACGATTTGTCGTACCTAGTTTTGTCTCAAATTTTGGCACAATATTTAAAATTGAGTTAGCTTAACGTGGGCATTGGATTCGTGTCAGTCGGACCCCTAAATCAAAAGTTACACACAATTTAGTGCGGACATGTTAAGTTGTTGGGCGAGATAAAGTGATAATTTTAAATTCATGATTGGTGCTCATTAAGTAAAGGCTTATAAATGATTATAATGAAAAACATCACACAGTTTTGGGTATATTGGATTAATTGGATGCCTTGTCGTATCTATTTCTGTCTCAAATTCTGAGCTTTAAATCAAAAATTACGAACGATTTAAAGTGATCATTCTAAATTCATCATTGGTGCTCATTATAAAACGCTTATAAATAAAGCATAATGCATGACATCAAACAGTTTGGATGAATTGATTAATTAAACGCTTTGTCGTCTCTATTTTATCTCAAATTTTGTCAAAATATAGAGAATTGAGATAGTTTAACGTGGGGATTGGATTCCTGTCATTCAGAGCTCTAAATCAAACGTTACGGATGATTTAGTGCGGACATGTCAAGTTCATCAGCCAGTTAAAGTTATCATTCTAAACTGATCGTTGCTGCTCATTAACTAATGGCTTATAAATGAAGCCTAAAAAATGGCATCACATTGTTTAGGATAGATTGGATTACTTGGACGCTTTGTCGTCTCTACTTCTTTCTAAAATTTTGTCAAAATATAGAACATTCATCTAGCTTAACGTGGGAATTCAATTTGTGTCATTATGAGCTAAAATCAAGAGGTAGGGACGATTTACTGAGTACTTGTCAAATTTATCAGCCAGTTAATATGATTATTCCAAATTGATCATTGGTGTTCATTGAGTAAAGGCTTATAAATAAAGCAAAACGCATGGCATCAAACAGTTTTCGATAGATTATACTACTTCGACCCTTTGTCTTATCTATTTCTATCTCAAATATTGTTATAATATATAAAATTGATCTATCTTAACGTGAGCATTGGATTCGTATCATTATGAGCCCTAAATCAGAAGTTACGGACGATTTAGTGCGGACATATCAAGTTGAGTGGCCAGTTAAAGTGATCATTCTATACAGATCATTGGTGCTCATTAAGTAAACGCTTATAAATGAATCATAAAGCATGGCATCAAGCAGTTTTGATAAATTAGATTACTTGGACGCTTTTTCGTCCCTATTTCTGTCTCACATATTGTCAAAAAAAAAATAGAGAATTGAGCTAGTTTAACGTGGGCATTGGATTCGTGTCATTCAGAGCTCTAAATGAAACGTTATGGATGATTTTGTGCGGATATGTCAAGTTGATCGGCCTGTTAAAGTGATCATTCTAAACTGATCATTGGTGTTCATTATGTAAACGCTTATAATTGAAGCATAGACCATGGCATCACGTAATTTGGGATAAATTGGATTACTTGGATGCTTTTTCGTCTCTATTTCCATTCCAAATTTTGTCAAAATATTGAAAATTGAGCTTGCTTATTGTAGGCATTGGATTTGTGTTTTTCTGAGCTCTAAATCAAAAGTCACGGACGATTTAGAGAGCAAATGTCAGGTTGATCGGCCAGTTAAATTGTTCATTCTAAACGGATCATTGGTGCCCATTGAGTAAAGGCTTATCCCCGGAGCATAATGCATGACATCACACAGTATTGGGTAGATTAAATTACTTGGACGCTTTGGTGTATCTAGTTCTGTCTTCAATTTTCTTACAATATAGAAAATTAATCTAGCCTAACATGGGCATTGGATTTATGTGTTTCTGAGCTCTAAATCGAAAGTTACACACGATTTAGTGCGGACATGTCAATTTGATCAGCCAGTTAAAGTGATCATTCTAAACTAATCATTGGTGCTCATTAAGTAAAGACTTATAAATGAACCATAAAGCATGGCATCACGCTGTTTGGGATAGATTGGATTACTTAAACGCTATGTGATCTCTATTTCTGTCTCAAATTTAGTCGAAATATAGAAAATTGAACTACTTTAACGTGGGCATTGGATTCGTGTCATTCGGAGCTCTAAATCAAACGGTATGGACAACTTAGTGCGGACATGTCAAGTTGATCGGCCAGTTAAAATGATCATTCTAGACTGATTATTGATGCTCATTGATTAAAGGTTTATAAATGAAGCATAAGGCATGGCATCATGCAGTTTCTGATATATTGGATTACTTGGACGATTTGTCGTATCTAGTTTTGTCTCAAATTTTGGCACAATTTCTAAAATTGAGCTAGCTTAACGTGGGCATTGGATTCCTTTCAGTCGGAGCTCTAAATCAAAAGTTACGCACAATTTTGTGCGGACATGTTAAGTTGTTGGGCCAGTTAAAGTGATCATTATAAATTCATCATTGGTGCTCATTAAGTAAAAGCTTATAAATGATCATAACGAAAAACATCACACAGTTTTGGGTATATTTGATTAATTGGATGCCTTGTCGTATCTATTTCTGTCTCAAATTTTGAGCTCTAAATCAAGAATTACAAACGATTTACGGCGGACATGTCAAGTTGATTGGCCAGTTAAAGCGATAATTCTAAATTCATCATTGGTGCTCATTAAAAACGCTTATAAATGAAGCATAATGCATGGCATCAAACTGTTTAAATGGATTGGATTAATTAAACGCTTTGTCGTCTCAAATTTTGTCAAAATATAGAGAATTGAGATAGTTTAACGTGGGCATTGGATTCTTGTCATTCGGAGCTCTAAATCAAACGTTACGGATTATTTAGTGCGGACATGTCAAGTTCATCAGCCAGTTAAAGTTATCATTCTAAAGTGATCGTTGCTGCTCATTAACTAATGGCTTATATATGAAGCCTAAAGAATGGCATCACATCGTTTAGGATAGATTGGATTACTTGGACGCTTTGTCGTCTCTACTTCTTTCTCAAATTTCATCAAAATAAGAACATTTTTCTCTTAATGTGGGAATTCAATTTGTGTCATTATGAGCTCAAATCAAGAGGTAGGGACGATTTACTGAGTACTTGTCAAATTTATCAGCCAGTTAATATGATTATTCTAAACTGATCATTGGTGTTCATTGAGTAAAGGCTTATAAATGAAGCAAAACGCATGGCGTCAAACAGTTTTCGATAGATTATACTACTTAGACCCTTTGTCGTATCTATTTCTGTCTCAAATATTGTTATAATATATAAAATTGATCTATCTTAACATGAGCATTGGATTCGTATCATTATGAGCTCTAAATCAAAAGTTACGGATGATTTAGTGCGGACATGTCAAGTTGAGTGGCTAGTTAAAGTGATCATTCTATACAGATCATTGGTGCTCATTAAGTAAAGGCTTATAAATGAATCATAAAGCATGGCATCAAGCAGTTTGGATAAATTAGATTACTTGGACGCATTTTCGTCCCTATTTCTGTCTCATACATTGTCAAAAAATAGAGAATTGAGCTAGTTTAACGTGGGCATTGGATTCGTGTCATTCAGAGCTCTAAATCAAAAGTTATGGATGATTTTGTGCGGATATGTCAAGTTGATCGGCCTGTTAAAGTGATCATTCTAAACTGATCATTGGTGTTCATTATGTAAAAGCTTATAATTGAAGCATAGATCATGGCATCACATAATTTTGGATAAATTAAATTACTTGGATGCTTTTTCGTCTCTATTTCCATTCCAAATTTCGTCAAAATATAGAAATTTGAGCTAGCTTATTGTAGGCATTGGATTTGTGTTTTTCTGAGCTCTAAATCAAATGTCACGGACGATTTAGAGCGCACATGACAAGTTGATCGGCCAGTTAAATTGTTCATTCTAAACGGATTATTGGTGCCCATTGAGTAAAGGCTTATCACTGACGTATAATGCTTGACATCACACAGTTTTGGATAGATTAGATTACTTCGTAGCTTTGGTGTATCTAGTTCGGTCTTCAATTTTCTTACAATATAGAAAATTAATCTAGCCTAACATGGGAATTGGATTCATGTGTTTCTGAGCTCTAAATCGAAAGTTACACACGATTTAGTGCGGACATGTCAATTTGATTGGCCAGTTAAAGTGATCATTCTAAACTGATCATTGGTGCTCATTAACTAAAGACTTATAAATGAACCATAAAGCATGGCATCAGGCTGTTTGGGATAGATTGGATTACTTAAACGCTATGTGATCTCTATTTCTGTCTCAAATTTTGTCAAAATAGAGAAAATTGAACTACTTTAACATGGGCATTGGATTCGTGTCATTCGGAGCTCTAAATCAAAAGTTACGGAAACTTTAATGCGGACATGTCAAGTTGATCGACCAGTTAAAATGATCATTCTAAACTGATTATTTATGCTCATTGAGTAAATGTTTATAAACGAAGCATAAGGCATGGCATCATGCAGTTTCTGATATATTGGATTACTTGGACGATTTGTCATATCTTGTTTTGTCTCAAATTTTGGCACAATATTTAAAATTGAGCTAGCTTAACGTGGGCATTGGATTCGTGTCAGTCGGAGCTCTAAATCAAAAGTTACGCACAATTTAGTGCGGACATGTTAAGTTGTTGGGCCAGTTAAAGTGATCATTTTAAATTCATCATTGGTGCTCATTAAGTAAAAGCTTATAAATGATCATAATGAAAAGCATCACACAGTTTTGGGTATATTGGATTAATTGGATGCCTTGTCGTATCTATTTTGTCTCAAATTTTGAGCTATAAATCAAGAATTATGAACGATTTACGGTGGACATGTCAAGTTGATCGGCCAGTTAAAGTGATCATTCAAAATTCATCATTGGTGCTCATTAAAAAACGCTTATAAATGAACCATAATGCATGACATCAAACAGGTTAAATGGATTGGATTAATTAAACGCTTTGTCGTCTCTATTTTTGTCTCAAATTTTGTCAAAATATAGAGAATTGAGATAGTTTAACGTGGGCATTGGATTTCTGTCATTCGGAGCTATAAATCAAACGTTACGGATGATTTAGTGTGGACATGTCAAGTTCATCAGCCAGTTAAAGTTATCATTCTAAACTGATTGTTGTTGCTCATTAACTAATGGCTTATAAATGAAGCCTAAAGAATGGCATCACAAAGTTTAGGATAGATTGGATTACTTGGACGGTTTGTCGTCTCTACTTCTTTCTCAAATTTTGTAAAAATATAGAACATTTATCTAGCTTAATTTGGGAATTCAATTTGTGTCATTATGAGCTCAAATCAAGAGGTAGAGACGATTTACTGAGTACTTGTCAAATTTATCAGCCAGTTAATATGATTATTCTAAACTGATCATTGGTGTTCAATGAGTAAAGGGTTATAAATGAAGCAAAACGCATGGCATCAAACAGTTTTCGATAGAATACACTACTTAGACCCTTTGTCGTATCAATTTCTGTCTCAAATATAGTTATAATATATAAAATTGATCCATCTTAACGTGAGCATTCGATTCGTATCATTATGAGCTCTAAATCAAATGTAACGGACGATTTAGTGCGGACATGTCAAGTTGAGTGGCCAGTTAAAGTGATCATTCTATACAGATCATTGGTTCTCACTAAGTAAAGGCTTATAAATGAATCATAAAGCATGGCATCAAGCAGTTTGGATAAATTAGATTACTTGGACGCTTTTTCGTCCCTATTTCTGTCTCACATATTGTCAAAAATAGAGAATTGAGCTAGTTAAACGTGGGCATTGGATTCGTGTCATTCAGAGCTCTAAATCAAAAGTTATGTATGATTTTGTGCGGATATGTCAAGTTGACCGGCCTGTTAAAGTGATCATTCTAAACTGATCATTGGTGTTCATTATGTAAAAGCTTATAACTGAAGCATAGACCATGGCATCACGTAATTTGGGATAAATTGGATTACTTGGATGCTTTTTCGTCTATATTTCCATTCCAAATTTTGTCAAAATATAGAAAATTGAGCTTGCTTATTGTAGGCATTGGATTTGTGTTTTTCTGAGCTCTAAATCAAATGTCACGGACGATTTAGAGCACGATTTAGAGCGCACATGTCAAGTTGATCGGCCAGTTAAATTGATCATTCTAAACAGATCATTGGTGCCCATTGAGTAAAGGCTTATCACTGATGCATAATGCTTGACATCACACAGTTTTGGATATATTAGATTACTTGGACGCTTTGGTGTATCTAGTTCTGTCTTCAATTTTCTTACAAAATAGAAAATTAATCTAGCCTAACATGGGAATTGGATTCATGTGTTTCTGAGCTCTAAATCGAAAGTTACACACGATTTAGTGCGGACATGTCAATTTGATCGCCCAGTTAAAGTCATCATTCTAAACTGATCATTGGTGCTCATTAACTAAAGACTTATAAATGAACCATAAAGCATGCCATCAGGCTGTTTGGGATTGATTGGATTACTTAAACGCTATGTGATCTCTATTTCTGTCTCAAATTTCGTCAAAATATAGAAAATTGAACTACTTTAACATGGGCATTGGATTCGTGTCATTTGGAGCTCTAAATCAAAAGTTACAGACAATTTAGTGCGGACATGTCAAGTTATCGGCCAGTAAAAATGATCATTCTAAACTGATTATTGATGCTCATTGAGTAAAGGTTTATAAATGAAGCATAAGGCATGGCATCATGCAGTTTGTGATAGATTGGATTACTTGGACGATTTGTCGTATCTAGTTTTGTCTCAAATTTTTGCATAATATTTAAAATTGAGCTAGCTTAACGTGGGCATTGGATTCGTGTCAGTCGGAGCTCTTAATCAAACGTTACGCACAATTTAGTGCGGACATGTTAAGTTGTTGGGCCAGTTAAAGTGATGATTTTAAATTCATCATTGGTGCTCATTAAGTAAAGGCTTATAAATGATCATAATGAAAAGCATCACACATTTTTGGGTATATTGGATTAATTGGATGCCTTGTCGTATCTGTCTCAAATTCTGAGCTCTAAATCAAAAATTACGAACGATTTACGGCGGACATGTCAAGTTGATCGGCCAGTTAAAGTGATCATTCTAAATTCATCATTGGTGCTCATTAAAAAACGCTTATAAATGAAGCATAATGCATGACATCAAACAGTTTGGATGGATTGGATGAATTAAACATATTTCCGTCTCTATGTTTCTCTCAAATTTTGTCAAAATATAGAGAATTGAAAAAGTTTAACGTGGGCATTGGATTCCTGTCATTCGGAGCTCTAAATCAAACGTTACAGATGATTTAGTGTGGACATGTCAAGTTCATCAGCCAGTTAAGGTTATCATTCTAAACTGATCGTTGCTGCTCATTAACTAATGGCTTATAAATGAAGCATAAAGAATGGCATCACATAGTTTAGGATAGATTGGATTACTTGGACGCTTTGTCGTCTCTTCTTCTTTCTCAAATTTTTCAAAATATAGAACATTTATCTAGCTTAACGTGGGAATTCAATTTGTGTCACTATAAGCTGAAATCAAGAGGTAGGGACGATTTACTGAGTACTTGTCAAATTTATCAGCCAGTTAATATGATTATTCTAAACTGATCATTGGTGTTCATTGAGTAAAGGCTTATAAATGAAGCAAAACGCATGGCATCAAACAGTTTCGATGGATTACACTACTTAGACCCTTTGTCGTATCTATTTCTGTCTCAAATATTGTTATAATATAAAAATTTGATCTATCTTAACGTGAGCATTGGATTCGTATCATTATGAGCTCTAAATCAAAAGTTACGGACGATTTAGTGCGGACATGTCAAGTTGAGTGGCCAGTTAAAGTAATCATTCTATACAGATCACTGGTGCTCATTAAGTAAAGGCTTATAAATGAATCAGAAAGCATGGTGTCAAGCAGTTTGGATAAATTAGATTACTTGGACGCTTTTTCGTCCCTATTTCTGTCTCACATATTGTCAGAAAAATAGAAAATTGAGCTAGTTTAACGTGGGCATTGGATTCGTGTTATTCAGAGCTCTAAATCAAAAGTTATGTATGATTTTGTGCGGATATGTCAAGTTGATCGGCCAGTTAAAGTGATCATTCTAAACTGATCATTGGTGTTCATTATGTAAAAGCTTATAATTGAAGCATAGACCATGACATCATGTAATTTGGGATAAATTGGATTACTTGGACGCTTTTTCGTCTCTATTTCCATTCCAAATTTTGTCAAAATATAGAAAATTGAGCGCCCTTATTGTAGGCATTGGATTTGTGTTTTTCTGAGCTCTGAATCAAATGTCAGGGATGATTTAGAGCGCACATGTCCAGTTTATCGGCCAGTTAAATTGATCATTCTAAACGGATCATTGGTGCCCATTGAGTAAAGGCTTATCACTGAAGCATAATGCATGACATCACACAGTTTTGGATAGATTAGATTACTTGGACGCTTTGGTGTATCTATTTCTGTCTTCAATTTTCTTACAATATAGAAAATTAATCTAGCCTAACATGGGAATTGGATTCATGTGTTTCTGAGCTCTAAATCGAAAGTTACACACGATTTAGTGCCGACATGTCAATTTGATCGCCCAGTTAAAGTGATCATTCTAAACTGATCATTGGTGCTCATTAACTAAAGACTTATAAATGAACCATAAAGCATGGCATCACGCTGTTTGGGATAGATTGGATTACTTAAACGCTATGTGATCTCTATTTCTGTCTCAAATTTCGTCAAAATATAGAAAATTGAACTACTTTAACATGGGCATTGGATTCGTGTAATTCGGAGCTCTAAATCAAAAGTTACGGAAAATTTAGTGCGGACATGTCAAGTTGATCGGCCAGTAAAAATGATCATTCTAAACTGATTATTGATGCTCATTGAGTAAAGGTTTATAAATGAAGCATAAGGCATGGCATCATGCAGTTTGTGATAGATTGGATTACTTGGACGATTTGTCGTATCTAGTTTTGTCTCAAATTTTTGCATAATATTTAAAATTGAGCTAGCTTAACGTGGGCATTGGATTCGTGTCAGTCGGAGCTCTTAATCAAACGTTACGCACAATTTAGTGCGGACATGTTAAGTTGTTTGGCCAGTTAAAGTGATCATTTTAAATTCATCATTGGTGCTCATTAAGTAAAGGCTTATAAATGATCATAATGAAAAGCATCACACATTTTTGGGTATATTGGATTAATTGGATGCCTTGTCGTATCTGTCTCAAATTCTGAGCTCTAAATCAAAAATTACGAACGATTTACGGCGGACATGTCAAGTTGATCGGCCAGTTAAAGTGATCATTCTAAATTCATCATTGGTGCTCATTAAAAAACGCTTATAAATGAAGCATAATGCATGACATCAAACAGTTTGGATGGATTGGATGAATTAAACATATTGCCGTCTCTATGTTTCTCTCAAATTTTGTCAAAATATAGAGAATTGAAAAAGTTTAACGTTGGCATTGGATTCCTGTCATTCGGAGCTCTAAATCAAACGTTACGGATGATTTAGTGTGGACATGTCAAGTTCATCAGCCAGTTAAGGTTATCATTCTAAACTGATCGTTGCTGCTCATTAACTAATGGCTTATAAATGAAGCCTAAAGAATGGCATCACATAGTTTAGGATAGATTGGATTACTTGGACGCTTTGTCGTCTCTTCTTCTTTCTCAAATTTTTCAAAATATAGAACATTTATCTAGCTTAACGTGGGAATTCAATTTGTGTCATTATAAGCTGAAATCAAGAGGTAGGGATGATTTACTGAGTACTTGTCAAATTTATCAGCCAGTTAATATGATTATTCTAAACTGATCATTGGTGTTCATTGAGTAAAGGCTTATAAATGAAGCAAAACACATGGCATCAAACAGTTTCCGATAGATTACACTACTTAGACCCTTTGTCGTATCTATTTCTGTCTCAAATATTGTTATAATATAAAATTTTGATCTATCTTAACGTGAGCATTGGATTCGTATCATTATGAGCTCTAAATCAAAAGTTACGGACGATTTAGTGCGGACATGTCAAGTTGAGTGGCCAGTTAAAGTGATCATTCTATACAGATCACTGGTGCTCATTAAGTAAAGGCTTATAAATGAATCAGAAAGCATGGCGTCAAGCAGTTTGGATAAATTAGATTACTTGGACGCTTTTTCGTCCCTATTTCTGTCTCACATATTGTCAAAAAAATAGAGAATTGACTAGTTTAACGTGGGCATTGGATTCGTGTTATTCAGAGCTCTAAATCAAAAGTTATGGATGATTTTGTGCGGATATGTCAAGTTGATCGGCCAGTTAAAGTGATCATTCTAAACTGATCATTGGTGTTTATTATGTAAAAGCTTATAATTGAAGCATAGACCATGGCATCACGTAATTTGGGATAAATTGGATTACTTGGACGCTTTTTCGTCTCTATTTCCATTCCAAATTTTGTCAAAATATAGAAAATTGAGCTAGCTTATTGTAGGCATTGGATTTGGGTTTTTCTGAGCTCTGAATCAAATGTCACGGATGATTTAGAGCGCACATGTCAAGTTTATCGGCCAGTTAAATTGATCATTCTAAACGGATCATTGGTGCCCATTGAGTAAAGGCTTATCACTGAAGCATAATGCATGACATCACACAGTTTTGGATAGATTAGATTACTTGGACGCTTTGGTGTATCTATTTCTGTCTTCAATTTTCTTACAATATAGAAAATTAATCTAGCCTAACATGGGAATTGGATTCATGTGTTTCTGAGCTCTAAATCGAAAGTTACACACGATTTAGTGCCGACATGTCAATTTGATCGCCCAGTTAAAGTGATCATTCTAAACTGATCATTGGTGCTCATTAACTAAAGACTTATAAATGAACCATAAAGCATGGCATCACGCTGTTTGGGATAGATTGGATTACTTAAACGCTATGTGATCTCTATTTCTGTCTCAAATTTCGTCAAAATATAGAAAATTGAACTACTTTAACATGGGCATTGGATTCGTGTCATTCGGAGCTCTAAATCAAAAGTTACGGAAAATTTAGTGCGGACATGTCAAGTTGATCGGCCAGTAAAAATGATCATTCTAAACTGATTATTGATGCTCATTGAGTAAAGGTTTATAAATGAAGCATAAGGCATGGCATCATGCAGTTTGTGATAGATTGGATTACTTGGACGATTTGTCGTATCTAGTTTTGTCTCAAATTTTTGCATAATATTTAAAATTGAGCTAGCTTAACGTGGGCATTGGATTCGTGTCAGTCGGAGCTCTTAATCAAACGTTACGCACAATTTAGTGCGGACATGTTAAGTTGTTGGGCCAGTTAAAGTGATCATTTTAAATTCATCATTGGTGCTCATTAAGTAAAGGCTTATAAATGATCATAATGAAAAGCATCACACATTTTTGGGTATATTGGATTAATTGGATGCCTTGTCGTATCTGTCTCAAATTCTGAGCTCTAAATCAAAAATTACGAACGATTTACGGCGGACATGTCAAGTTGATCGGCCAGTTAAAGTGATCATTCTAAATTCATCATTGGTGCTCATTAAAAACACTTATAAATGAAGCATAATGCATGACATCAAACAGTTTGGATGGATTGGATTAATTAAACACATTGTCGTCTCTATTTTTGTCTCAAATTTTGTCAAAATATAGAGAATTGAGAAAGTTTAATGTGGGCATTGGATTCCTGTCATTCGGAGCTCTAAATCAAACGTTACGGATGATTTAGTGTGGACATGTCTAGTTCATCAGCCAGTTAAAGTTACCATTCTAAACTGATCGTTGCGGCTCATTAACTAATGGCTTATAAATGAAGCCTAAAGAATGGCATCACATAGTTTAAGATAGATTGGATTATTTGGACGCTTTGTCGTCTCTTCTTCTTTCTCAAATTTGTCAAAATATAAAACATTATTCTAGCTTAACGTGGGAATTCAATTTGTGTCATTATAAGCTCAAATCAAGAGGTAGGGACGATTTACTGAGCACTTGTCAAATTTATCAGCCAGTTAATATGATTATTTTAAACAGATCATTGGTGTTCATTGAGTAAAGGCTTATAAATGAAGCAAAACGCATGGCATCAAACAGTTTTCGATAGATTACACTACTTAGACCCTTTGTTGTATCTATTTCTCTCTCAAATATTGTTATAATATAAAAATTTGATCTATCTTAATGTGAGCATTGGATTCGTATCATTATGAGCTCTAAATCAAAAGTTACGGACGATTTAGTGCGGACATGTCAAGTTGAGTGGCCAGTTAAAGTGATCATTATATACAGATCATTGGTGCTCATTAAGTAAAGGCTTATAAATGAATCAGAAAGCATGGCATCAAGCAGTTTGGATAAATTAGATTACTTGGACGCTTTTTCGTCCCTATTTCTGTCTCACATATTGTCAAAAAAATAGAGAATTGACTAGTTTAACGTGGGCATTGGATTCGTGTTATTCAGAGCTCTAAATCAAAAGTTATGGATGATTTTGTGCGGATATGTCAAGTTGATCGGCCAGTTAAAGTGATCATTCTAAACTGATCATTGGTGTTTATTATGTAAAAGCTTATAATTGAAGCACATACCATGGCATCACGTAATTTGGGATAAATTGGATTACTTGGACGCTTTTTCGTCTCTATTTCCATTCCAAATTTTGTCAAAATATAGAAAATTGAGCGCCCTTATTGTAGGCATTGGATTTGTGTTTTTCTGAGCTCTGAATCAAATGTCAGGGATGATTTAGAGCGCACATGTCCAGTTTATCGGCCAGTTAAATTGATCATTCTAAACGGATCATTGGTGCCCATTGAGTAAAGGCTTATCACTGAAGCATAATGCATGACATCACACAGTTTTGGATAGATTAGATTACTTGGACGCTTTGGTGTATCTATTTCTCTCTTCAATTTTCTTACAATATAGAAAATTAATCTAGCCTAACATGGGAATTGGATTCATGTGTTTCTGAGCTCTAAATCGAAAGTTACACACGATTTAGTGCCGACATGTCAATTTGATCGCCCAGTTAAAGTGATCATTCTAAACTGATCATTGGTGCTCATTAACTAAAGACTTATAAATGAACCATAAAGCATGGCATCACGCTGTTTGGGATAGATTGGATTACTTAAACGCTATGTGATCT
This sequence comes from Pugionium dolabratum, assembly GCA_018901945.1. Taxonomy (NCBI): domain Eukaryota; kingdom Viridiplantae; phylum Streptophyta; class Magnoliopsida; order Brassicales; family Brassicaceae; genus Pugionium; species Pugionium dolabratum. The sequence continues at coordinate 194,017 of JAEVFF010001066.1, read as the reverse complement.
CTATTTCTGTCTCAAATTTCGTCAAAATATAGAAAATTGAACTACTTTAACATGGGCATTGGATTCGTGTCATTCGGAGCTCTAAATCAAAAGTTACGGAAAATTTAGTGCGGACATGTCAAGTTGATCGGCCAGTAAAAATGATCATTCTAAACTGATTATTGATGCTCATTGAGTAAAGGTTTATAAATGAAGCATAAGGCATGGCATCATGCAGTTTGTGATAGATTGGATTACTTGGACGATTTGTCGTATCTAGTTTTGTCTCAAATTTTTGCATAATATTTAAAATTGAGCTAGCTTAACGTGGGCATTGGATTCGTGTCAGTCGGAGCTCTTAATCAAACGTTACGCACAATTTAGTGCGGACATGTTAAGTTGTTTGGCCAGTTAAAGTGATCATTTTAAATTCATCATTGGTGCTCAATAAGTAAAGGCTTATAAATGATCATAATGAAAAGCATCACACATTTTTGGGTATATTGGATTAATTGGATGCCTTGTCGTATCTGTCTCAAATTCTGAGCTCTAAATCAAAAATTACGAACGATTTACGGCGGACATGTCAAGTTGATCGGCCAGTTAAAGTGATCATTCTAAATTCATCATTGGTGCTCATTAAAAAACGCTTATAAATGAAGCATAATGCATGACATCAAACAGTTTGGATGGATTGGATGAATTAAACATATTTCCGTCTCTATGTTTCTCTCAAATTTTGTCAAAATATAGAGAATTGAAAAAGTTTAACGTGGGCATTGGATTCCTGTCATTCGGAGCTCTAAATCAAACGTTACGGATTATTTAGTGTGGACATGTCAAGTTCATCAGCCAGTTAAGGTTATCATTCTAAACTGATCGTTGCTGCTCATTAACTAATGGCTTATAAATGAAGCCTAAAGAATGGCATCACATAGTTTAGGATAGATTGGATTACTTGGACGCTTTGTCGTCTCTTCTTCTTTCTCAAATTTTTCAAAATATAGAACATTTATCTAGCTTAACGTGGGAATTCAATTTGTGTCATTATAAGCTGAAATCAAGAGGTAGGGACGATTTACTGAGTACTTGTCAAATTTATCAGCCAGTTAATATGATTATTCTAAACTGATCATTGGTGTTCATTGAGTAAAGGCTTATAAATGAAGCAAAACGCATGGCATCAAACAGTTTCCGATAGATTACACTACTTAGACCCTTTGTCGTATCTATTTCTGTCTCAAATATTGTTATAATATAAAAATTTGATCTATCTTAACGTGAGCATTGGATTCGTACCATTATGAGCTCTAAATCAAAAGTTACGGACGATTTAGTGCGGACATGTCAAGTTGAGTGGCCAGTTAAAGTGATCATTCTATACAGATCACTGGTGCTCATTAAGTAAAGGCTTATAAATGAATCAGAAAGCATGGCGTCAAGCAGTTTGGATAAATTAGATTACTTGGACGCTTTTTCGTCCCTATTTCTGTCTCACATATTGTCAAAAAAATAGAGAATTGACTAGTTTAACGTGGGCATTGGATTCGTGTTATTCAGAGCTCTAAATCAAAAGTTATGGATGATTTTGTGCGGATATGTCAAGTTGATCGGCCAGTTAAAGTGATCATTCTAAACTGATCATTGGTGTTTATTATGTAAAAGCTTATAATTGAAGCATAGACCATGGCATCACGTAATTTGGGATAAATTGGATTACTTGGACGCTTTTTCGTCTCTATTTCCATTCCAAATTTTGTCAAAATATAGAAAATTGAGCTAGCTTATTGTAGGCATTGGATTTGTGTTTTTCTGAGCTCTGAATCAAATGTCATGGACGATTTAGAGCGCACATGTCAAGTTTATCGGCCAGTTAAATTGATCATTCTAAATGGATCATTGGTGCCCATTGAGTAAAGTCTTATCACTGAAGCATAATGCACAGTTTTGGATAGATTAGATTACTTGGACACTCTGGTGTATCTAGTTCTGTCTTCAGTTTTCATACAATATAGAAAATTAATCTAGCCTAACATGGGAATTGGATTCATGTGTTTCTGAGCTCTAAATCGAAAGTTACACACGATTTAGTGCGGACATGTCAATTTGATTGGCCAGTTAAAGTGATCATTCTGAACTGATCATTGGTGCTCATTAACTAAAGACTTATAAATGAACCATAAAGCATGGCATCACGCTGTTTGGGATAGATTGGATTACTTAAACGCTATGTGATCTCTATTTCTGTCTCAAATTTCGTCAAAATATAGAAAATTGAACTACTTTAACATGGGCATTGATTCGTGTCATTCGGAGCTCTAAATCAAAAGTTACGGACAATTTAGTGCGGACATGTCAAGTTTATCGGCAAGTTAAAATGATCATTCTAAACTGATTATTGATGCTCATTGAGTAAATGATTTGTCTCAAATTTTGTCAAAATATAAAGAATTGAGATAGTTTAATGTCGGCATTGGATTCCTGTCATTCCGAGTTCTAAATCAAACGTTATGGATGATTTAGTGCGGACATGTCAAGTTCATCAGCCAGTTAAAGTTATCATTCTAAACTGATCGTTGCTGCTCATTAACTAATGGCTTATAAATGAAGCCTAAAGAATGGCATAACATAGTTTAGGATAGATTGTATTACGTGGACGCTTTGTCGTCTCTTCTTCTTTCTCAAATTTTGTCAAAATATAGAACATTTATCTAGCTTAACTTGGGAATTCAATATTTGTCATTATGAGCTCAAATCAAGAGGTAGGGACGATTTACTGAGTACTTGTCAAATTTATCAGCCAATTAATATGATTATTCTAAACTGATAATTGGTGTTCATTGAGTAAAGGCTTATAAATGAAGCAAAACACATGGCATCAAACAGTTTTCGATAGATTACACTACTTAGCCCCTTTGTCGTATCTATTTCTGTCTCAAATATTGTTATAATATATAAAATTGATCTATCTTAACGTGAGCAATAGATTTGTATCATTATGAGCTCTAAATCAAAAGTTACACACGATTTACTGCGGACATGTCAAGTTGAGTGGCCAATTAATGTGATCATTCTATACAGATCATTGGTGCTCATTAAGTAAAGGCTTATAAATGAATCATAAAGCATGGCATCAAGCAGTTTGGATAAATTAGATTACTTGGACGCTTTTTCGTGTCTATTTCTGTCTCACATATTGTAAAAAAATAGAGAATTGAGCCCGTTTAACGTGGGCATTGGATTCGTGTCATTTAGAGCTCTAAATAAAAAGTTATCGATGATTATGTGCGGATATGTAAATTTGATCGGCTTGTTAAAGTGATCATTCTAAATTGATCATTGGTGTTCATTGTGTAAAAGCTTATAATTGAAGCATAGACCATGACATCACGTAATTTGGGATAAATTGGATTACTTGGACGCTTTTTCGTCTCTATTTCCATTCAAAATTTTGTCAAAATATAGAAAATTGAGCTAGCTTATTATAGGCATTGGATTTGTGTTTTTCTGAGCTCTAAATCAAATGTCACGGACGATTTAGAGCGCACATGTCAAGTTGATCGGCCAGTTAAATTGATCATTCTAAATGGATCATTGGTGCCCATTGAGTAAAGGCTTATCACTGAAGGATAATGCATGACATCACACAGTTTTAGATAGATTAGATTACTTGGACGCTTTGGTGTATCTAGTTCTGTCTTCAATTTTCTTAAAATATAGAAAATTAATCTAGCCTAACATGGAATCGGATTCATGTGTTTCTGAGCTCTAAATCGAAAGTTACACACGATTTAGTGCGGACATGTCAATTTGATCGGCCAGTTAAAGTGATCATTCTAAACTGATCATTGGTGCTCATTAACTAAAGACTTATAAATGAACAATAAAGCATGGCATCACGCTGTTTGGGATAGATTGGATTACTTAAATGCTATGTGATCTCTATTTTTGTCTCAAATTTTGAAAAAATATAGAAAATTGAACTACTTTAACATGGGCATTGGATTCGTGTCATTCGGAGATCTAAATCAAAAGTTATGGACAATTTAGTGCGGACATGTCAAGTTGATCAGCCAGTTAAAATGATCATTCTAAACTGATTATTGATGCTCATTGAGTAAAGGTTTATAAATGAAGCATAAGGCATGGCATCATGCAGTTTGTGATAGATTGGATTACTTGGACGATTTGTTGTATCTAGTTTTGTCTCAAATTTTGGCACAATATTTAAAATTGAGCTAGCTTAAAGTGGGCATTGGATTCGTGTCAGTCGGAGCTCTGAATCAAAAGTTACGCACAATTTAGTGCGGACATTTTTAGTTGTTGGGCCAGTTAAAGTGATCATTTTAAATTCATCATTCGTGCTCATTAATTAAAGGCTTATAAATGATCATAATGAAAAGCATCATACAGTTTTGGGTATATTGGCTTAATTGGATGCCTTGTCGTATCTATTTCTGTCTCAAATTCTGAGCTCAAAATCAAAAATTACGAACGATTTATGGCGAAATGTCAAGTTGATCGGCCAGTTAAAGTGATCATTCTAAATTCATCATTGGTGCTCATTAAAAAACGCTTATAAATGAAGCATAATGCATGACATCAAATAGTTTGGATGGATTGGATTAATTAAACACTTTGTCGTCTCTATTTTTGTCTCAAATTTTGTCAAAATATAGAGAATGGAGATAGTTTAACGTGGGCATTGGATTCCTGTCAATTAGAGCTCTAAATCAAACGTTATGGATGATTTAGTGCGGACATGTTAAGTGTAAGAATATTGAGATTATAGAGGAGAAATGTGAAGAATTGAATCTGAAAACTCAAAGAGAAGTATGAGAAAAATGAGAAATGTCTTAGACTTATGGAGAAGAATCTCCTAAGAGTATATTATACATTGAGTCTTTACAGCCCTTTTATAGAGGATTTACAATGTGAACACAAAAGAAAACAAATTCAAACTTGTGGATGAGTTTGAATAGAGGAGGAGCCTGTCAACAACCAATGAGAAGAGAGGAGACAGCATGGGCATGACTGTTTGGTGTGTTTGCCAAGACTGTGTGCAGCATGGGCATGACTGTTTGGTGTGGTTGCCAAGACTGTGTGCAGCATGGGCATGACTGTTTGGTGTGGTTGCCAAGACTATGTGCAGCATGGGCATGACTTTTTCACCTTGATTCTTCTCCCAAGGTAGCTATTTAACCATTTCAACCATGTGGTTAATAATAACCAATCCTTTTTCATTTCCCTTGTTATTCAAACTGAATTTTCGTGCTCACACTTGCCTTGTAGGTCAAGATAGGTCTTATTTGATTTTCCTATGTTAATACTCCCCCTCAAGCTAAAGACTTTGGAATCACCCTAAAGTCTTAAGCTTGGGAACCCAAGGCAACACCTCATTAAAAACCTTATTAAGGAAAACCACTTAAGACAAAACCTTAATAAGGGAAAAAGAGTGTGTTGCTCTTGGATTAGGAGACCTTTGATCATGGGTGTGATAAATCAACAAGCCCAAGTTTGCTAAAGATTTTCTTGCAAACTTTGAGACTTGCTGCCTTTGTGAAGATGTCAGCTAGTTGGTCTTCACTCCTTGTATAACATGGCAGAATGGTTCCATCTTGAACTTTCTCCCTCACCTTATGGCAGTCGATCTCTATGTGCTTGGTCCTCTCGTGAAACACTGAGTTTGAAGCTATGTGAATGGCTGCCTGATTATCACAATGGAAGGTAATTGGCCCTGGTTGTGCAATGCCGAAATCTTTCAAGAGTGCTTTGAGCCAAGTTACTTCATTTGTCAGCTTCCTCATAGCCCTATATTCTGCTTCAGCACTAGAACATGATACCACCTTCTGCTTCTTAGTTTTCCAAGTGACTAAGTTCCCACCAACGAAGGTGCAATACCCAGTGGTTGATTTCCTATCCACCCTATCACCAGCCCAATCCGCATCACAATACCCGACAATCTCAGTGTTCCCATTCTTGCCCATCCATATACCTTGACCAGAGATCCTTTGATGTATCTANACCTGGCATGTCTCCTCTTGAGATTGGTTTGCCCTCTGAGGTGTTTGAGAGTCTCGTGATCAGTGTGGATCACAAACTCCTTGGACAGCAAGTAATGCTGCCAAGTCTCCAAGCTCGGACAAGGGCATAGAGCTCCTTGTCATAAGTGGGGTAGTTCAGTGAGGCACCACCTAGCTTCTCACTGAAGTATGCCACTGGTCTCCCTCCTTGGGTTAGTACTGCTCCTATGCCTATTCTAGAGGCATCACACTCCACTTCAAACGTCTTGTTGAAGTCGGGCAGGACTAGCACTGGTGCATGTGTAAGGCTGTCCTTCAAGGCCTGGAAGGCCTTCTCCTGAGCTTCTCCCCAGCTGAATCCCACGTTCTTCTTCACTACTGCCGTCAGTGGTGAGGCAATACTGCTGAAGTTGGGCACGAATCTCCTATAGAAGCTGGCCAGGCCGTGGAAGCTCCTCACTTGGCTGATGTTTCCTGGTGTTGGCCATTCTTGTATGGCTCGAATCTTCTCTTCATCAAACTGTAGGCCCTGTGAACTCACAACAAAACCTAAAAAGACAAGCTTATCAGTACAAAAGGTGCACTTCTTGAGATTGGCATAAAGCTCTTCTTGTCGAAGGGGTTTAAGTACCATCTCAAGATGTGTGAGGTGTTCCCGTAGGCACTTACTATAAACCAATATATCATCAAAGTAAACCACTACAAACTTACTGATGTACGCCCTAAGAAGTTGGTTCATAAGGCGCATGAAGGTGCTTGGGGCTTTAGTCAAGCCGAATGGCATGAGTGTCCACTCGTATAGCCCTTGCTTTGTCTTGAAAGAAGTCTTCCATTCATCACCTTCCTTCATCCTGACCTGGTGGTATCCACTCTTGAGGTCTATCTTGGAGAAGACCGTGGCTCCACTCAGCTCATTTAGCATGTCATCCAGCCGTGGTATTGGATGCCGGTACTTGACAGTGATGTTGTTGATTGCTCGGCAGTCCACGCACATGCGCCAAGTCCCATCCTTCTTGGGCACTAGTAGCACTGGTACAGCACATGGACTGAAGCTCTCTCGAACATATCCTTTCTCCAGGAGCTCCTTGACTTGCTTCTCAAGCTCCTTGGACTCCTCTGGACTCATCCGATAGGCTGGCCGGTTGGGCAGGGCTGCTCCGGGCACTAGGTCGATCTGGTGTTCTATGCCACGTAAAGGAGGCAAGCCTGCTGGTATCTCCTTTGGAAACACATCCTGGAACTTGTTGAGGAGAGTTGCTACTTCAGGAGGTAGCTCTACCTGTTCTTTCTCTATATTCAACACTTTTTTGAAAACCATTAGTAGCATTAGATCCTTCGAGGCTAAAGCTCTCCGGACATGACTTGGTTGAATGAGAAAATTAGATTTAATGAGCTTCTTTTTCTTACTCATTTGCTGTTGAAGCTCATGTACTTGGGCAGGTGAGAGAGGAGCTAGGCTGACCTTTCTCTTGTCATGCACGAAAGTGTAGAGATTGGTTCGGCCATCATGCCTGGTCTCCTTGTCAAACTGCCATGGTCTTCCTACTAGAAGTTGGCCAGCTTGCATGGGCACCACATCGCACACGACTTGGTCTTGGTACTTGCCCACACTGAATGGCACAGTGACTTGCTCATGGATCTTGAGCTCCACTTTGTCATCGAGCCATCTCAGTCTATATGTTCGTGGATGCCTTGTCTTCTCTAGACCTAGCTTATCAACCATATATGCACTAGCAACGTTAGTGCAAGAACCACCATCTATGATGAGGTTACATACCTTGCCCTTGATGTTGCAACGGCTGTGGAAGATGTTCTCCCTTTGGATGGTCTCTGAAGGATCCACCATTGCACTGAGGATGCGTCTAGTGACCAGCACTTCCCCCACATCAGGGTACTCAATGTCACCATATTCCTCTTCTGGTTCATAGTCCTCTTCATCTTGGGACTCATATTCTCCTAGCCTCCGTAATCAGCATGACCCGGTTGTTTGGGCACTCCCTTGAGATGTGTCCACGACCCCTACACTTGAAACAAGTGATGTCACGTGATCTTTGAGGGTTAGAAGACTTACCAGGCTCTCTCTGGTCACGGTTGGGTTCAGGAGGCTTGCTCTTGAACCTTGACTCGATCTCTATGCTCTTGCCTTTGTCTACGGGCTTGGGAATGTTGCTTGGTGCCCAAGGCGTCTTAGGCTTGCTGCGGATGTCTTGGCTCTTACGTTTGATGTGCTGCTCAGCCTGGACAGATAGGTGGAACAAGTCTTTGAAGTCATTGTAGATTTGCCTTTCCACCTTGCGGCTGATTCTTTCTTGGAGTCCATCCAAGAATTGTGCCATCAATGCTTCTTCATCATCATTGAGCTCCAGTCTGTTCCTTAGCTTCTCGAACTCTTCATAGTACTCCTCTACTGATCTGGTACCCTGCTTAAGAGTACGAAAACGACGTTGCAAGTCCCTATGAAAGTAAGGTGGAACAAACCTTTGTCGCATGACATCCTTTCATGTCGACCCATGAGTCTATGGGCCTCATTCTTTTCCTCCTTCTGTCAGATACCTCACGATCCCACCAGATGAGGGCATTGTCCGTGAGTTGTGCTACTGATCCATTCTTCTCTCCCAATCTAGGTAAGCCTCGGGGTCTATTTTTCCTGCAAAATTTGGACGAGTTAGCTTAACATCAGGATGAGTTACCCGGTTGTAGGCGTGTTCTTCCCCATCCTCATGATGTTTAGGAGGCATCCTTGGTCTCTGGTGAAGACCATATGGCTCGAAGCCATCATCTTCTGCCTCTGGTTGCCGTGGAGGTCCTCTCAGCCTATGGTGATAGTTATGAGGTCGTGTGTCCTCATCTCCATCTGGCTGGGGCTCCTCCTGTTCGTGCCGTGTCCTAAGGTGCTCAGGACCCTCAGGACGGTCTTGCTCAGCTCTCACGTGCCTTGTGGCCTGGAATCTCACAGGCCTCTCCACGCGCTCCAATCTCTTGCCTATGGATGCGAGTTGCGTTTGGAGGGTGGGAACATGTCCATCATGGCTTCGGTTGCTTCTCTATTTTCTTCTGCCATTGTGTGCTACAAAGAAAGAAGACAAGTTATGATACTCCTAAATTATTAGGAGGGTTTTTTTTATAAGGGATTCGAAAAAATGCAAAAAAAAGTTCTAAGGAATGGAAAATTCGAAAATATGGAGATTTGAATAAAAGGAAATTTTCTTGACAACTATTGCTAGCTGTCCAATTCGAAATCTTTTGGTAGTTTTCCTATTTTCTTTTCTTTTCTTTTTCTTTTCTTTTAATTTAACTTAAAAATAATAGAAATATGATTCTAACAAAAAGGAAAGTCGAATATAGCAATGCAAGAATGATTCTAGAACCTAGTGATGCACGTAGGAACTAGATGCACTCGGTATGAACTTAGATGTTATTTTTTTGATTTTCTGGAATGAAACTTAAACTAATACAAGAAAAAGAAAGAAGACAAGCTAAAGGATAGAAACAACCTGGTTTAGGAGCTTTAAGCTCTGATACCAAAATGATACAAGCCTCGATTCAAGGCTTATATGCGCGTGGGCTGTTTGGAGACGGTTAGGTGAGAAACTCGACCTTAGACTTCTTGGATAGGGGTTTTTGGGTTGGTATTCGATGGAAGGGTGAAGTGAACCACACGAGGGGTGATGAACCTCGTGATAAATCATAAACTTAGAGCTAGGAGGGCTGGTCTCAACTTGATTCTAAGCACACAAGATTCTTGAGAGAAAACTTGTTGGAAGAAAAGTTCTAATTTATTAATATCAAAAAGGTTGTCGAACTACAATGCTGGAAGGAGCCTTGTATTAAGAAAAGGAAAATTTACAAAAGTGCACAAAAGGAAAAGATACAAAAGTGTATAATCAAAAAACGACCTATTCCTAAAATTTCTTTGACTCGATAAATGTAAATATTCTAGATCCTACCTTGCAAAACAGAAAGAGGCAAATATTCTTATTGAAAACTTACCTTACTTACCTCACTGCCAGAGAATGGAAGGTGGCCGTCCTTGTGGCATGCACGCACCTTGCTCCTAGTCTTCGACTTGGAGTAGGGTTAAGAATCTTTGGGCCCTGACCTCTCTTGCCACTAAAGCCCAAGTCTCTGATGTTCCTTGTGTTGTTGAGAAGCCTTTGGACTCTTCCATGCACTTCTGGCCCATTGTCCTTAGTCGATCTTCCTCTAGGAGCTTGTCAACCTATAAGCTGAATTTGTGGAAGAGTGCCCTTGATCTGCTTCTTGTCATTGCTCCTTGAGGTACCACTGGTGTAGATACTTCTTCTAGGGGCATGTCCTGGAGCTGGTAGCTCATTTGGTCCGAGTCCTCTTGTGTGGAAGTGGAAATGCGCGTGTACTCGGCTGGATCGGCTGTACCGGCTTGATTGTGCGCGGTACTGGCCGGGATGCCTTCAGGACCGGCCAAGTTGATCCCGGAGTTGGCGGCATCACCAGAGGGACCGGCGTTGTCATCCACGTCCCCACCAAGTGTGCCGGAAGCTTGGGCCTCTCCGCCGGCGATGCTGACCGGTCTGGTCCTATAGGTCGAGGGTCCGGCGGTACTGTCTGGTCCAGCAGACGTGCCAGATGGTCCTGCTGTCTCGGGCAAGCTTCCTGGTCGGCCAGTCTGGTCTCCTGGCTGGATGTACGACTTGATGTCCTCATCATTAGTCCTCATTGAGTAAAAGCTTACAAATGAAGAATAATGCATGGCATCACATAGTTTGGGATGGATTGGATAACTTGTACGCTTTGTCGTATCAATTTCTGTCTCACATTTGTCCCAATATAGAAAATTGAACTAGATTAGCATGGAAAATTGATTCGTGTCATTCTGAATTCTAAATCAAAAGTTACGGACGATTTTGTGTGGACATGTCAAGTTAAAGTGATCATTCTAAACTGATAATTGGTACTCATTGAGTAAAAGCTTATATATGAATCATAATGCATGGCATCACACAGTTTTGGATAGATTGGATTACTTGTACCCATTTTCGTATCTATTTCTCTCTCAAATTTTGTTACCAAATACACAATTGGGCTAGCTTAACATGGGCATTGGATTCGTGTCATTATGAGCTATAAATCAAAAGTTATGGACGATTCAGTGCAGACATGACAAGTTAATCGGCTAGTTAAAATGATCATTCTAAACTGATAATTGGTGCTCATTAAGTAAAACCTTATGAATGAAAAATAATGCATGGCATCACGTAGTTTGGGATGGATTAGATTAGTTGAATGCTTTGTTGTATCTATTCCTGTCTCAAATTTTGTCATATTATTGAAAATTGAGCTAGCTTAACGTGGGCTTAGATTCGTGTCATTTTAAACTCTAAATCAAAAGTTACGGACGACTTAGTGCGGACATGTCAAGTTGATCGGCCAATTAAAATGATCATTCTAAACTGATCATTGGTGCTCATTGAGTAAAAGCTTATATATGAGTCATAATGTATGGCATCACACAGTTTTGCACAGATTGGATTACTTGTACCCATTTTCGTATCTATTTCTCTCTCAAATTTTGTTACCAAATACACAATAGAGCTAGCTTAACGTGGGCATTGGATTCGTGTGATTATGACCTATAAATCAAAAGTTATGCACGATTTAGTGCAGACATGACAAATTGATCGGCCAGTTAAAGTGATCATTCTAAACTGATCATTGGTGCTCATTGAGTAAAAGCTTATATATGAATCATAATGCATGGCATCACACAGTTTTGAATAGATTGGATTACTTGTACCCAATTTCGTATCTATTTCTCTCTCAAATTTTGTTACCAAATAGACAATTGGGCTAGCTTAACGTGGACATTGGATTCGTGTCATTATGAGCTATAAATCAAAAGTTATAGACGATTCAGTGTAGACATGACCAGTTGATCGTCTAGTTAAAAGGATCATTCTAAACTGATCATTGGTGCTCATTGAGTAAAACCTTATGAATGAAAAATAATGCATGGCATCACGCTGTTTGGGATGGATTAGATTAGTTGAACGCTTTGTTGTACCTATTCCCCTCTCAAATTTTGTCATATTATAGAAAATTGAGTTAGCTTAACGTGGGCTTAGATTCGTGTCATTTTAAACTCTAAATCAAAAGTTACGGACGACTTAGTGCGGACATGTCAAGTTGATCGGCCAATTAAAATGATCAGTCTAAACTGATCATTGGTGCTCATTGAGTAAAAGCTTATATATGAGTAATAATGTATGGCATCACACAGTTTTGTACAGATTGGATTACTTGTACCCATTTTCGTATCTATTTCTCTCTCAAACTTTGTTACCAAATACACAATGGAGCTAGCTTAACATGGGCATTGGATTCGTGTGATTATGACCTATAAATCAAAAGTTATGCACGATTTAGTGCAGACATGACAAGTTGATCGGCCAGTTAAAGTGATCATTCTAAACTGATCATTGGTGCTCATTGAGTAAAAGCTTATATATGAATCATAATGCATGGCATCACACAGTTTTGAATAGATTGGATTACTTGTATCCATTTTCGTATCTATTCCTGTCTCAAAATTTATTACCAAATAGACAATTGTGCCATGTTAACGTGAGCATTGGATTCATTTCATTATGAGCTATAAATCAAAAGTTGTGGAGGATTTAGTGCAGGCATTAAAGTTGATTGACCATTTAAAATGATCATTCTAAACTGGTCATTGGTGCTCATTGAGTAAAACATTATAAATGAGAAATTATACACGGCAGCACACAATTTGGAATGGATGAGATTACATCGTATATATTGCTGTCTCAAATTTTTTCATATTGTAGAAAATTGAGCTAGCTTAACATGGGCATTGGATTCGTATAATTTTAAGCTCTAAATAACACGTTACAGACAATTTAGTGCCGAGTTTATCGGCAAATTAAAATTATCATTCTAAACTGATCATTGGTGCTCATTGAGTAAAAGCTTATAACTGAAGAATAATGTAGGGCGTCACGTAGTTTGGGATAGATTGGATTACTTGGACGCTTTATCATATCTATTTCTATGTCAAATTTTGTCACAATATAGAAAATTGAGCTATCTTAACATGGGCACATGATTCGTGTCTTCTGATCTCTAAATCAAAATTTATCGACGAGTTATTGCAGACATGTCAAGTTGATCAGCTAGTTAACATGATTATTCAAAACTGGTCATTGGTGGTCATTAATTAAAGGCTTATAAATGAAGAATAAACCATGGCATCATGCAGTTTGGGATAGATTGGATTACGTGCACGTTTTGTCTTCTCTATTTTTGTCTCAAATTTTGTCAAAATATAGAAAATTGAGCTAGCTTAACAAGGGCATTGGATTCGTGTCATTCTGAGCTCTGAATCAAAAGTTATAAATGATTTAGTACTGACATAAGAAGTTGATCGGGTAGTTAAAATGGTAATTCTAAACTAATCATTGGTGATCATTGAGTAAAACCTTATAAATGAAAAATAATGCATGGCATCACGTATTTTGGGATGGATTGGATTACTTGGACGCTTTATTGCATCTATTTCTGTATCAAATTTTGCATATTATAGAAAATTGAGCTAGCTTAATGTGGGCATTGGATTCGTGTCATTTAAGGCTCTAAATCAAAACTGATGAACAATTTTGTGCGGACATGTCAAGTTGATCGGACAATTATAATGATCATTCTAAACTGATTATTGGTGCTCATTAAGTAAAAGCTTATGAATGAAGAATAATGCATGGCATCACATAGTTTGGGATTGATTGGATTACTTGTACGGTTTGTTGTATTAGTTTCTGTCTCAAATTTTGTCCCAATATAGAAAATTGAACTAGATTAACGTGGACATTACATTCGTGTCATTCGGAGCTCTAAATCAAAAGTTACGGACGATTTAGTTTGGACATGTCAAGTTGATCAGCCAGTTAAAGTGATCATTCTAAACTCATCATTGGTGCTCATTGAGTAAAAGCTTATATATGAATCATAATGCATGGCATAACACATTTTTGGATTCATTTGATTACTTGTACCCATTTTCGTATCTATTTCCCTCTCAAATTTTGTTACCAAATTGACAGTTGAGCTACCTTAACGTGGCCATTGGATTCGTGTCATTATGGGCTATAAATCAAACGTTATGGATGATTCAGTGCAGACATGACAAGTTGATTGGCTAGTTAAATTGATCATTCTAAACTGATCATTGGTGCTCATTGAGTAAAACCTTATGAATGAAAAATAATGCATGGCATCACGCAGTTTGGGAAGGATTAGATTAGTTGAGTGCTTTGTTATATCTATTCCTGTCTCAAATTTTGTCATATTATAGAAAATTAAGCTAGCTTAACGTGGGCATTAGATTCGTGTCATTTTAAGCTCTAAATCAAAAGTTTCGGACGACTTAGTGCGGACATGTCAAGTTGATAGGCCAATTAAAATGATTATTCTAAACAGATCATTGGTGCTCATTGAGTAAAAGCTTATAAATGAAGAATATTGCATGCCATCACGCTGTTTGAGAAGGATTGGAATACTTGTACGCTTTGTCGTATCTATTTCTATCTCAAATTTTGTCATAATATAGAAAATTGAGCTAGCTTATCGTGGACTTTGGATTCGTGGCATTCTGAGCTCTAAATCAAAATTTACGGATGATTAAGTGTGGACATGTCAAGTTGATCGGCCAGTTAAAGTAATCATTCTAAACTGATCATTGGGGCTCATTGAGTAAAAGCTTATATATGAATCATAATGTATGGCATCACATAGTTTTGCATAGATTGGATTACCTGTGCCCATTTTCGTATCTATTTCTCTCTCAAATTGTGTTACCAAATACAAAATTGATCTATAAATCAAAACTTATTCAGGATTTAGTGCAGACATGACATGTTGATCAGCCAGTTAAAATGATCATTCTAAACTGATCATCGGTGCTCATTGAGTACAACCTTATGAATGAAAAATAATGCATGGCATCATGCATTTTGGGATGGATTAGATTAGTTGGACGGTTTTTTGTATCTATTACTGTCTCAAATTTTGTCATATTATAGAAAATTGATCTAGCTTAACGTGGGAATTAGATTCGTGTCATTTTAAGTTCTAAATCACAAGTTACGGACGAATTAGTGCTCATTACGGACATGTCAAATTGATTCGCCAATTAAAATGATCATTCTAAACTTATCATTGGTGCTCATTGAGTAAAAGCTTATAAATGAAGAATATTGCAAGGCATCACGCTGTTTGGGACGGATTGGAATACTTGTACGCTTTGTCGTATCTATTTCTGTCTCAAATTTTGTCATATTTTTGAAAATCGAGCTAGCTTAACGTGGGCATTGGATTCATGTCATTTTAAGTTCTAAATCAAAAGTTACGGACGATTTAGTGCGGACATGTCAAGTTCATCGGCCAATTAAAATGATCATTGTAAACTGATCATTGGTGCTCATTGAGTTAAAGCTTATAAATGAATAATAATCCATGCCATCACAGAGTTTGGGATGGATTGGATTATTTGTACACTTTGTCGTATCTAGTTCTGTCTCAAATTTTGTCACAACATAGAAAATCGAACTAGCTTAATAAGGGTATTGGATTAGTGTCATTCTAAACAATAAATCAATAGTTATGGACGATTTAGTGCATAAATGTCAGGTTGATCGGACAATTAAAATGATCAATCTGAACTGATCATTGGTGCTCATTAAGTAAAAGGTTATAAATGAAGCATAAAGCATGGCATCAAGCAGTTTGGATAAATTAAATTACTCTGACGCTTCTCCGTCTCGATTTCTGTCTAAGTTGATCGCCTCGTTAAAGTGAGTGTTCTAAACTGATCATTGGTACTCATTAAGTTAACGCTTATAGATGAAGCATAAAGCATGGCATCACGCATTTTAGGATAGTTTGGATTACTGTGACGCTTTGTAGTCTTTATTAATATCTCAAATTTTGTCAAAATATAGAAAATACATCTAGGTTAACGTGGGCATTGGATTCGTGTCATTCTGAGCTCTAAATCAAAAGTTACATACGCTTTAGTGTGGATATGTCAAGTTGATCGGCCAGTTAAAGTGATCATTCAAAACTGATCATTGGTGCCCATTGAGTAAAAGCTTATAAATGAAGAATATTGCATGGCGTCACGTAGTTTGGGATAGATTGGATAACTTGGACGCTTTGTCGTATCTATTTTTATCTCAAATTTTTTCATATTATACAAAATTGAGCTAGCTTAACGTGGGCATTGCATTCATGTCATTTTAAGCTCTAAATCAAAAGTTACGGATGATTTAATACGGACATGTCAAGTTGATCGGCCAGTTAAAGTGATGATTCTAAACTGATCATTGGTGCAATTGAGTAAAGGCTTATCAATGAAGCATAATCTATGGCATCGTATAATTTTAGATAGATTGGATTACTTGGATGGTTTGTAGTATCTATTTTTGTCTCAAATTTTGTCACAATATAGTAAATTGAGCTAGCTTAACGTGGACATTGGATTTGTGTCATTATGAGCTCCAAAATCAAAAGGTACGGCAGATTTAGTGTGGACATGTAAAGTTGATCGGCTAGTTAAAGTGATCATTCAAAACTGATCATTTGTGCCCATTCAGTCAAAGCTTATAAATGAAAAATAATGCATGGCGTCACGTAGTTTGGATGGATTAGATTACATCGACGCTTTGTCGTATCTATTTCTGTCTCAAATTTTGTCATATTATAGGAAATTGAGTTAGCTTAACGTGGGCATTGGATTCATGTCATTTTAAGCTAAATCAAAAGGTAAGGACGATTTAGTGCGGACATGTCAAGTTGATTGGCCAGTTAAAATGATGATTCTAAACTGATCATTGGTGCTCATTGAGTATAGGCTTCTAAATGAAGCATAATCCAAGGCATCACACAATTTTAGATAGATTGGATTACTTGGATGATTTGTCTATCTATTTCTGTCTCAAATTTTGTAACAATATAGAAAATTGAGCTAGCTTAACGTGGGCATTGGATTTGTGTCATTCTGAGCTCTAAATCAAAAGTTACGGGGGATGTAGTGTGGACATGTCAAGTTGATCGGCCAATTAAAGTGATCATTCTAAAGTGATCATTGGTGTTCATTAAGTAAAGGCTAATAAATGAAGCATAATGCATGGTATCACGCAGTTTAGGATAGATTGGATTACTTGGAGCTTTGTTGTATCTAGTTCTGTCTCAAATAATGTCACAATATAGAAAATTGAACTAGCTTAATGTGGGTAATTGATTCGTGTCATTCTGAGCCATAAATCAAAAGTTATGGACGATTTGGTGCAGACATGTCAAGTTGATTGGCCAGTTAAAATGATCATTCTAAACTAATCATTGGTGCTCATTAAGTAAAGGCTTATAAATGAGGCATAAAGCATGACATCACACATTTTGGGATAGTTTGGATTACTTTAATGCTTTATCGTCTCTATTTCAATCTCAAATTATGTCAAAATACAGAAAATTGAGCTAGCTTAACGTGGGTATTCGTTTCGTGTCATTCTGATCTCTAAATCAAAAGTTACAAACGATTTATTGTGGATATGTCAAGTTGATTGGCCTGTTAAAGTGATCATTCTAAACTGATCATTGGTTCTCATTCAGTAAAGGCATATAAATGAATCATAATGCATGGCATCACACAGTTTTGGATAAATTGGGTTACCTGGACGGATTGTCATACATATTTAAGTCTCAAATTTTGTTACCATATAGAACATTAAGCTAGCTTAACGTGGACATTGGATTCCTGTCATTCTGAGCTCAAAAATCAAAAGTTACGGCGCATTTAGTGTGGACATGTAAAGTTGATCGGGTAGTTAAAGTGATCATTCAAAATTGATCATTTGTGCCCATTGAGTAAAAGCTTAAAAATGAATAATTATGCATGGCGTCACGTAGTTTGGGATGGATTGGATTACTTCGACGCTTTGTGGTATACATTTCTGTCTCAAATTTTGTCATATTATAGGAAATTGAGCTAGCTTAACGTGGGCATTGGATTCATGTCATTTTAAGCTCTAAATCAAAAGTTAAGGACGATTTAGTGCGGACATGTCAAGTTGATCGGCCAGTTAAAGTGATGATTCTAAACTGATCATTTTTCTCATTGAGTAAGGGTTTATAAATGAAGCATAATCCAAGGAATCACATAATTTTAGATAGATTGGATCACTTGGATGCGTTGTCGTATCTATTTCTGTCTCAAATTTTGTCACAATATAGAAAATTAAGCTAGCTTAATGTGGACATTGTATTCGTGTCATTCTGAGCTCTAAATCAAAAGTTACGGCGGATTTAGTGTGGACATGTCAAGTTGATTGGCCAATTAAAGTGATCATTCTAAACGGATTGTTGGTGCACAATACCTAAAGGGTAATAAATGAAGCATAAGGCATGGCATCATGCAGTTTGGGATAGATTGGATTACATGGACGCTTTGTTGTATCTATTTTTATCTCAAATTTTGTTAGAATATAGAAAATTGAACTGGCTTAATGTGGGTATTGGATTCGTGTCATTATGAGCTATAAATCAAAAATTATGGACGATTTATTGCCGAGATGTCAAGTTTATTGGCCAGTTAAAATGATCATTGCTGCTCATTAAGTAAAGGCTTATAAGGGAAGCATAAGGTATGGCATTATGGAGTTTGAGTTAGATTGGATTACTGGGACGCTTTTTCTTATCTAGTTCTATCTCAAATTTTGTCACAATATAGAAAGTTGAACTAGCTTAATGTGGGTATTGAATTCATCCCATTCTGAGCTATAAATAAAACGTTACGGACGATTTAGTGCATACATGTCAAGTTGATCGGTCAGTTAAAATGATCATTCCAAAGTGATAATTGGTGGTCATTGATTAAAAGCTTATAAATGAAGAATGATGCATGGCATCAAGCTTTTTGGGATGGATTGGATTACTTGGACGCTTTGTCTTATCTGTTTATAACTCAAATTTTATCATATTATAGAAAGTTGAGCTAGTTCGCATGGGCATTGGATTCATATCACTTTTAGCTCTAAATCAAAAGTTATGGATGGTTTAGTGCGGACATGTCAAGTTGATCGGCGAGTTAAAGTGATGATTCTAAACTGATCATTGGTGTTCATTGAGTAAAAACTTATAAATGAAGCATAATCTATGGCATCACACAATTTCAGGTAGATTCGATTACTTGGATGCTTTGTCGTATCTAATTCTATCTCAAATTTTGTTACAATATACAAAATTGAGTTAGCTTAACGTGGGCATTGAATTCGTGTGTTTCTAAGCTCTAAATCAAAAGTTACGGATAATTTGTGCAGACATGTCAAGTTGATCGGCCAGTTAAAGTGATCATTCAAACTGATCATTGGTTCTCATTAAGTAAAGGCCTATAAATGAAGCATAAAACATGGCATCACGAAGTTTGGGATAGATTGGATTACTTGGACGCTTTGTCGTCTCTATTTCTTTCTCAATTTTTGTCAAAATATAGAAAATTGAGCAAGCTTAACGTGGGCATTGGATTCGTGTCTTTCTGATCTCTAAATCAAATGTTCTAGATGATTATTGCGGACATGTCGATCATTCTAAAATGATTAATGGTGCTCTTTAAGTAAAGGCTTATAAATGAAGCCTAAGGCATCGCATCATCCAGTTTGGGATAGATTGGATTACTTGAACACTTTTTCAAATCTAGTTCTACCTCAAATTTTTGTCATAGTATAGAAAATTGAACTTGCTTAATATCGGCATTGGATTCATGTAATTTTTAGCTATAAGTCAAAAGTTATGGACGATTTATAGCAGACATGTTAAGTTGATAGTCCTGATAAATTGATCATTGAAAACTGATCATTGGTGCCCATTGAGTAAAAGCTTATAAATGAAGAATAATGCATGGCGTCACGTAGTTTGGGATTGATTGGATTACTTGGATGCTTTGTTGTATCTATTTTTGTCTCAAATTTTGTCACAATATAGAAAATTGAGCTAGCTTAACATGGGCATTGGATTCGTGTCATTCTTATCTCTAAATCAAAAGTTACAGACGATTTAGTGCGGACATGTCAAGTTGATCGGCCAGTTAATATGATTATTCTAAACTGATCATTGGTGCTCATTGATTCAAGGATTATAAATAAAGCATAATGCATGGCATCACGCAGTTTGTGATATATTGGATTACTTGGACGTTTGTCGTCTCTATTTCTGTCTCAAAAATTTTCAAAATATAGAATATTA
Source organism: Pugionium dolabratum (assembly GCA_018901945.1). Classification (NCBI taxonomy): domain Eukaryota; kingdom Viridiplantae; phylum Streptophyta; class Magnoliopsida; order Brassicales; family Brassicaceae; genus Pugionium; species Pugionium dolabratum. The sequence continues at coordinate 173,729 of JAEVFF010001066.1, read as the reverse complement.
AACTAGCTTAACAAGGGCACTGGATTTGTGTCATTCGGAGCTCTAAAACAAAAGTTACAGACGATTTAGTGTGGATATGTCAAGTTGATCGGCCAATTAAAATGATCATTCTAAAATGATCATTGGTGCTTATTAAGTAAAGGCTTATAAATGAAGCACAAGGCATGGCATCACACAGTTTGGGGTAGATTGGATTACTTGGACGCATTGTCGTATCTAGTTTTGTCTCAAATTTTGTCACAATATAGAAAATTGCATGAACTTAGAGTGGACATTGGCGGATTCGTGTCATTCGGAGCTATAAATCAAATGTTACGGACTATTTAGTGCAGACATGTCAAGTTGATTGGCCAGTTAAAAGGATCATTATAAACTGATCATTGGTGCTCATTGAGTAAAAACTTATAAATGAAGAATAATGCATGGCGTCATGTAGTTTGCGATGGATTGGATTACTTGGACTCTTTGTCGTATCTATTTTTGTCTCAAAGTTGGATTCGTGTAATTATGAGCTCTAAATCAAAAGTTACTGACAGTTTAGTGTGGACATGTCAAGTTGATCGGCAAGTTAAAGTGATCATTCAAAACTGATTATTAGTGCTCATTAAGTAAAGCCTTATAAATTAAGCATAAAGCATGGCATCACGCAACTTGGGATAGATTGGATTACTTGGACGCTTTGTCTTTTCCATTTCTGTCTCAATATTTTTTCAAAATAAATTGTACCTTTTGTCATTCTGAACTCTAAATCCAAAGTTACACATGATTTAGTGCGGACATGTCAAGTTGATCGGGCAGTTAATATGATTATTCTAAACTGATCATTGGTGCTCATTGATTCAAGGCTTATAAATGAAGCATAATGCATGGCATCACGCTGTTCGGGATAGATTGGATTACTTTGACGCTTTGTCCTCTCTATTTCTGTCTCAAATTTTGTCAAAATATAGAAAATTGAGCTAGCTTAACAAGGGCACTAGATTCATGTCATTTGGAGCTCTAAAACAAAAGTTATAACCATTTAGTGTGGATATGTCAGGCTGATCGGCCAGTTAAAATGATCATTCTAAAATGAACATTGGTGCTTATTAAGTAAAGACTTATAAATGAAGCATAAGGCATGGTATCCCGCAGTTTGGGATAGATTGGATTACTTGGACGCATTGTCGTATCTAGTTCTGTCTCAAATTTTTTCACAATATAGATAATTGCACTAGCTTAGAGTGGATGTTGGATTCGTGTCATTCTGAGCTATAAATCAATAGTTATGGACGATCTAGTGCAGACATGTCAAGTAGATCGGCCAGTTAAAAGGATCATTATAAACTGATCATTGGTGCTCATTGAGTAAAAGCTTATAAATGAAGAATAATGCATGGCATCACGGACTTTGCGATAGATTGGATTACTTGGACGCTTTGTCGTATCTTTTTTGTCTCAAAGTTGGATTTGTGTAATTCTGAGCTCTAAATCAAAAGTTACTAACGATTTAGTGTGGACATGTCAAGTTGATCAGCCAGTTAAAGTGATCATTCTAAACTGATCATTGGTGCTCATTAAGGAAAGGCTAATAAATGAAGCATAATGCATGGCATCACGCAGTTTGAGATAGATTGGATTACTTGGATGCTTTGTCGTATCTACTTCTGTCTCAAATTTTGTCACAATATAGAAAATTGAACTAGGTTAATGTGGGTATTGGATTCATTTCATTATGTGCTATAAATCATTAGTTATGGACGATTTAGTGTAGACATGTCAAGTGGATGGGCCAGTTAAAATAATCATTCTAATCTGATCATTGGTGCTCATTGAATAAAAGCTTATAAATGAACAATAATGCAAGGCATCACGCAGTTTGGGATGGACTGGATTACTTGAACGCTTTGTCGTATATTTTTTGGTCTCAAAATAATCTTACAATATAAAAAATTTAGGTAGCTTAACATGGGCATTGGATTCGTGTGTTTTTGAGCACTAAATCAAAAGGTACATATGATTTAGTGTGGACATGTCAAGTTGATCGGCCAGTTAAAGTGATCATTCTAAACTGATCATTGGTGCTCATTAAGGAAAGGCTAATAAATGAAGAATAATGCATGGCATCACACAGTTTATGATTGTTTGGATTACTTGGACGCTTTGTCGTATCTAGTTATGTCTTAAATTTTGTCATAATATAGAAAATTGAACTAGGTTAATGTGGGTATTGGATTCATTTCATTATGAGCTATAAATCAAAAGTTATGGGCTATTTATTGTAGACATGTCAAGTTGATCGGCCATTTAAAATGATCATTCCAAACTGATCATTGGTGCTCATTGCGTAAAAGTTTATATATGAATAATAATGTTTGGCGTCACTTAGTTTGGGATGGATTGGATCAATTAGATATTTTGTCGTATCTATTTCTGTCTCACAATTTGTCACAATATAGAAAATTGAGCTAGCCTAACGTCGACAATGGATTCGTGTCATTTTGAACTCAAAATCAAAAGTTACAGACGATTTAGTGCAGACATGACAAGTTGATCGGCCAGTAAATATTATTATTCTAAACTGATCATTGGTGCTCATTGATTCAAGGCTTATAAATGAAGCATAATGGCATCACACAGTTTTGAATAGATTGGATTACTTGGACACTTTATCGTCTCTATTTCTTTCTCAAGTTTTGTAAAAATATAGAAAATTGAGCTAGGTTAACAAGGACACTGGATTCTTGTCATTCTGAGCTATAAAACAAAAGTTATAGACAATTTAGTGTGGATATGTCAAGTTGATCGGCCAGTTAAAATGATCATTTCTAAAATGATCATTGGTGCTCATTAAGTAAAGACTTTTAAATCAAGCATAAGAAATGGCATCAAGCAGTTTGGGATAGATTGGATTACTTGGACGCATTGCCGTATCTAGTTATGTCTCAAATTTTTTCACAATATAGAAAATTGAACTACATTAGTGTGGGCATATGATTCATGTCATTCTGAGTTATAAATTAATAGTTACGGACAATTTAGTGCAGGCATGTCAAGTTGATCGGCCAGTTAAAAGGACAATTCTAAACTGATCGTTGGTGCTCATTGAGTAAAAGCTTATAAATGAAGAATAATGCATGGCGTCACTTACTTTGGGATGGATTGGATTACTTGGAGGTTTTGTCAAATCTATTTCTGTCTCAAAGTCTGTCGTAATATAGAAAATTGAGCTAGCTTAACGTGGGCATTGGATTCGTGTCATTCTGAGATCTAAATCAAAAGTTACTGACGATTTAGTGCGGATATGTCAAGTGGATAGGCCAGTTAAAGTGATCATTCTTAACTAATCATTGGTGCGCATTTAGTAAAGGCTTATAAATGAAGCATAATGTATGCCATCACAAAAATTTGGGATAGATTGTATTATTTGGACGCTTTGTCATCTCTACTTCTATCTCAAATTTTGGCAAAATATAGAAAATTTATCTAGATTTAACTTGGGCACTGGACTCGGTGTTATTCTGAGATCAAAATCAAAGTTACGGACGATATAGTACGGACCTGTCAAGTTGATCGACCAGTTAATATGATTATTCTAAACTGATCATTAATGCTCATTGCATAAAGACTTTTAAATGAAGCATAATGCATGGCATCACACATTTTGGGATAGGTTGGATTACTTGGACGATTCGTCGTCTCTATTTCTGTCTCAAATTCTGTTACAATATAGAAAATTGATCTAGCTTAACGTGGGCATTGGATTCGTGTGTTTCTGAGCTCTAAATCAAAAGTTATTTACGATTTAGTGCGGACATGTCAAGTTGATCGCCCAGTTAAAATGATCATTCTGAACTGATCATTGGTGCTCATTAAGTAAAGGCTTATAAATGAAGCATAATGCAAGGCATCAAACAGTTTGGATAGATTGGGTTACTTGGATGCTTTGTCATCACTATTTATGTCTCAAATTTATTCAAAATTTAGAAAATTGAGCTAGCTTATTAAGTAGGCATTTGATTCATGTCATTCTGCGTTATAAATCAAAAGTTAAGGACGATTTAGTGCATACATGACAAGTATATTGGGCAGTTAAAATGATCTTCTAAACTGATCATTGGTGGTGATTAAGTAAAAGCTTAATAATGAAAAATAATGCATGGCATCACATAGTTTGGGATGGAATGGATTACTTGAACGCTTTGTCGTATCTATTTCTATCTCAAATATTGTCACAATATAGAAAATTGAGCTAGCATAACGTGGGAATTGGATTCCTGTAATTCTGAGCTCTAAATTAAAAGTTTCAGAGGGCTTAGTATAAACTGACCATTAGTGCTCATTAAGTAAAGCCTTATAAATGAAGCATAATGCATGGCATCAATGAGTTTGGCTAGATTCGATTACTTGAATGCTTGTCATCGCTATTTCTGTTTCAAATTTTTCAAAATATAGAAAATTGAGCTAGCTTAACATGGGCATTGGATTCATGTCATTTTGAGCGCTAAGTCAAAAGTTATAGACAATTTAGTGCGGACATCTCAAGGTTATCAGCGAGTTAATATGATTATTCTAAACTAATCACTGGTGCTTATTGAGTAATGGCTTATAAATGAAGAATATTGTATGACATCAGGCAGTTTGGGATAGATTGGATTTATTGGACGCTTTGTCATCTCTACTTCTATCTCAAATTTTGTCCTAGTTTAGAAAATTTATCTAGCTGAGCGAGGCACTCGACTTGTTTATTTTGAGCTCAAAATCAAATGTTACGGACGATTTAATGCTGACATGTCAAGTTGATCTGCCAATTAGTATGATTATTCTAAAATGATCATTGGTGCTCATTGAGTAAAGACTTTTAAATGAAGTGTAATGCATGGCATCACCAATGAGCTCTAAATCAAAAGTTACGGACGATTTAGTGCGGACATGTGAAATTGATCAGCCTGTTAAAATGAGCATTCTAAACTAATCATTGGTGCTCATTGAGTAAAGGCTTATAAATGAAGCATAATGCATGGCATCATACAGTTTTGAATAGATTGGATTACTTAGACGCTTTGTCATATATATTTCTCTCTCAAATTTTGTTATGATATAGAAAATTGAGCTAGCTTAACGTGGGCAATGGATTTGTGTGTTTGTGAGCTATAAATTAGCAAAAGTTACGAGCGATTTAATGCAGACATGTCAAGTTGATCGGCCAGTTAAAGTGATCATTATGAACTGATCATTGGTGCTCATTAAGTAAAGGCTTATAAATGAAGCATAAAGCATAACATCACATATTTTTGGGATATATTGGATTCCTTGGATGCTTTGTCGTCTCTATTTTGTCCCAAATTTTTTCACAATATAGAAAATTGAGTTAGCTTAACGTGGGCATTGGATTGGTGTCATTATGAGCTCGAAATCAAAACCTACAGACGATTTAGTGCGGACAAGTCAAGTTGATCGGCCAGTTAAAGTGATCATTATAAACTGATCATTGGTGTGCATTAAGTGAAGTCTTATAAATGAAATTTAAGGCATGACATCACACAATTTGGGATAGATTCAAGTACTTGGGTGCTTTGTCGACTCTATTCTGTTCCAAATTTTGACAAAATATAGAAGATTTAGCTAGCTTACGTGGCCATTGTATTCGTGTCATTCTGAGCTCCAAATCAAAAGTTAGGGCGATTTAGTGCGGACATGTCAAGTTGATCGGCCACTAAAAGTGATCATTCTAAACTGATCATTGGTGCTTATTGAGTAAAAGCTTATAAATGAAGCATAATGCATGGCATCATTCAGTTCTGGATAGAATGGATTACTTGGACGCTTTGTCATATCTATTTCTGTCTCCAATTTTGTTACAATATAGAAAATTGAGCTAGATTAATGTGGGCATTGGATTCATGTGTTTCCGAGCTCTAAATTAAACGTTACGGACGATTTAGTGCAGACATGTCAAGTTGATCGGCCAGTTAAAGTGATCATTCGGAACTGATCATTGGTGCTCATTAAGTAAAGGCTTATTAATGAAGCATAAAGCATGTCATCATAAAATTTGGGATAGATTGGATTACTTGGATGCTTTGTCTTCTCTATTTCTGTCTCAAATTTTGTCAAAATATAGAAAATTGAGCTAGCTTAACGTGGGTATTCGATTCGTGTCATTCCGATCTGTAAATCGATAGGTACGGACTGATTAGTGGTGCTCATTGAGTAAAGGCTTATAAGTGAAGCATAAGGCATGACATCACGCAGCTTGGGATAGATTGGATTACTTGGATGCTTTGTCATAAATAGTTTTGTCTCAAATTTGAAGCCACGTAAAATTGATCAGTCAGTTAAAGTTGATGACATGTCAAGTTGATCGTTCAGTTAAAGTGATCATTCTAAACTGATCATTGGCGCTCTTTAAGTAATGGCTTAGAAATGAAGCATAATGCATATCATCACGAAGTTTGGGACATATTGGATTACTTGGATGCTTTGTCATCTCAATTTCTGTCTTAAAATTTGTCAAAATATAGAAAATTAAGCAAGCTTAACATGCGCATTGGATTCGTGTCTCATATTTTCATATTTTGACATATTTTTTGTCTCAAAGTTTGTTACAATATTGAAAATTTAGCTAGTTTAACTGGGCATTGGATTCGTGTCATTCTGAGGTCTAAATCAAAATTTACGGATGATTTAATGCAGACATGTCAAGTTGATCGGCTAGTTAAAATGATCATTCTAAACTGATCATTGGTGCTCTTTAAGTGAAGCATAAATGAAGCATAAAGCATGATATCAAGAAGTTTGGGATAGATCTGATTACTTGGTCACTTTGTCGTCTCAATTTTGGTCTCAAATTTTGTGACAATTAAGAAAATTCAGCTAGCTTAACGTGGGCATTGGATTGGAATCATTCTGAGCTATAAATAAAGACTCACGAACGATTTAGTGCGGACATGTCAAGTTGATCAGCCATTTAATACGATTATTCTAAACTGGT
>JAEVFF010001066.1:123109-166556 GCA_018901945.1 Pugionium dolabratum | reverse complement strand
ATTGGATTAGTGTCATTCTGAACTCAAAATCAAAAGTTATGGACGATTTAGTGCGGCATGTCAAGATGATCGGCCAGTTAATATGATTATTCTAAATTGATCATTGGTGCTCATTGAGTAAAAGCTTATAAATGAAGCATAATGCATGGCATCACATAGTTTTGGATATATTGGATAACTTGGACGTTTTGTCGTCTCTATTTTAGTATCAAATTTTGTTAAAATATAGAAAATCTATCTAGCTTAACGTGCGCGATGGATACGTGTCATTCTGAGCTCAAAATCAAAAGCTACTAACGATTTAGTGCGGACATGTCAAGTTGATCGGCCAATTAATATGATTATTCTAAATTGGTCATTGGTTCTCATTGAGTAAAGGCTTATAAATTAATCATAATGCATGGTATCACACAATTTTGGATAGATTGGAATACTTGGTCGCTTTGTCGTATATATTTTTGTATCAAATTTTGTTCCAATATAGAAAATTGATCTAGCTTAACGTGGGCATTGGATTTGTGTCATTCTAAGCTCAAAATCAAAGTTATGGACGATTTAGGGCGGACATGTCAAATTGATCGGCCAATTAAAGTAATCATTCTAAACTGATCATTGGAGCTGATTAAGTAAAGGCTTATAATGAAGCATGAAGCATAGCATAACGCAATTTGGGATAGATTGGATTACTTAGACAGTTTTTCATCTCTATTTCTGTCTTAAATTTTGTCACAATATAGAAAATTGAGATAGATTAACACGTGAGCATTGGATTCGTGTCATTCGGAGCTCTAAATCAAAAATTACGGACGATTTGGTGCATACATGTCAACTTAATCGGCCAGTTAATATGATTATTCTAAACTGATCATTGGTGTTCAATGAGTAGAGGCTTATAAATGAAGATTAATGCACGACATCTTACAGTTTTGGATAGATTGGCTCTCTTGGACACTTTGTCGTATCTATTTCTCTCTCAAATGTTTTTACAATATAGAAAATTGAGCCAGCGCAACGTGGGTACTGTATTCGTGTAATTCTGAGCTCTAAATCAAAAGTTACATGCTCCTTAGTCCGGACATGTCAAGTTGATCGGCCAGTTAAAGTGATCATTTGAAACTAATCATAGGTGCTCTTTAAGAAAAAGCTTATAAATGAAGCATAAAGCATAGAATCACGAAATTTGGGATAAATTGGATTACTTGGACGCTTTGTCATCTCCATTTCTGTCTCAAATTTTGTGACAATAGAGAAAATTTAGCTAGCCTAACGTCGGCATTGGATTTGTGTCATTCTGAGCTCTAAATCAAAAGTTATAACCGATTTACTGCGGACATGTAAGTTTATCCGCTAGTTAAAGTAATCATTCTAAACTAATCATTGGAGCTCATTAAGTAAAGGCTTATAAATGAATCATAAAGCATGGCATCACGTAGTTTGGGATATATTGGATTACCTAAACACTTTTTCGTCTCTATTTCTTTCTCAAATTTTGCCACAATATAGAAAATTGAGCTAGCTTAACGTGGACATTGGATTCGAGTCATTCTGAGCTCTAAATAAAAAATTACGGACGATTTGGTGCAGACATGTCAAGTTAATCGACCAGTTAAGATGATTATTCTAAACTAACTAATGGTGCTGATTTAGTTAAGGCTTATAAATGAAGCATAAAGGATGGCATCATGCAGTTAGGGATAGATTAGATTACTTGGAAACTTTGTTATTTCTATTTCTGTCTCAAATTTTGCAAAATATTAAAATTTAAGCTAGCTGAACGTGGGCATTGAATTTGTGTCATTCTGAGCTCTAAATTAAAAGCTACAGACGAGTTAATGTGAACATGTCAAATTGATTGGCCAGTTAATATGATTATTCTAACCTGATCATTGGTGCTCATTGATTAAAGTCATCTAAATAAAGCATAACTCATGGCATATCACAGTTTTGAATTTATTGGATTACTTGGACGCTTTGTCGACTCTATTTCTGTCTCAAATTTTGCAATATATAGAAAATTTAGCTAGCTTAATGTGGGCATTGGATTCGTGTCATTTTGAACTCTAAATCAAAAGTTACAGATGATTTAGTGCGGACATGTCAAGGTTATTGGCCGGTTAATATGATTATTCTAAACTGATAATTGGTGCTCATTGAGTAAAGGCTTCTAAATGAAGCATAATGCATGGCATCACACATTTTGTGATTTATTGGATTACTTGGACGCTTTGTCGTCTCTATTCTGTCTCAAATTGTTTTACAATATAGAAAATTGAGCAAGCTTAACGTATCATTGGATTCGTGTCATTCTAAGCTCTAAATCATAAGTTACGGACGATTTAGTGCGGACATGTAAAGTTGATCGGTCAGTTAAAGTGATCATTCTAAACTGATCGTTGGTGCTCTTTAAGTAAAGGCTTATAAATGAAGCATAAAGCACGTCATCACACAATTTGGGATAGATTGGATTACTTGGATGCTTTGTCGTCTCTATTTCTGTCTCAAATTTTGTCAAAATATACAAAATTGAGTTAGTTTAACGTGGGCATTGGATTCGTGTCATTCCGAGCTATAAATCAATAGGTACGGATGATTTAGTGCAGACATGTCAAGTCGATTGGCCAGTAAAAGTGATCATTCTAAACTGATTAGTGGTGCTCATTGAGTAATGGCTTATAAATGAAGCATAAGGCATGGCATCACGCAGCTTGGGATAGATTGGATTACTTGGACGCTTTGTCATATCTAGTTCTATCTCAAATTTTGTGACAATATTGAAAATTGAACTAGCTTAATGTGCGCATTGGATTCGTTTCATTTTGAGCTATAAATAAAAAGTTATGGTGACTTAGTGCATACATGACAAGTGGATCGACCAGTTAAAATAATGATTCTAAACTGATCATTGGTGCTCATTGAGTAAAACTTATATATGAAAATTAGTGCATGACATCACGCAGTTTGGGATGGATTGGATACTTGGACGCTTTTTTCGTATCTATTTTTATCTTAAAATTTGTCACAATATAGAAATTGAGCTAGCTTAATGTGGGAAATTGATTCGTGTCATTATGAGCTCTAAATCAAAATTTACGAACGATTTAGTGCGTTCATGTCAAGTTGATTGCCCAATTAAAGTCATCATTCTAAATTGATCACTGGTGCTCATTGAGTAAAGGCTTATTAATGAAGCATAATGCATGGCAACACACACTTTTCGATATATTGTATTACTTGGACACTTTGTCTTATCTATTTCTGTCTCAAATTTTGTTACAATATAGAAAATTGTGCTAATTTAACGTGGGCACTCGGTTCGTGTGTTTCTAAGCACTAAATCAAAAGTTACAGACGATTTAGGGCATACATGTCAAGTTGATCGGCGAGCTAAACTGATCATTCTAAACTGATCATCGGTGCTCATTAAGTAAAGCCTTGAAAATGAAGCATAAAGCATGGCATTACGCAGTTTGGTATAAATTGGATTACTTGAACGCTTTGTCGTCTCTATTTGTGTCTCAAATTATGGCAAAATATAGAGAATTGAGATAGATTAATGTGGGCGTTGGATTCGTGTGATTCTGAGCTCTAAATCAAAAGTTACGGACGATTTAGTACGGACATGGCAAATTGATCGGCCAGTTAAAGTGATCATTCTAAACTGATCATTGGGGTTCATTAACTAAAAACTTATAAATGAAGTCTAAGGAACGGCATCACGCATTTTGGTATAGATTGTATTAATTGGACACTTTGCCGTCTCTACTTCTGTGTCAAATTTTGTAAAAATATAGAACACTTATCAAGATTAACGTGGGCATTCGATTCGTGTCATTATGTGCTCAAATGAAGAGGTACAGACGATTTAATGAGGAAATGTCAAGTTGATCGGCCAGTTAAAGTGATCATTTTAAACTGATCACTGGTGCTCATTAACTAAAGGCTTATAAATGAAGCCTAAAGAATGGCATCACACAGTTTGGGATAGATTGGATTACTTGGACGATTTGTCGTCTCTACTTCTGTCTCAAATTTTGTCAAAATATAGAACATTTATCTAGCTTAATGCGGGAATTTGATTCGTGTCATTATAAGCTCAAATAAAGAGGTAGGGACAATTTACTGAGGACATATCAAGTTGATCAGCCAGTTAATATGATTATTCTAAACTGATCATTGGTGCTCATTGAGTAAAGGTTTTTAAATGAAGCATAATGCATGGCATCAAACAGTTTTCGATAGATTGGATTACTTTGTCGTATCTATTTTGGTCAAAAATATTTTTATAGTATAGAAAATTGATCTAGATTAACGTGAGCATTGGATTCGTGTCATTCTGAGCTCTAAATCAAAAGTTACGGACGATTTAGTGCAGACATGTCAAGTTGAGTGTCTAGTTAAAGTGATCATTCTATACAGATCATTGGTGCTCATTAAGTAAAGGCTTATAAATGAAGCATAAAGCATGGCATCAAGCATTTTGGATAGATTGCATTAGTTGGACGCTTTTTCATCTCTGTTTCTGTCCCAAATTTTGTCAAAGTATAGAAAATTTAGCTAGCTTTACGTGGGCATTGGATTCGTGTCATTTTGAGCTCTAAACCAAAAGTTATAAATGATTTAGTGCGGACATGTCAAGTTGAACAGCCAGTTAAAGTGATTATTTTATACAGATCATTGGTGTTCATTGAGTAAAGGCTTATAAATGAAGCATAATGCATGGCATCAAGCAATTTGAGATAGATTGGATTACTTGTATGCTTTGTCATATCTACTTCTGTCTCAAATTTTGTCACAATATATAAAATTGAGCTAGCTTAATGTGGGCATTGGATTCATGTCATTCTGAGCTCTAAATCAAAAGTTAAGGACGATTGACGGTGGACATGTCAAGTTGATCATTCAGTTAAAGTGATCATTCTGAATTAATCATTGATGGTCATTAAAAAACGCTTATAAATGAATTATAATGCATGACATCAAACATTTTGGATGGATTGGATTACTTGGACGCTTTGTTGTCTCTATTTTTGTCTCAAAATTTGTCAAAATATAGATAATTGAGATAGCTTAATGTGGGTATTGGATTAGCGTCATTCTGAGCTATAAATCAAAAGTTGCGGACGATTTAGTGGGGACATGTCAAGTTGATCAGCCAGTTAAAGTGATCATTCTAAACTGATCATTGGTGCTCATTAACTAAAGGCCTATAAATGAAGCTAAAGAATGGCATCACGCAGTTTAGAATAGATTGGATTTCTTAGACGCTTTGTCGTCTCTACTTCTATCTCATATTTTGTCATATTATACAACATTTATCTAGCTTAACGTGGAAATTTGATTCATGTCACTATAAGATAAAATCAAGAGGTAGGGACGATTTACTGAGGACATGTCAAGTTGATCGACCTGTTTATATGATTATTTTAAACTGATCAATGTTGCTGATTGAGTAAAGGCTTATAAATGAAGAACAATGCATGGTATCAAACAGTTTTCGATAGATTGCATTACTTGGATGCTTTGTCGTATCTATTTCTGTTTAAAATATTGGTATAATATAGAAATTTGATCTAGCTTAACGTGAGCATTGGAATCGGGTCATTATGAGCTCAAATCAAGAGGTACAGACGATTTACTCAGGACATGTCAAGTTGATCGTCCAGTTAAAGTGATCATTTTAAACTGATCATTGGTGCTCATTGAGTGAAGGCTTCTAAATGAAGCATAATGCATGGCATCAAATAGTTTCGATAGATTGGATTACTTGGACGCTTTGTCGTATCTATTTCGGTCGAAAATATTGTTACAGTATAGAAAATTGATCTAGATTAACGTGAGCATTGGATTTGTGTCATTCTGAGCTCTAAATCAAATGTTACGGATGATATAGTGTAGACATGTCATGTTGAGTGTCTAGTTAAAGTGATCATTATATACAGATCATTGGTGCTCATTAAGTAAAGGCTTATAAATGAAGCATAAAGCATGGCACCAAGCAGTTTGGATAGATTGCATTTGTTGGACACTTTTTCATCTCTATTTCTGTCTCAAATTTTGTCAAAATATAGAAAGTTTAGCTAGCTTAACGTCGGCATTGGATTCGTGTCATTTTTAGATCTAAACCAAAAGTTATGGACGATTTAGTACGAACATGTCAAGTTAAACAGCCAGTTAAAGTGATGATTTTATACTGATCATTGGTGTTCATTGAGTAAAGGCTTATAAATGAAGCATAATGCATGGCATTACCCTGTTTGAGATAGATTGGATTACTTGTATGCTTTGTCGTATCTAGTTCTGTCTCAAATTTTGTCACACTATATAAAATTGAGCTAGCTTAACGTGGGCATTGGATTTGCGTCATTCTGAGCTCTAAATCAAAAGTTACGGACGACTGACAGTGGACATATCAAGTTGATCGTTCATTTAAAGTGATCATTCTAAATTCATCATTGGTGGTCATTAAAAAAGACGCTTATAAATGAATCATAATTTATGACGTCAAACAGTTTGAATGGATTGGATTACTTGGACGCTTTGTTGTCTCTATTTTTGTCTCATATTTTGTCAAAATATAGATTATTGAGATAGCTTAATGTGGGTATTGGATTCGTGTCATTTTGAGCTCTAAATCAAACGTTACAGACGATTTAGTACGGACATGTCAAGTTGATCATCCAGTTAAAGTGATCATTCTAAACTGATCATTGGTGCTCATTAACTAAAGGCTTATACATGAAGCCTAAAGAATGGCATCACGCAGTTCAGGATAGATTGGATTTCTTGGACGCTTTTTCGTCTCTACTTCTATCTCAAAATTTGTCATATTATAGAACATTTATCTAGCTTAACGTGGAAATTCGACTCGTGTCACTATGAGCTAAAATCAAGAGGTAGGGACGATTTACTGAGGACATGTCAAGTTTATCGTTCAGTTTATATGATTATTTTAAACTGATCAATGTTGCTAATTGAGTAAAGGCTTATAAATGAAGCACAATGCATGGTATCAAACAGTTTTCGATGGATTGCATTACTTGAATGCTTCGTCGTATCTATTTCTCTCTAAAATATTGTTATAATATAGAAATTTGATCTAGCTTAACGTGAGCATTGGATTCGTGTCATTATGAGCTCAAATCAAGAGGTACGGACGATTTACTAAGGAAATGTCAAATAGATCGGCCAGTTAAAGTGATCATTTTAAACTGATCATTGGTGCTCATTAACTAAAGACTTATAAATGAAGAATAAGGCATGGCATCACGCAGCTTGGGATAGATTGGATTAGTTGGACGCTTTGTCGTATCTAGTTCTGTCTCAAATTTTGTCACAATATTGAAAATTGAACTAGTTTAATGTGGGCATTGGATTCGTTTCATTTTTAGCTATAAATCAAAAGTTATGGCGATTTAGTGCATACATGACAAGTTGATCGACCAGTTAAAATAATTATTCTAAACTGAACATTGGTGCTCATTGAGTAAAAGCTTATAAATGAAAATTAGTGCATGGCATCACGCAGTTTGGGATGGATTGGATTACTTGGACGCTTTGTCGTATCTATTTTTATCTCAAAATTTGTCACAATATAGAAATTGAGCTAGCTTAATGTGGGCAATTGATTTGTGTCATTTTGAGCTCTAAATAAAAAATTACGAACGATTTAGTGTGTTCATGTCAAGTTTATCAGCCAATTAAAGTCATCATTCTAAACTGATTACTGGTGCTCATTGAGTAAAGGCTTATTAATGTAGCATAATGCATGGCAACACACACTTTTCGATAATGGATTACTTGGACACTTTGTCCTATCTATTTATGTCTTAAATTTTGTTACAATATAGAAAATTGTGCTAATTTAACGTGGGCACTCGATTCGTGTGTTTCTAAGCTCTAAATCGAAAGTTACGGGCGATTTAGTGCGTACATGTCAAGTTGATTGGCGAGTTAAACTGATCATTCTAAACTGATCATTGGTGCTCATTAAGTAAAGCCTTGAAAATGAAGCATAAAGCATGGCATTACGCAGTTTGGTATAAATTGGATTACTTGAACGCTTTGTACTCAATATTTGTGTCTCAAATTATGTCAAAATATAGAGAATTGAGATAGCTTAATGTGGGCGTTGGATTCGTGTGATTCTGAGCTCTAAATTAAAAGTTACGGACACGGCATGTTGATCGGCCAGTTAAAGTGATCATTCTAAACCGATCATTGGGGCTCATTAACTAAAGACTTATAAATGAAGCCTAAAGAACGGCATCACGCATTTTGGTATATATTGGATTACTTGGACACTTTGCCGTCTCTTCTTCTGTCTCAAATTTTCTCAAAATATAGAACACTTATCAAGATTAACGTGGGCATTCGATTCGTGTCATTATGAGCTCAAATCAAGAGGTACAAACGATTTACTGAGGACATGACAAGTTGATCGGCCAGATAAAGTGATCATTTAAACTGATTATTGTTGTCATTAACTAAAGGCATATAAATGAATCCTAAAGAATGGCATCACGCACTTTGGGTTACTTGAACGATTTGTCGTCTCTACTTCTGTCTCAAATTTTGTCAAAATATCGAACATTTATCTAGCTTAAAGTGGGAATTTGATTCGTGTCATTATAAGCTCAAATAAAGCGGTAGGGACAATTTACTGAGGACATGTCAAGTTGATCAGCCAGTTAATATGATTATTCTAAACTGATCATTGTTGTTCATTGAGTAAAAGCTTTTAAATGACGCATAATGCATGGCATCAAACAGTTTTTGATAGATTGGATTACTTGGATGCTTTGTCGTATCTATTTCTGTCTAAAATATTGTTATAGTATAGAAACTTTATCTAGATTAACGTGAGGATTGGATTCGTGTCATTCTGAGATCTAAATCAAAAGTTATGGACGATTTAGTGCAGACATGTCAAGTTGAGTGTCTAGTTAAAGTGATCATTCTATACAGATCATTGGAGCTCATTAAGTAAAGGCTTATAAATAAAGCATAAAGCATAGCAGCAAGCAGTTTGGATAGATCGCATTACTTGGACGCTTTTTCATCGCTATTTCTGTCTCAATTTTTTTTCAAAATATAGAAAATTTAGCTAGATTAACGTGGGCATTGGATTTGTGTCATTTTGAGCTCTAAACCAAAAGTTATGGACGATTTAGTGCGGACATGTCAAGTTAATCAGCCAGTTAAAGTGATTATTTTATACTGATCATTGGTGTTCATTGAGTAAAGGCTTATAAATGAAGGATAATGCATGGCATCACGCAGTCTGAGATAGATTGGATTACTTGTACGCTTTGTCGTATCTAGTTCTGTCTCAAAATTTTGTCAAAATATATAAAATTGAGCTAGCTTAACATGGGCATTGGATTCATGTCATTCTGAGCTCTAAATCAAAAGTTAGGAACGATTTACGGTGGACATTTCAAGTTGATCGTTCAGTTAAAGTGATCATTCTAAATTCATCATTGGTGGCCATTAAAAAAAACGCTTATAAATGAATCATAATGCATGACATCAAACAGTTTGGATGGATTGGATTACTTGGACGCTTTGTTGTCTCTATTTCTGTCTCAAAATTTTTCCAAATATAGATAATTTATATAGCTTAATGTGGGTATTGGATTTGTGTCATTCTAAGCTGTAAATCAAGAGTTATGGACGATTTAGTGCGGACATGTCAAGTTTATCAGCCAGTTAAAGTGATCAATCTAAACTAATCATTGGTGCTCATTAGCTAAAGGCTTATAAATGAAACCTAAAGAATGGCATCACGCAGTTTAGGATAGATTGGATTTCTTGGACACTTTGTCGTCTCTACTTCTATCTCAAATTTTTTCAAAATATAGAACATTTATCTAGCTTAACATGGAAATTCGATTCGTGTCATTATGAGCAAAAATCAAGAGGTACGGACAATTTACGGAGGACATGTCAAGTTGATCGGCCAGTTTATATGATTATTTTAAACTTATCAATGGTGCTGATTGAGTAAAGGCTTATAAATGAAGCACAATGCATGGTATCAAACAGTTTTCGATTGACTGCATTACTTGGATGCTTTGTCGTTTCTATTTCTATCTAAAATATTGTTATAATATAGAAATTTAACCTAGCTTAACGTGAGCATTGGATTCGTATCATTATGAGCTCTAGATCAAAAGTTACGGACGATTTAGTGTGGACATCTCAAGTTGAGTGGCCAGTTAAAGTTATCATTCAATACAGATCATTGGTGCTCATTAAGTAAAAGCTTATAAATGATGCATAAAGCATGGCATCAAGCAGTTTGGATAAATTGGATTACTTAGATGCTTTTTCGTCTCTATTTTTGTCAGAAATTTTGTCAAAATATAGAAAATTGAGCTAGCTTAACGTGGGCATTGGATTCGTGTCATTTTAAGCTCTAAGTCAAAAAGATATGGTCGATTTAGTGCGGACATGTCAAGTTGATCAGCGAGTTAAAATTGAATATTCTAAACTAATCATTGGTGTTCATTGAGTAAAGGCTTATAAATGAAGCATAATGCATGGCATCACACATATTAAGATAGATTGGATTACTTGGACGCTGTGTCGTATCTAGTTTTGTCTCAAATTTTTGGCACAATATTTAAAATTGAGCTAGCTTAACGTGGGCATTGGATTCGTGTCTGTTGGAGCTCTAAATCAAAAGTTACGCACAATTTAGTGCGGAATTGTTAAGTTGTTGGGCTAGTTAAAGTGATCATTTTAAATTCATCATTGTTGCTCATTATGTAAAGGCTTATAAATGATCATAATAAAGCACATCACACAGTTTTGGGTATATTGGATTAATTGGATGCCTTGACGTATCTATTTCTGTCTCAAATTCTGAGCTCTAAATCAAAAATTAAAGTGATCGTTCAGTTTGATCATCCAGTTAAAGTGATCGTTCTAAATTCATCATTGGTGCTCATTAAAAACGCTTATAAATGAAGCATAATGCATGACATCAAACAGTTTGTATGGATTGGATTAATTAAACGCTTTGTCATCTCTATTTTTGTCTCAAATTTTGTCAAAATATAGATAATTGAGATAGTTTAACGTGGGCATTGGATTCCTGTCATTCGGATCTCTAAATCAAACGTTACGGATGATTTAGTGCGGACATGTCAAGTTCATCAGCCAGTTAAAGTTATCATTCTAAACTGATGGTTGCTGCTCATTAACTAATGGCTTATAAATGAAGCCTAAAGAATGGCATCACATAGTTTTGGATAGATTGTATTACTTGGACGCTTTGTCGTCTCTACTTCTTTCTCAAATTTTGTCAAAATATAGAACATTTATCTAGCTTAATGTGCGAATTCAATTTGTGTCATTATGAGCTCAAATCAAGACGTAGGGACGATTTACTGAGTACTTGTCAAATTTACCAGCCAGTTAATATGATTATTCTAAACTGATCATTGGTGTTCATTGAGTAAAGGCTTATAAATGAAGCAAAACGCATGGCATCAAACAGTTTTCGATAGATTACACTACTTAGACCCTTTGTTGTATCTATTTCTGTCTCAAATCTTGTTATAATATATAAAATTGATCTATCTTAACGTGAGCATTGGATTCATATCATTATGAGCTCTAAATCAAAAGTTACGGACGATTTAGTGCGGACATGTCAAGTTGAATGGCCAAAGAAAGTGATCATTCTATGCAGATCGTTGGTGCGCATTAAGTAAAGGCTTATAAATGAATCATAAAGCATGGCATCAAGCAGTTTGGATAGATTAGATTACTTGGACGCTTTTTCGTCCCTATTTCTGTCTCACACATTGTCAAGAATTATAGAATTGAGCTCGTTTAACGTGGGCATTGGATTCGTGTCATTCAGAGCTCTAAATCAAAAGTTATGGATGATTTTGTGCGGATATGTCAAGTTGATCAGCCTGTTAAAGTGATCATTCTAAACTGATCATTGGTGTTCATAATGTAAAAGGTTATAATTGAACCATAGACCATGGCATCACGTAATTTGGGATAAATTGGATTACGTGGACGCTTTTTCGTCTCTATTTCCATTCCAAATTTCGTCAAAATATAGAAAATTGAGCTAGCTTATTGTAGGCATTGGATTTGTGTTTTTCTGAGCTCTAAATAAAATATCACGGACGATTTAGAGCGCACATGTCAAGTTGATCGGCCAGTTAAATTGATCATTCTAAACGGATCATTGGTGCCCATTGAGTAAAGGCTTATCACTGAAGCATAATGCATGACATCACACAGTTTTGGATAGATTAGATTACTTGGACGCTTTGGTGTATCTAGTTCTGTCTTCAATTTTCTTACAATATAGAAAATTAATGTAGCCTAACATGGGAATGGGATTCATGTGTTTCTGAACTCTAAATCGAAAGTTACACACGATTTAGTGCGGACATGTAAATTTGATCGGCCAGTTAAAGTGATCATTCTAAACTGATCATTGGTGCTCATTAACTAAAGACTTAGAAATGAACCATAAAGCATGGTGTCACGCTGTTTGGGATAGATTGGATTACTTAAACGCTATGTGATCTCTGTTTCTGTCTCAAATTTCGTCAAAATATAGAAAATTGAACTACTTTAACATGGGCATTGGATTCGTGTCATTCGGAGCTCTAAATCAAAAGTTACGGACAATTTAGTGTGAACATGTCAAGTTGATCGGCCAGTAAAAATGATCATTCTAAACTGATTATTGATGCTCATTGAGTAAAGGTTTTTAAATGAAGCATAAGGCATAGCATCATGAAGTTTGTGATAGATTGGATTACTTGGACGATTTGTCGTATCTAGTTTTGTTTCAAATTTTGGCACAATATTTAAAATTGAGCTAGCTTCACGTGAGCATTGGATTCGTGTCAGTCGGAGCTCTAAATCAAACGTTACGCACAATTTAGTGCGGACATGTTAAGTTGTTGGGCCAGTTAAAGTGATCATTTTAAATTCATCATTGGTGTTCATTAAGTAAAGGCTTATAAATGATCATAATGAAAAGCATCACACAGTTTTGGGTATATTGGATTAATTGGATGCCTTGTCGTATCTATTTCTGTCTCAAATTTTGAGCTTTAAATCAAAAATTACGAACGATTTACGGCGGACATGTCAAGTTGATCGGCCAGTTAAAGTGATCATTCTAAATTCATCATTGGTGCTCATTAAAAAACGCTTATAAATGAAGCATAATGCATGACATCAAACAGTTTGGATGTGTTGGATTAATTAAACACTTTGCCGTCTCTATTTTTGTCTCAAATTTTATCAAAATATAGAGAATTGAGATAGTTTAACGTGAGCATTGGATTCCTGTCATTCGGAGCTCTAAATCAAACGTTACGGATGATTTAGTGCGGACATGTCAAGTTCATCAGCCAGTTAAAGTTATCATTCTAAACTGATCGTTGCTGCTCATTAACTAATATCTTATAAATGAAGCCTAAAGAATGGCATCACATGGTTTAGGATAGAGTGGATTACTTGGACGCTTTGTCGTCTCTTCTTCTTTCTCAAATTTTTTCAAAATATAGAACATTTATCTAGCTTAACGTGGGAATTCAATTTGTGTCATTATGAACTCAAATCAAGAGGTAGGGACGATTTACTGAGTACTTGTCAAATTTATCAGCCAGTTAATATGATTATTCTAAACTGATCATTGGTGTTCATTGAGTAAAGGCTTATAAATAAAGCAAAACGCATGGCATCAAACATTTTTCGATAGATTACACTACTTAGACCCTTTGTCGTATCTATTTCTGTCTCAAATATTGTTATAATATAAAAAATTGATCTATCTTAACGTGAGCATTGGATTCGTATCATTATGAGCTCTAAATCAAAAGTTACGGACGATTTAGTGCGGACATGTCAAGTTGAGTGGCCAGTTAAAGTGATCATTCTATACAGATCATTGGTGCCCATTAAGTAAAGGCTTATAAATGAATCATAAAGCATGGCATCAAGCAGTTTGGATAGATTATATTACTTGGATGCTTTTTCGTCCCTATTTCTGTCTCACATATTGTCAAAAAATAGAGAATTGAGCTCGTTTAACGTGGGCATTGGATTCGTGTCATTCAGAGCTCTAAATCAAAAGTTATGGATGATTTTGGGCGGATATGTCAAGTTGATCGGCCTGTTAAAGTGATCATTCTAAACTGATCATTGGTGTTCATAATGTAAAAGCTTATAATTGAAGCATAGACCATGGCATCACGTAATTTGGGATAAATTGGATTACGTGGACGCTTTTTCGTCTCTATTTCCATTCCAAATTTCGTCAAAATATAAAAAATTGAGCTAGCTTATTGTAGGCATTGGATTTGTGTTTTTCTGAGCTCTAAATCAAATATCACGGACGATTTAGAGCAAACATGTCAAGTTGATCGGCCAGTTAAATTGATCATTCTAAACGGATCATTGGTGCCCATTGAGTAAAGGCTTATCACTGAAGCATAATGAATGACATCACACAGTTTTGGATAGATTAGATTACTTGGATGCTTTGGTTTATCTAGTTCTGTCTTCAATTTTCTTACAATATAGAAAATTAATCTAGCCTAACATGAAGAATTGGATTCATGTGTTTCTGAGCTCTAAATCGAAAGTTACACACGATTCAGTGCGGACATGTCAATTTGATCGGCCAGTTAAAGTGATCATTCTAAACTGATCATTGGTGCTCATTAACTAAAGACTTATAAATGAACCATAAAGCATGGCATCACGCTGTTTGGGATAGATTGGATTACTTAAACGCTATGTGATCTCTATTTCTGTCTCAAATTTCGTCAAAATATAGAAAATTGAACTACTTTAACATGGGCATTGCATTCGTGTCATTCGGAGCTCTAAAGCAAAAGTTACGGACAATTTAGTGCGGACATGTCAAGTTGATCGGCCAGTAAAAATGATCATTCTAAACTGATTATTGATGCTCATTGAGTAAAGGTTTTTAAATGAAGCATAATGCATAGCACCATGCAGTTTGTGATAGATTGGATTACTTGGACGATTCGTCATATCTAGTTTTGTTTCAAATTTTGGCACAATATTTAAAATTGAGCTAGCTTAACGTGGGCATTGGATTCGTGTCAGTCGGAGCTCTAAATCAAACGTTACGCACAATTTAGTGCGGAGATGTTAAGTTGTTGGGCCAGTAAAAGTGATCATTTTATATTCATCATTCGTGCTCATTAAGTAAAGGCTTATAAATGATCATAATGAAAAACATCACACAGTTTTCGGTATATTGGATAAATTGGATGCCTTGTCGTATCTATTTCTGTCTTCAATTCTGAGCTTTAAATAAAAAATTATGAACGATTTACGGCGGACATGTCAAGTTGATCGGGTAGTTAAAGTGATCATTCTAAATTCATCATTGGTGCTCATTAAAAAACGCTCATAAATGAAGCATAATGCATGACATCAAACAGTTTGGATGGATTGGATTAATTAAACACTTTGCCGTCTCTATTTTTGTCTCAAATTTTGTCAAAATATAGAGAATTGAGATAGTTTAACGTGGGCATTGGATTCCTGTCATTCGGAGCTCTAAATCAAACGTTACGGATGATTTAGTGCGGACATGTCAAGTTCATCAGCCAGTTAAAGTTATCATTCTAAACTGATCGTTGCTGCTCATTAACTAATGGCTTATAAATGAAGACTAAAGAATGGCATCACATGGTTTAGGATAGATTGGATTACTTGGACGCTTTGTCGTCTTTTCTTCTTTCTCAAATTTTGTCAAAATATAGAACATTTACCTAGCTTAACGTGGGAATTCAATTTGTGTCATTATGAGCTCAAATCAAGAGGTAGGGACGATTTACTGAGTTCTTGTCAAATTTATCAGCCAGTTAATATGATTATTCTAAACTGATCATTGGTGTTCATTGAGTAAAGGCTTATAAATAAAGCAAAACGCATGGCATCAAACAGTTTTCGATAGATTACACTACTTAGACCCTTTGTCGTATCTACTTCTGTCTCAAATATTGTTATAATATAAAAAATTGATCTATCTTAACGTGAGCATTGGATTCGTATCATTATGACCTCTAAATCAAAAGTTACGGACGATTTAGTGCGGACATGTCAAGTTGAGTGGCTAGTTAAAGTGATCATTCTATACAGATCATTGGTGCTCATTAAGTAAAGGCATATAAATGAATCATAAACCATGGCATCAAGCAGTTTGGATAAATTAGATTACTTGGACACTTTTTCGTCCCTATTTCTGTCTCACATATTGTCAAAAAATAGAGAATTGAGCTAGTTTAACGTGGGCATTCGATTCGTGTCATTCAGAGCTCTAATCAAAAGTTGGATGATTTTTTGCGGATATGTCAAGTTGATCGGCCTGTTAAAGTGATCAATTTAAACTGATCATTGGTGTCCATTATGTAAAAGCTTATAATTGAAGCATAGACAATGGCATCAAGTAATTTGGGATAAATTGGATTACTTGGACGCTTTTTCGTCTCTATTTCCATTCCAAATTTTGTCAAAATATAGAAAATTGAGCTAGCTTATTGTAGGCATTGGATTTGTGTTTTTCTGAGCTCTAAATCAAATGTCACGGACGATTTAGAGCGCAGATGTCAAGTTGATCGGCCAGTTAAATTGATCATTCTAAACGGATCATTGGTGCCCATTGAGTAAAGGCTTATTACTGAAGCATAATGCATGACATCACACAGTTTTGGATTGATTAGATTACTTGGACGCTTTGGTGTATCTAGTTATGTCTTCAATTTTCTTACAATATAGAAAATTAATCTAGCCTAACATGGGAATTGGATTCATGTGTTTCTGAGCTCTAAATCGAAAGTTACACACGATTTAGTGCGGACATGTCAATTTGATCGGCCAGTAAAGTGATCATTCTAAACTGATCATTGGTGCTCATTAACTAAAGACTTATAAATGAACCATAAAGCATGGCATCACGCTGTTTGGGATAGATTGGATTACTTAAACGCTATGTGATCTCTATTTCTGTCTCAAATTTCGTCAAAATATAGAAAATTGAACTACTTTAACATGGGCATTGGATTCGTGTCATTCGGAGCTCTAAATCAAAAGTTACGGAAAATTTAGTGCGGACATGTCAAGTTGATCGGCCAGTAAAAATGATCATTCTAAACTGATTATTGATGCTCATTGAGTAAAGGTTTATAAATGAAGCATAAGGCATGGCATCATGCAGTTTGTGATAGATTGGATTACTTGGACGATTTGTCGTATCTAGTTTTGTCTCAAATTTTTGCATAATATTTAAAATTGAGCTAGCTTAACGTGGGCATTGGATTCGTGTCAGTCGGAGCTCTTAATCAAACGTTACGCACAATTTAGTGCGGACATGTTAAGTTGTTGGGCCAGTTAAAGTGATGATTTTAAATTCATCATTGGTGCTCATTAAGTAAAGGCTTATAAATGATCATAATGAAAAGCATCACACATTTTTGGGTATATTGGATTAATTGGATGCCTTGTCGTATCTGTCTCAAATTCTGAGCTCTAAATCAAAAATTACGAACGATTTACGGCGGACATGTCAAGTTGATCGGCCAGTTAAAGTGATCATTCTAAATTCATCATTGGTGCTCATTAAAAACACTTATAAATGAAGCATAATGCATGACATCAAACAGTTTGGATGGATTGGATTAATTAAACACATTGTCGTCTCTATTTTTGTCTCAAATTTTGTCAAAATATAGAGAATTGAGAAAGTTTAATGTGGGCATTGGATTCCTGTCATTCGGAGCTCTATTTCAAACGTTACGGATGATTTAGTGTGGACATGTCTAGTTCATCAGCCAGTTAAAGTTACCATTCTAAACTGATCGTTGCTGCTCATTAACTAATGGCTTATAAATGAAGCCTAAAGAATGGCATCACATAGTTTAAGATAGATTGGATTATTTGGACGCTTTGTCGTCTCTTCTTCTTTCTCAAATTTGTCAAAATATAAAACATTATTCTAGCTTAACGTGGGAATTCAATTTGTGTCATTATAAGCTCAAATCAAGAGGTAGGGACGATTTACTGAGCACTTGTCAAATTTATCAGCCAGTTAATATGATTATTTTAAACAGATCATTGGTGTTCATTGAGTAAAGGCTTATAAATGAAGCAAAACGCATGGCATCAAACAGTTTTCGATAGATTACACTACTTAGACCCTTTGTTGTATCTATTTCTCTCTCAAATATTGTTATAATATAAAAATTTGATCTATCTTAATGTGAGCATTGGATTCGTATCATTATGAGCTCTAAATCAAAAGTTACGGACGATTTAGTGCGGACATGTCAAGTTGAGTGGCCAGTTAAAGTGATCATTATATACAGATCATTGGTGCTCATTAAGTAAAGGCTTATAAATGAATCAGAAAGCATGGCATCAAGCAGTTTGGATAAATTAGATTACTTGGACGCTTTTTCGTCCCTATTTCTGTCTCACATATTGTCAAAAAAATAGAGAATTGACTAGTTTAACGTGGGCATTGGATTCGTGTTATTCAGAGCTCTAAATCAAAAGTTATGGATGATTTTGTGCGGATATGTCAAGTTGATCGGCCAGTTAAAGTGATCATTCTAAACTGATCATTGGTGTTTATTATGTAAAAGCTTATAATTGAAGCACATACCATGGCATCACGTAATTTGGGATAAATTGGATTACTTGGACGCTTTTTCGTCTCTATTTCCATTCCAAATTTTGT
This sequence comes from Pugionium dolabratum, assembly GCA_018901945.1. Taxonomy (NCBI): domain Eukaryota; kingdom Viridiplantae; phylum Streptophyta; class Magnoliopsida; order Brassicales; family Brassicaceae; genus Pugionium; species Pugionium dolabratum. Next base: position 147,793 of record JAEVFF010001066.1, on the reverse strand, counting down.
CAAAATATAGAAAATTGAGCGCCCTTATTGTAGGCATTGGATTTGTGTTTTTCTGAGCTCTGAATCAAATGTCAGGGATGATTTAGAGCGCACATGTCCAGTTTATCGGCCAGTTAAATTGATCATTCTAAACGGATCATTGGTGCCCATTGAGTAAAGGCTTATCACTGAAGCATAATGCATGACATCACACAGTTTTGGATAGATTAGATTACTTGGACGCTTTGGTGTATCTATTTCTCTCTTCAATTTTCTTACAATATAGAAAATTAATCTAGCCTAACATGGGAATTGGATTCATGTGTTTCTGAGCTCTAAATCGAAAGTTACACACGATTTAGTGCCGACATGTCAATTTGATCGCCCAGTTAAAGTGATCATTCTAAACTGATCATTGGTGCTCATTAACTAAAGACTTATAAATGAACCATAAAGCATGGCATCACGCTGTTTGGGATAGATTGGATTACTTAAACGCTATGTGATCTCTATTTCTGTCTCAAATTTCGTCAAAATATAGAAAATTGAACTACTTTAACATGGGCATTGGATTCGTGTCATTCGGAGTTCTAAATCAAAAGTTACGGACAATTTAGTGCGGACATGTCAAGTTGATCGGCCAGTAAAAATGATCATTCTAAACTGATTATTGATGCTCATTGAGTAAAGGTTTTTAAATGAAGCATAAGGCATAGCATCATGCAGTTTGTGATAGATTGGATTACTTGGACGATTTGTTGTATCTAGTTTTTTCTCAAATTTTGGCACAATATTTAAAATTGCGCTAGCTTAACATGGGCATTGGATTCGTGTCAGTCGGAGCTCTAAATCAAGCGTTACGCACAATTTAGTGCGGACATGTTAAGTTGTTGGGCCAGTTAAAGTGATCATTTTTCGTCTCTGTTTTTGTCTCAAATTTTGTCAAAGTATAGAAATTGAGCTAGATTAACGTGGGCATTGGATTCGTGTCATTTTAAGCTCTAAGTCAAAAAGATATCGTCGATTTAGTGCGGACATGTCAAGTTGCTCAGCGAGTTAAAATTGAATATTCTAAACTAATCATTGGTGTTCATTGAGTAAAGGCTTGTAAATGAAGCATAATGCATGGCATCACGCAGATTAAGATATATTGGATTACTTGGACGCTGTGTCGTATCTAGTTTTGTCTCAAATTTTTGGCACAATATTTAAAATTGAGCTAGCTTAACGTGGGCATTGGATTCGTGTCAGTCGGAGCTCTAAATCAAACGTTACGCACAATTTAGTGCGGACATGTTAAGTTGTTGGGCCAGTTAAAGTGATCATTTTAAATTCATCATTGGTGCTCATTAAGTAAAGGCTTATAAATGATCATAATGAAAAACATCACACAGTTTTCGGTATATTGGATAAATTGGATGCCTTGTCGTATCTATTTCTGTCTTCAATTCTGAGCTTTAAATAAAAAATTATGAACGATTTACGGCGGACATGTCAAGTTGATCGGGTAGTTAAAGTGATCATTCTAAATTCATCATTGGTGCTCATTAAAAAACGCTCATAAATGAAGCATAATGCATGACATCAAACAGTTTGGATGGATTGGATTAATTAAACACTTTGCCGTCTCTATTTTTGTCTCAAATTTTGTCAAAATATAGAGAATTGAGATAGTTTAACGTGGGCATTGGATTCCTGTCATTCGGAGCTCTAAATCAAACGTTACGGATGATTTAGTGCGGACATGTCAAGTTGATCGGCCAGTAAAAATGATCATTCTAAACTGATTATTGATGCTCATTGAGTAAAGGTTTTTAAATGAAGCATAATGCATAGCACCATGCAGTTTGTGATAGATTGGATTACTTGGACGATTCGTCATATCTAGTTTTGTTTCAAATTTTGGCACAATATTTAAAATTGAGCTAGCTTAACGTGGGCATTGGATTCGTGTCAGTCGGAGCTCTAAATCAAACGTTACGCACAATTTAGTGCGGAGATGTTAAGTTGTTGGGCCAGTAAAAGTGATCATTTTATATTCATCATTCGTGCTCATTAAGTAAAGGCTTATAAATGATCATAATGAAAAACATCACACAGTTTTCGGTATATTGGATAAATTGGATGCCTTGTCGTATCTATTTCTGTCTTCTATTCTGAGCTTTAAATAAAAAATTATGAACGATTTACGGCGGACATGTCAAGTTGATCGGGTAGTTAAAGTGATCATTCTAAATTCATCATTGGTGCTCATTAAAAAACGCTCATAAATGAAGCATAATGCATGACATCAAACAGTTTGGATGGATTGGATTAATTAAACACTTTGCCGTCTCTATTTTTGTCTCAAATTTTGTCAAAATATAGAGAATTGAGATAGTTTAACGTGGGCATTGGATTCCTGTCATTCGGAGCTCTAAATCAAACGTTACGGATGATTTAGTGCGGACATGTCAAGTTCATCAGCCAGTTAAAGTTATCATTCTAAACTGATCGTTGCTGCTCATTAACTAATGGCTTATAAATGAAGCCTAAAGAATGGCATCACATGGTTTAGGATAGATTGGATTACTTGGACGCTTTGTCGTCTTTTCTTCTTTCTCAAATTTTGTCAAAATATAGAACATTTACCTAGCTTAACGTGGGAATTCAATTTGTGTCATTATGAGCTCAATTCAAGAGGTAGGGACGATTTACTGAGTTCTTGTCAAATTTATCAGCCAGTTAATATGATTATTCTAAACTGATCATTGGTGTTCATTGAGTAAAGGCTTATAAATAAAGCAAAACGCATGGCATCAAACAGTTTTCGATAGATTACACTACTTAGACCCTTTGTCGTATCTACTTCTGTCTCAAATATTGTTATAATATAAAAAATCGATCTATCTTAACGTGAGCATTGGATTCGTATCATTATGACCTCTAAATCAAAAGTTACGGACGATTTAGTGCGGACATGTCAAGTTGATTGGCTAGTTAAAGTGATCATTCTATACAGATCATTGGTGCTCATTAAGTAAAGGCTTATAAATGAATCATTAACCATGGCATCAAGCAGTTTGGATAAATTAGATTACTTGGACACTTTTTCGTCCCTATTTCTGTCTCACATATTGTCAAAAAAAATAGAGAATTGAGCTAGTTTAACGTGGGCATTCGATTCGTGTCATTCAGAGCTCTAAATCAAAAGTTGGATGATTTTGTGCGGATATGTCAAGTTGATCGGCCTGTTAAAGTGATCAATTTAAACTGATCATTGGTGTCCATTATGTAAAAGCTTATAATTGAAGCATAGACAATGGCATCAAGTAATTTGGGATAAATTGGATTACTTGGACGCTTTTTCGTCTCTATTTCCATTCCAAAATTTGTCAAAATATAGAAAATTGAGCTAGCGTATTGTAGGCATTGGATTAGTGTTTTTCTGAGCTCTAAATCAAATGTCACGGACGATTTAGAGCGCAGATGTCAAGTTGATCGGCTAGTTAAATTGATCATTCTAAACGGATCATTGGTGCCCATTGAGTAAAGGCTTATTACTGAAGCATAATGCATGACATCACACAGTTTTGGATTGATTAGATTACTTGGACGCTTTGGTGTATCTAGTTATGTCTTCAATTTTCTTACAATATAGAAAATTAATCTAGCCTAACATGGGAATTGGATTCATGTGTTTCTGAGCTCTAAATCGAAAGTTACACACGATTTAGTGCGGACATGTCAATTTGATCGGCCAGTAAAGTGATCATTCTAAACTGATCATTGGTGCTCATTAACTAAAGACTTATAAATGAACCATAAAGCATGGCATCCCGCTGTTTGGGATAGATTGGATTACTTAAACGCTATGTGATCTCTATTTCTGTCTCAAATTTCGTCAAAATATAGAAAATTGAACTACTTTAACATGGGCATTGGATTCGTGTCATTCGGAGCTCTAAATCACAAGTTACGGACAATTTAGTGCGGACATGTCAAGTTGATCAGCCAGTAAAAATGATCATTCTAAACTGATTATTGATGCTCATTGAGTAAAGGTTTTTAAATGAAGCATAAGGCATAGCATCATGCAGTTTGTGATAGATTGGATTACTTGGACGATTTGTTGTATCTAGTTTTGTCTCAAATTTTGGCACAATATTTAAAATTGCGCTAGCTTAACATGGGCATTGGATTCGTGTCAGTCGGAGCTCTAAATCAAGCGTTACGCACAATTTAGTGCGGACATGTTAAGTTGTTGGGCCAGTTAAAGTGATCATTTTTCGTCTCTGTTTTTGTCTCAAATTTTGTCAAAGTATAGAAATTGAGCTAGCTTAACGTGGGCATTGGATTCGTGTCATTTTAAGCTCTAAGTCAAAAAGATATCGTCGATTTAGTGCGGACATGTCAAGTTGCTCAGCGAGTTAAAATTGAATATTCTAAACTAATCATTGGTGTTCATTGAGTAAAGGCTTGTAAATGAAGCATAATGCATGGCATCACGCAGATTAAGATATATTGGATTACTTGGACGCTGTGTCGTATCTAGTTTTGTCTCAAATTTTTGGCACAATATTTAAAATTGAGCTAGCTTAACGTGGGCATTGGATTCGTGTCAGTCGGAGCTCTAAATCAAACGTTACGCACAATTTAGTGCGGACATGTTAAGTTGTTGGGCCAGTTAAAGTGATCATTTTAAATTCATCATTGGTGCTCATTAAGTAAAGGCTTATAAATGATCATAATGAAAAGCATCACATAGTTTTGGGTATATTGGATTAATTGGATGCCTTGTCGTATCTATTTCTGTCTCAAATTCTGAGCTTTAAATCAAAAATTACGAACGATTTACGGCGGACATGTCAAGTTGATCGGCCAGATAAAGTGATCATTCTAAATTCATCATTGGTGCTCATTAAAAATGCTTATAAATGAAGCATAATGCATGACATCAAATAGTTTGGATGTATTGGATTAATTAAACACTTTGCCGTCTCTATTTTCGTATCAAATTTTGTCAAAATATAGAGAATTGAGATAGTTTAACGTGGGCATTGGATTCCTGTCATTCGGAGCTCTAAATCAAACGTTACCGATGATTTAGTGCGGACATGTCAAGTTCATCAGCCAGTTAAAGTTATCATTCTAAACTGATCGTTGCTGCTCATTAACTAATGGCTTATAAATGAAGCCTAAAGAATGGCATCACATGGTTTAGGATAGATTGGATTACTTGGACGCTTTGTCGTCTCTTCTTCTTTCTCAAATTTTTTCAAAATATAGAACATTTATCTAGCATAACGTGAGAATTCAATTTGTGTCATTATGAGCTCAAATCAAGAGGTAGGGACGATTTACTGAGTACTTGTCAAATTTATCAGCCAGTTAATATGATTATTCTAAACTGATCATTGGTGTTTATTGAGTAAAGGCTTATAAATAAAGCAAAACGCATGGCATCAAACAGTTTTCGATAGATTACACTACGTAGACCCTTTGTCGTATCTATTTCTGTCTCAAATATTGTTATAATATAAAATAATTGATCTATCTTAACGTGAGCATTGGATTCGTATCATTATGAGCTCTAAATCAAAAGTTACGGACGATTTAGTGCGGACATGTCAAGTTGAGTGGCCAGTTAAAGTGATCGTTCTATACAGATCATTAGTGCTCATTAAGTAAAGGCTTATAAATGAATCATAAAGCATGGCATCAAGCAGTTTGGATAGATTATATTACTTGGATGCTTTTTCGTCCCTATTTCTGTCTCACATATTGTCAAAAATAGAGAATTGAGCTCGTTTAACGTGGGCATTGGATTCGTGTCATTCAGAGCTCTAAATCAAAAGTTATGGATGATTTTGGGCGGATATGTCAACTTGATCGGCCTGTTAAAGTGATCATTCTAAACTGATCATTGGTGTTCATAATGTAAAAGCTTATAATTGAAGCATAGACCATGGCATCACGTAATTTGGGATAAATTGGATTACGTGGATGCTTTTTGGTCTCTATTTCCATTCCAAATTTCGTCAAAATATAGAAAATTGAGCTAGCTTATTGTAGGCATTGGATTTGTGTTTTTCTGAGCTCTAAATCAAATATCACGGACGATTTAGAGCAGACATGTCAAGTTGATCGGCCAGTTAAATTGATCATTCTAAACGGATCATTGGTGCCCATTGAGTAAAGGCTTATCACTGAAGCATAATGAATGACATCACACAGTTTTGGATAGATTAGATTACTTGGATGCTTTGGTTTATCTAGTTCTGTCTTCAATTTTCTTACAATATAGAAAATTAATCTAGCCTAACATGAAGAATTGGATTCATGTGTTTCTGAGCTCTAAATCGAAAGTTACACACGATTTAGTGCGGTTATGTCAATTTGATCGGCCAGTTAAAGTGATCATTCTAAACTGATCATTGGTGCTCATTAACTAAAGACTTATAAATGAACCATAAAGCATGGCATCACGCTGTTTGGGATAGATTGGATTAATTAAACGCTATGTGATCTCTATTTCTGTCTCAAATTTCGTCAAAATATAGAAAATTGAACTACTTTAACATGGGCATTGGATTCGTGTCATTTGGAGCTCTAAATCAAAAGTTACGGACAATTTAGTGTGGACATGTCAAGTTGATCGGCCAGTAAAAATGATCATTCTAAACTGATTATTGATGCTCATTGAGTAAAGGTTTTTAAATGAAGCATAATGCATAGCATCATGCAGTTTGTGATAGACTGGATTACTTGGACGATTCGTCATATCTAGTTTTGTTTCAAATTTTGGCACAATATTTAAAATTGAGCTAGCTTAACGTGGGCATTGGATTCGTGTCAGTCGAAGCTCTAAATCAAACGTTACGCACAATTTAGTGCGCACATGTTAAGTTGTTGGGCCAGTAAAAGTGATCATTTTAAATTCATCATTCGTGCTCATTAAGTAAAGGCTTATAAATGATCATAATGAAAAGCATCACACAGTTTTCGGTATATTGGATTAATTAGATGCCTTGTCGTATCTATTTCTGTCTTCAATTCTGAGCTTTAAATAAAAAATTATGAACGATTTACGGCGGACATGTCAAGTTGATCGGGCAGTTAAAGTGATCATTCTAAATTCATCATTGGTGCTCAATAAAAACGCTTATAAATGAAGCATAATGCATGACATCAAACAGTTTGGATGGATTGGATTAATTAAACACTTTGCCGTCTCTATTTTTGTCTCAAATTTTTTCAAAATATAGAGAATTGAGATAGTTTAACGTGGGCATTGGATTCCTGTCATTCGGAGCTCTAAATCAAACGTTACGGATGATTTAGTGCGGACATGTCAAGTTCATCAGCCAGTTAAAGTTATCATTCTAAACTGATCGTTGCTGCTCATTAACTAATGGCTTCTAAATGAAGCCTAAAGAATGGCATCACATGGTTTAGGATAGATTGGATTACTTGGACGCTTTGTCGTCTCTTCTTCTTTCTCAAATTTTTTCAAAATATAGAACATTTATCTAGCTTAACGTGGGAATTCAATTTGTGTCATTATGAGCTCAAATCAAGAGGTAGGGACGATTTACTGAGTTCTTGTCAAATTTTATCAGCCAGCTAATATGATTATTCTAAACTGATCATTGGTGTTCATTGAGTAAAGGCTTATAAATAAAGCAAAACGCATGGCATCAAACAGTTTTCGATAGATTATACTACTTAGACCCTTTGTCGTATCTATTTCTGTCTCAAATATTGTTATAATATAAAAAATTGATCTATCTTAACGTGAGCATTGGATTCGTATCAGTATGAGCTCTAAATCAAAAGTTACGGATGATTTAGTGCGGACATGTCAAGTTGAGTGGCTAGTTAAAGTGATCATTCTATACAGATCATTGGTGCTCATTAAGTAAAGGTTTATAATTGATTCATAAACCATGGCATCAAGCAGTTTGGATAAATTAGATTACTTGGACACTTTTTCGTCCCTATTTCTGTCTCACATATTGTCAAAAAATAGAGAATTGAGCTAGTTTAATGGGGCATTCGATTCGTGTCATTCAGAGCTCTAAATCAAAAGTTATGGATGATTTTGTGCGGATATGTCAAGTTGATCGGCCTGTTAAAGTGATCATTCTAAACTGATCATTGGTGTCCATTATGTAAAAGCTTATAATTGAAGCATAGACAATGGCATCACGTAATTTGGGATAAATTGGATTACTTGGACGCTTTTTCGTCTCTATTTCCATTCCAAATTTTGTCAAAATATAGAAAATTGAGCTAGCTTATTGTAGGCATTGGATTTGTGTTTTTCTAAGCTCTAAATCAAATGTCACGGACGATTTAGAGCGCAGATGTCAAGTTGATCGGCCAGTTAAATTGATCATTCTAAACGGATCATTGGTGCCCATTGAGTAAAGGCTTATTACTGAAGCATAATGCATGACATCACACAGTTTTGGATTGATTAGATTACTTGGACGCTTTGGTGTATCTAGTTATGTCTTCAATTTTCTTACAATATAGAAAATTAATCTAGCCTAACATGGGAATTGGATTCATGTGTTTCTGAGCTCTAAATCGAAAGTTACACACGATTTAGTGCGGACATGTCAATTTGATCGGCCAGTAAAGTGATCATTCTAAACTGATCATTGGTGCTCATTAACTAAAGACTTATAAATGAACCATAAAGCATGGCATCCCGCTGTTTGGGATAGATTGGATTACTTAAACGCTATGTGATCTCTATTTCTGTCTCAAATTTCGTCAAAATATAGAAAATTGAACTACTTTAACATGGGCATTGGATTCGTGTCATTTGGAGCTCTAAATCACAAGTTACGGACAATTTAGTGCGGACATGTCAAGTTGATCAGCCAGTAAAAATGATCATTCTAAACTGATTATTGATGCTCATTGAGTAAAGGTTTTTAAATGAAGCATAAGGCATAGCATCATGCAGTTTGTGATAGATTGGATTACTTGGACGATTTGTTGTATCTAGTTTTGTCTCAAATTTTGGCACAATGTTTAAAATTGAGTTAGCTTAACATGGGCATTGGATTCGTGTAAGTAGGAGCTCTAAATCAAACGTTACGCACAATTTAGTGCGGACATGTTAAGTTGTTGGGCCAGTTAAATTGATCATTTTTCGTCTCTATTTTTGTCTCAAATTTTGTCAAAATATAGAAAATTTAGCTAGCTTAACGTGGGCATTGGATTCGTGTCATTATAAGCTCTAAGTCAAAAAGATATGGTCGATTTAGTGCGGACATGTCAAGTTGATCAGCGAGTTAAAATTGAATATTCTAAACTAATCATTGGTGTTCATTGAGTAAAGGCTTATAAATGAAGCATAATGCATGGCATCACGCAGATTAAGATAGATTGGATTACTTGGACGCTGTGTCGTGTCTAGTTTTGTCTCAAATTTTTGGCACAATATTTAAAATTGAGCTTGCTTAACGTGGGCATTGGATTCGTGTCAGTTGGAGCTCTAAATCAAACGTTACGCACAATTTAGTGCGGACATGTTAAGTTGTTGGGCCAGTTAAAGTGATCATTTTAAATTCATCATTGGTGCTCATTAAGTAAAGGCTTATAAATGATCATAATGAAAAGCATCATACAGTTTTGGGTATATTGGATTAATTGGACGCCTTGTCGTATCTATTTCTGTCTCAAATTCTAAGCTTTAAATCAAAAATTACGAACGATTTACGGCGGACATGTCAAGTTGATCGGCCAGTGATCATTCTAAATTCATCATTGGTGCTCATTAAAAAATGCTTATAAATGAAGCATAATGCATGACATCAAATAGTTTGGATGGATTGGATTAATTACACACTTTGCTGTCTCTATTTTTGTCTCAAATTTTGTCAAAATATAGAGAATTGAGATAGTTTAACGTGGGCATTGGATTCCTGTCATTCGAGCTCTAAATCAAAGTTACGGATGATTTAGTGCGGACATGTCAAGTTCATCAGCCAGTTAAAGTTATCATTCTAAACTGATCGTTACTGCTCATTAACTAATGGCTTATAAATGAAGCCTAAAGAATGACATCACAAAGTTTAGGATAGATTGGATTACTTGGACGCTTTGTCGTCTCTTCTTCTTTCTCAAATTTTGTCAAAATATAGAACATTTATCTAGCTTAACGTGGGAATACAATTTGTGTCATTATAAGCTCAAATCAAGATGTAGGGACGATTTACTGAGTACTTGTAAAATTTATCAGCCAGTTAATATGATTATTCTTAACTGATCATTGGTGTTCATTGAGTAAAGGCTTATAAATGAAGCAAAGCGCATGGAATCAAACAGTTTTCGATAGATTACACTACTTAGACCCTTTGTCGTATCTATTTCTGTCGCAAATATTGTAATAATATAAAAAATTGATCTGTCTAAATGTGAGCATTTTCTTCGTATCATTATGAGCTCTAAATCAAAAGTTACAGACGATTTAGTGCGGAGATGTCAAGTTGAGTTGCCAGTTAAAGTGATCGTTCTATACAGATAATTGGTGCTCATTAAGTAAAGGCTTATAAATGAATCATAAAGAATGGCATCAAGCAGTTTGGATAATTTAGATTACTTGGACGCTTTTTCGTCCCTATTTCTGTCTCACATATTGTCAAAAAATAGAGAATTGAGCTAGTTTAACGTGTGCATTGGATTCGTATCATTCATAGTTCTAAATCAAAAGTTATGGATGATTTTGTGCGGATATGTCAAGTTATTCGGCCTGTTAAAGTGATCATTCTAAACTGATCTTTGGTGTTCATTATGTAAAAGCTTATAATTGAAGCATAGACCATGGCATCACGTAATTTGGGATAAATTGGATTACTTGGACTCTTTTTGTCTCTATTTCCATTCCAAATTTTGTCAAAATATAGAAAATTGAGCTAGCTTATTGTAGGCATTGGATTTGTGTTTTTCTGATCTCTAAATCAAATGCCACGGACGATTTAGAGCGCACAAGTCAAGTTTATCGGCCAGTTAAATTGATCATTCTAAGCGGATCATTGGTGCCCATTGAGTAAAGGCTTATCATTGAAGCATAATGCATGACATCACACAGTTTTGGATTGATTAGATTACTTGGACGCTTTAGTGTATCTAGTTCTGTCTTCAATTTTCTTACAATATAAAAAATTAATCTAGCCTAACATGGGAATTGGATTCATGTGTTTCTGAGCTCTAAATCGAAAGTTACACATGATTTAGTGCGGACATGTCAATTTGATCGGCCAGTTAAAGTGATCATTCTAAACTGATCATTGGTGCTCATTAACTAAAGACTTATAAATGAACCATAAAGCATGGCATCACGCTGTTTGGGATAGATTGGATTACTTAAACGCTATGTGATCTCTATTTCTGTCTCAAATTTCGTCAAAGTATAGAAAATTGAACTACTTTAACATAGGCATTGGATTCGTGTCATTTGGAGCTCTAAATCAAAAGTTACGGACAATTTTGTGCGGACATGTCAAGTTGATTGGCCAGTAAAATGATCATTCTAAACTGATTATTGATGCTCATTGAGTAAAGGTTTATAAATGAAGCATAAGGCATAGCATCATGCAGTTTGTGATAGATTGGATTACTTGGACGATTTGTCGTATCTAGTTTTGTCTCAAATTTTGGCACAATATTTAAAATTGAGCTAGCTTAACATGGGCATTGGATTCGTGTCAGTCGGAGCTCTAAATCAAACATTACGCACAATTTAGTGCGGACATGTTAAGTTGTTGTCCAGTTAAAGTGATCATTTTAAATTCATCATTTGTGCTCATTAAGTAAAGGTTTATAAATGATCATAATGAAAAGCATCACACAGTTTTGAGTATATTGGATTAATTGGATGCTTTGTCGTATCTATTTCTGTCTCAAAATTCTAAGCTCTAAATAAAAAATTACGAACGATTTACGGTGGACATGTCAAGTTGATCGGCCAGTTAAAGTGATCATTCTAAATTCATCATTGGTGCTCATTAAAAAACGCTTATAAATGAAGCATAATGCATGACATCAAATATTTTGGATGGATTGGATTAATTAAACACTTTGCTGTCTCTATTTTTGTCTCAAATTTTGTCAAAACATAGAGAATTGAGATAGTTTAACGTGGGCATTGGATTCCTGTCATTCGGAGCTCTAAATCAAACGTTACGGATGATTTAGTGCGGACATGTCAAGTTCATCAGCGAGTTAAAGTTATCATTCTAAACTGATCGTTGCTGCTCATTAACTAATGGCTTATAAATGAAGCTTAAAGAATGGCATCACATAGTTTAGGATAGATTGGATTACTTGGATGCTTTACGGATGATTTAGTGTGGTCACGTCAAGTCGATCAGCTAGTTAATACGATTATTCTAAAATGATAATTTGTGCTCATTGTGTAAAAGCTTATAAATGAATCATAATGCATGCCATCACATAGTTTTAGATAGATTGGATTACTTGGACCGCTTTGTCGTATCTATTTGTGTCTCAAATATTGTTACAATGTAGAAAATTTAGCTAGCTTAACGTGGGCACTGGATTTGTGTCATTCTGAGCTCTAAATCAAAAGTTATGAACGATTTAGTGCGGACATGTCAAGTTGATCGGCCAATTAATATGACTATTCTAAACTAATAAATGGTGCTCATTGAGTAAAGGCTTATAAATGAAGCATAATGCATGACATCGTGCAGTTTGGGATAGCCTGAATTATTTGTACGCTTCGTCGTACCTTGTTTTCTCTCCATTTTTTAACAATATAAAAATTGAATAGCTTAACGTGGGCATTGGATTCGTATCATTCTGAGCTCAAAATCAAAAGTTATGGATGATTTAGTGTGGACACGTCAAGTCGATCGGCTAGTTAATATGATTATTCAAAAATGATAATTGGTGCTCATTGAGTAAAGGCTTATAAATGAATAATAAAGCATGGCATCACACAGTTTTGAATAGATTGGATTACTTGTATGCTTTGTCATATCTATTTGTGTCTCTAATTTTGTTACAATATAGAAAATTGAGTTAGCTTGACGTGGACATTGGATTTGTGTCATTCTGAGCTCTACATCAAAACTTACGGACGATTTCGTTCAGATATATCAAGTTGATCGGCCATTTAAAGTTATGATTCTAAACTGATTACTAGTGCTCTATAGTAAAGGATTATAAATGAAGCATACATCATTGTCGTTTCTATTATTGTCTCAAATTTTGTCAAAATATAAAAAATTAAACAAGCTTAACATGCGCATGTGATTCGTGTCATTCTGCGCTCAAAAGTTACAGACGATTTACTGCGGACATGTCAAGTTGATCGGCCAGTTAATATGATTATTCTAAACTGATCAGTGCCAATCATTGAGTAAATACTTCTAAATGAACCATAATGCATGGCATCACAAAGTTTTGGATATATTTGATTACTTGGACTTTTTTCAAATCTATTTTTATCTCATATTTTGTTACAATATAGACAATTAATCTAGCTTAACGTGGGTATTGGATTCCTATCATTTATAGCTCTAAATCAAAAGTTATGTACGATTTAGTGCTGACATATCAAGTTGATTGGCCAGTTAATATGATTATTCTAAACTGATCATTGGTTCTTATTGATTAAAGGCTTATAAATGAAGCATAATGCATGGCATCACATAGTTTTGGATATGTTGGATTATTTGGACGCTTTGTCATATCTATTTATGTCTCAAATTTTGTTACAATATAGAAAATTGAGCTATCTTAACGTGGGCATTGGATTTGTGTCATTATGAGCTCTATATCAAAACTTATGGACGATTTATTGCTAACATATCAAGTTGATTGGCCATTTAAAGTTATAATTCTAAACTGATCATTGGTGCTCTTTGAGGAAAAGCTTATAAATGAAGCATACAACATTGCATCACGCAGTTTGGGATAGATTGGATTACCTGGACGCTTTGTTGTCTCTATTTCTGTCTCAAATTTTGGCAAAATATAGAAAATTAAGCAAACTTCACGTGCACATTGGATTCGTGTCATTCTGAGCTCAAAATCCAAAGTTACCGACGATTTACAGCGGACATGTCAAGTTGATCGGCCAGTTAATATGGTCATCCTAAACTGATCATTGCTGCTTATTGAGTAAAGATTTCTAAATAAAGCATAATGCATGCCATCACACAATTTTGGATATATTTGATTACTTTGACGCTTTGTCGTATCTATTTTTGTCTCAAATTTTGTTACAATATACAAAATTAAGCTAGCTTAATGTGGTATTGGATTTGTGTCATTCTGAGCTCTAAATCAAAAGTTACGGATCATTTAGTGTGGACATGTCAAGTTGATCGGCTAGTTAATATGATTATTCTAAACTTATCGTTGGTTCTCATTGAGTAAAGACTTCTAAATGAAGCATAATGCATGGCATCACATAGTTTTGGATATATTGGATTATTTGGATGCTTTTTTCATATCTATTTCTGTCTCAAATTTTCTTACAATACACAAAATTGAGCTAGCTTAACGTGGATATTGGATTTGTGTCAATAGGAGCTCTAAATCAAAACTTACGGACGATTCAGTGCTCACATCTCATGTCAATATGATTCTAAACTGATCATTGGCGCTCTTTAAGTAAAGGCTTATTAATGAAGCATACAACATTGTATCACGCATTTAGGGATAGATTTTATAACTTTGATGCTTTGCCATCTCTATTTCTGTCTCAAATTTTGTCAAAATATAGAAAATTAAGCAAGCGTAACGTGTGCATTGGATTCGTGTCATTCGGAGCTCAAAATCAAAAGTTATGGACGATTTACTACGGACATGTCAAATTGATCTGCTAGTTAATATGATTATTGTAAGCTGATCATTGGTGCTCATTGAGTAAAGACTTCTAAATGAAGCATAATGCACGGCATCACACAAATTTGGATATATTTGATTACTTGGTCTTTTTTCATATCTATTTTTGTGTCAAATTTTGGTACAATATAAAAAATTAAGCTATCTTAACGTGGGCATTGGATTCATGTCATTCTGAGCTCTAAATCGAAAGTTAAAGACGATTTAGTGCGGACATATCAAGTTTATCAGTCAGTTAATATGATTATTCTAAAATGATCATTGGTTCTCATTGAGTAAAGTCTTCTAAATGAAGCACAATGCATGACATCACATAGTTTTGGATTTATTGAATTAGTTGGACGTGTTTCGTATCTATTTCTGTCTCAAATTTTGTCACAATATAGAAAATCAAGAAAGGTTAACGTGGGCATTGCATTCGTTTCATTCTGAGCTATAAATCAAGAGTTATAGAAAATTTAGTGCACACAAGTCAAGTTGATCGACTAGTTAAAGTGATCTTTCTAAACTGATCATTGGTGCTCATTAAGTAAAAGCTTATAAGTGAACTATAAAGCATGGCACCACGCAGTTTGAGATAGAATGGATAACGTGGATGCTTTTTCGTCTCAATTTCTGTTTTAAATTTTGCAAAATATAGAAAATTTAGCTAGTTTAACATGGGCATTGGATTCGTGTCATTCGGAGCTCAAAATCAAAAGTTATGGACGATTTACTACGGACATGTCAAATTGATCTGCTAGTTAATATGATTATTGTAAGCTGATCATTGGTGCTCATTGAGTAAAGGCTTCTAAATGAAGCATAATGCATGGCATCGTGCAATTTGGGATAGATTGAATTTGTACGCTTTGTCATAACTAGTTTTGTCTCCAATTTTGTCACGATATAAAATTTGAATAGCTTAACGTGGACATTGGATTCGTTTGATTCTGAGCTCAAAATCAAAAGTTACGGATGATTTCGTGTGGTCACGTCAAGTCGATCAGCTAGTTAATACGATTATTCTAAAATGATAATTTGTGCTCATTGTGTAGAAGCTTATAAATGAATCATAATGCATGCCATCACATAGTTTTAGAAAGACTTGGACCGCTTTGTCGTATATATTTGTGTCTCAAATATTGTTACATTGTAGAAAATTTAGCTAGCTTACGTGGACATTGGATTTGTGTCATTCTGAGCTCTAAATCAAAACTTACGGAATATTTAGTGCAAACATATGAAGTTTATCGGCCCTTTAAAGTTATGATTCTAAACTGATCATTGGTGCTCCATAAGTAAAGGCTTATAAATGAACCATACATCATTGCATCACGCAGTTTGGGATAAATTAGATTACTTGGACGCTTTGTCATTTCTATTTCTGTCTCAAATTTTGTCAAAATATAGCAAATTAAACAAGTTTAACATGCTCATGTGATTCGTGTCATTCTGAGCTCAAAATCCAAAGTTACAGACGATTTACAGCGAACATGTCAAGTTGATCGGCCAGTTAATATGATTATTCTAAACAGATCATTGCTGCTCATTGAGTAAACACTTCTAAATGAACTATAATGCATGGCATCACACAGTTTCGGATAGATTGGATTACTTGGAAGCTTTGTCGTGTCTATTTCTCTCTCAAATTTTGTTACAATATATAAAATTGACTAGCTTAACGTGGGCATTGGATTAGTATCATTCTGAGCTCTAAATCAAAAGCTACAGACGATTTAGTACGAACATGCCAAGTTGAGTGGCCAGTTGAAGTGATCATTCTAAAATGATCATTGGTGGTCATTAAGTAAAGACTTATAAATGAACCAAAAGGCATGGTATCACCCAGTTTATGATAGATTGGATTGGTTGGACACTTTTTCGTCTCTACTTCTGTCTCAAATTTTGTCAAATTAGAGAAAATTTATCTAGCTTAATGTGGGCATTGAATCTGTGTCATTCTGAGCACTAAATCAAAAGTTACAGACGATTTAGTGCGGACATGTGAAGTTGAGTGGCCAGTTAAAGTGAAAATTCTAAACTGATCATTGGTGCTCATTTAGTAAAGGCTTCTAAATGCAGCCTAAGGCATGGCATCACGCAGTTTGTGATAGATTGGATTACTTGGACGCTTTCTCGTCTCTCCTTATTTCTCAAATTTTGTCAAAGTATAGAAAATTTATCTACCTTAATGTGAGCATTGGATTCATGTCATTATGAGCTCAAAATCTAAAGTTACGTATGATTTAGTACGGACATGTCAAGTTGGTCGGCAGGTTAATATGATAATTCTAAACTGATCATTGCTGCTCATTGAGTGAAGGGCTATAAATGAATCATAATTCATGGCATCAAGTAGTTTGGGATAGATTGGATTACTTGAACGCTTTTCTGTCTCTATTTCTGTCTCAAATTTTGTCAAACCATATAAAATTGAGCTATCTTAATGTGGGTGTTGGTTTCGTGTCATTCTGAGCACTAAATCAATAGTTATAGACGATTTAGTGCGGACATGTCATGTTGATCGGCCAGTTAAAAGTATCAATCTAAAATGATAATTGGTGCTCATTAAGTAAAGGCTAAGGCATGGCATCATGCAGTTTGTGATAGATTGGAATACTTGGATGCTATGACGTATCTAACTTTGTCTCACATTTTGTCAGGATATTGAAAATTTATCTAGCTTAACGTGGGCATTGGATTCGTGTCATCTTGAGCTCAAAATCAAAAGTTACGGACATTTTAGTGTGGATATGTCAAATTGGTCGGCCAGTTAGTATAATCACTCTAAAATGATCATTGGTGCTCATTAAGTAAAGGCTTATAAGTGAAGCATAATGCATGGCATCACACAGCTTTGGATAGATTGGATTACTTGGAAGCTTTGTTGTGTCTATTTTTGTCTCAAATTTTGCCAAACTATAGAAAATTTATCTAACTTAACGCGGGCATTGGATTCGTATCATTCTGAGGTCAAAATCAAAAGTTACGAATGATTTAGTGGTCAAGTTGGTCGGAAAAACTTATAAATGTAGCATAAAACATGGCATCACGCAGTTTGGGATAGATTGGATTACTTGGAAGCTTTGACAGCTCTATTTCTGTCTTAAAGTTTGTCAAAATATAGAAAATTTATCTAGCTTATCGTGTGCATTGGATTCGTGTCATCCTGAGTTCTAAACAAAAAGTTATAAACGATTAAGTGCGGACATGTCAAGTTGATCGGCCAGTTAAAGTGATCATTCTAAAATGTTCATTGGTGCTCATTAAGTAAAGGCTATAAATGAAGCCTAAGGCATGGCATCATGCAATTTAGGATAGATGGGATTACTTGGATGCTTTGTGGTCTCTACTTCTGTCTTAAATTTTGTCAAAATATAGAAAATTTATATAGCTTAACGTGTGCATTGGATTCGTGTCTTCAGATCTCAAAATCAAAAGTTAAGGACAATTTATTGCGTACATGTCAGGTTCATCAGCCAGTTAATATGATTATTCTAAACTGATCATTGGTGCTCAATTTGTAAAGGCTTATAAATGAAGCATAATGCATGACATCACACAGTTTTGGATAGATTGGATTTTGTGGACGCTTTATCGTATCTATTTCTGTCTCAACTTTTGTTACAATATAAAAATTGAGCTATTTATCGTGGAAATTGGATTTTTATCATTCTGAGCTCTAAATGAAAAGTTATGGACGATTTACTGCATACATGTCAAGTTGAGTGGCCAGTTAAAGTGATCTTTCTAAACTTATCATTGGTGCACATTAAGAAAAGACTTATAAATGAAGCATAATGCATGGCATCAAGTAGTTTCGAGAGATTGGACGCTTTGCCATCTCTATTTATATCTCAAATTTTGTCAAAATATAGAAAATTGATCTAGATTAACATGGGAATTGGGTAAACTGATCATTGTTGCTCATTGAGTAAAAGCTTATATATGAAGCATAAGGCATGTCATCACGCAGTTTGGGATAGATTGGATTACTTGAACGCTTTGTCCTCTCTATTTCTGTTCAAATTTTATCAAAATATAGAAAATTGATATAGCTTTACGTGGGAATTGGATTCGTGTCATTCTACGCTCTAAATCAAACGCTAAGGACGATTTATTGCGGACATGTCAAGTTGATTGGCCAGTTAAAGTGATCATTCTAAACTGATCATTGGTGCTCATTGAGTAAAGGCTTATATATGAAGCATAAGGCATGACATCACGCAGTTTGGGATAGATTGAATTACTTTGACGCTTTGTCGTATTTAGTTCTGTCTCAAATTTTGTCACAATATAGAAAATTAAACTAGATTAATGTGGGCATTGGATTCGTGTCATTCTAAGCTATAAATACAAAGTTATGGACGATTTAGTTCAGACATGACAAGTTGATCGGCCAAGTAAAATGATCATTCAAAACTGATCATTGGTGCTCATTTAGTAAAAGCTTATAAATGGTAAATAATGCATGGCATCACACACTTTGGGATGGATTGGATTACTTGAACGCTTTGTCGTATTTATTTCTGTCTCAAATTTGTCAAAATATAGAATATTGAGCTAGATTAACGTGGGCATTGGATTAGTGTCATTCTATGCTCTAAATAAAAAGTTACGGATGATTTAGTGCAGACATGTCAAGTTGATCGGCCAGTTAAAGTGATCTTTCTGAACTGATCATTGGTGCTCATTAAGGAAAGGCTTATAAATGAACCATAAAACATAACATCGAGAAGTTTGGATAGATTGGATTACTAGGAAACTTTGCCTTCTCTATTTGTGTCTCAAATTTTGTATAAATATAGAAAATTGAGCTAGATTAATGATGGGGGCATCAGATCGTATTGCTGGCCAGGAGACCAGATTGGTCGACCAGGGAGCTTTCCCGAGACAGCCAGGCCATTTGGCGCATCTGCCAGCCCAAGCGGTATCTCCGGGCCTTCGACCAGCCGGGCCGGACCGACCAACATTTCTGGTGGAGAGGCCGAAACCTCCGGCCCAACTGGCGGCGATGTGGATAACACCGCCAGCCCATTTGGTGATGCCGCCGGCTCCGGAATCAACCTGGCTGGCTCCAAAGACAATTCGGCCAGTACCTTGCATAGTACAGCCAGTCCAGCCGATCCAGCCGATTGCACCACTATTTCAACATCTACACAAACAGACTCGGACCAGATAAGCTACCAGCTTCAAGACATGACTCTGGATGAAGTTTATAAACAAGTGGTGCCACCAGGAGCAATAACAAGGAGCCGATCAAGGGCGCTCTTCCACAAGTTCAGTTTGTGGGTCGACAAGCTCCTAGAGGAGGATCGACAAAGAGCATTGGGCCAAGAGTGCAAGGAAGAGTCCAAAGGCTTCTCAACCATACAAAGGACTCCAGAGACTTGGGCTTTAGTGGCAAGAGAGGTCAGGAACCAAAGATTCATAATCCTACTACAAGTTGAAGACTAGGAGCTAGGCGTGTGCATGCCACAAGGTCGGCCACTTTCCATTTCTTGGCCGATAGGTAAGAATGGTAAGTTTTCAAATTATATACTTGCTTTTTCTGTTTTGCAGGGTAGGATTTAGAATGTTTACATTTTTGAGTCAAAGACAATTTAGGTAGAAGTCCTTTTCGGTTATTGCCTTTTTGTAATTTTTCCTTTTGTGCACTTTTGTAAGTTTTCCATTTTTCTTTCTTTGAGTCGACCCTAGAAGGTCAAGCTGCCAAGCATATTAATAAGGCTTCTTCAGCATTGTAGTTCAACAACCTTTTTTATATTAATAAAGATAGAACTTTCTTCCTACGAGTTTTCTCTCCAGAAACTTGTGCGCTTAGAACCCTAGTCGAGACCAGCCCTCCTAGCTTCAAAGTTTTGATTTATCACGAGGTTCATCACCCCTCGTGTGGTTCACTTCACCTCTCCATCCATTACTCACCAGAAAACCCCTATCCAGAAGCCTAAGGTCGAGTTTCTCACCTAATCTTCTCCAAGCAGCCCACCCGTGTTACGGCCTTGATTCGAGGCTTGTATCATTTTGGTATCAAAGTTTAAAGCTCCTAAAACAAGGTTGTTTCTATCCTTCACTTAGTCTTGTTTCCAGTTCTTGCATTATTTTAAGTTTCATTCAAAGGAAATCAAAAAAATAACATCTAAGTTCAATCCGAGTGCATCTAGCTCCTACGTGCATCACTAGGGTTTAGATTCATTCTTGCATTGCAATTTCGTATTTCCCTTTTGTTCAAAGCATATTTCCATTCTTCATTAAGTTAAATTAAAAAGCAAAACAAGAAAAATAGAAAAATACCAAAAGAGAAATCGACCAAAAACAAACAAGATATTTAGCATTAATTGTTAAGAAGTTTCCATTTTTCTGTTTTTCCTTTTCCCCAGATTTTTCCTTTTCAATTTTTTCCTTTTTGCAACATCAACTTTTCCTATAAAAGAAAACCTCCTAATCAAATCTTAGGAGCAAATTAAGTTGTTTTTCTTTTGTAGCACGCAATGGCAGAAGGGAATCAAGATGCAGCCGAGGCCATGATGGCCATGTTCACCATCCTCCAAACACAACTCGCATCAATCGGCGAGAGGTTGGAGCGCGTGGGGAGGCCGGTGAGATTCCAGGCCATAAGGCACGTGAGGGCTGACCAAGGCCCTGCTGAAGGTCCTGATCATCCTAGGACACGGCACAAACAGGAGGAGCCCCAGCCGGATGGAGATGAGGACGTACAGCCTCATGGCTATCACTCTAGGCTGAGAGGACCTCCACGGCAACCAAAAGCAGAGGGCAATAGCTACAAGCCCTATGGTCATCACCAGAGACCATGGATGCCCCCTAGACATCATGAGGATGGAGATGACTACCCCTACAACCGGGTAAATAATCATGATGTTAAACTAACACCTCCTAGTTTGGCAGGAAAAGTAGACCCCGAGGCCTATCTAGATTGGGAGAGGAGGATGGATCACATCTTCGATAATTACAACCAACCAGGCCCTAGGAGAGTCTCCATGGCAGTAGCACAACTCACGGATAATGCCCTCATCTGGTGGGATTGTGAGGCTTCTGACTGAAGGAGGAGGAGGTTGAGACCCGTAGATTCATGGGTCGACATGAAAAACATCATGAGGCAAAGGTTTGTTCTACCCTATTTCCATAGGGATTTGCAACGGCGTTTTCGTACTCTTAAGCAGGGCATCAGATCAGTAGAGGAGTACTATGAAGAGTTTGAGAGGCTAAGGAACAGGCTGGAGCTCAATGACGATGAGGAGGCATTGATGGCACAATTCTTGGATGGACTGCAAGAGAGAATCAGCCGCAAGGTCGAGAGACAAATCTACAATGACTTGAAAGACTTGTTCCACCTATCTGTCCAGGCTGAGCAGCATATCAGGCGTAAGAGCCAAGACCTACGCAGCAAGCCTAAGATGCCTTGGGTACCAAGCAATAGCCCCAAGCCCGTAAACAAAGGCAAGAGCATAGAGATCGAGTCACGGTTCAAGAGCAAGCCTCCTGAGCAAACCCGTGACCAGAGAGAGCCTAGTAAATCTTCTAACCCTAAGAGATCACGTGACATCACTTGTTTTAAGTGTAGGGGTCACGGACACATCTCAAGGGAATGCCCAAACAACCGGGTCATGCTGATTACGGAAACTGGAGAGTATGAATCCTCTGATGAGGAGGACTATGAACCAGAAGGAGAAGACGGTGACATTGAGTACCCTGATGTGGGGGAAGTGCTGGTCACTAGACACATTCTCAATGCAATGGTAGATCCCTCAGAGACCATTCAAAGCGAGAACATCTTCCACAGCTGGTGCACCATCAAGGGCAAGGTATGTAACCTCATCATAGATGGTGGTTCTTGCACTAACGTTGCTAGTGCATATATGGTGGATAAGCTAGGTCTGGAGAAGACAAGGCACCCTCGACCATATAGACTGAGATGGCTCGATGACAAGGTGGAGCTCAAGATCCACGAGCAAGTAACCGTGCCATTCAGTGAGGGCAGATACCAAGACCAGGTAGTTTGCGATGTAGTACCAATGCAAGCTGGCCATCTTCTGCTAGGAAGGCCATGGCAGTTTGACTAGGAGACAAGGCATGATGGCCGAACCAATCTCTACACCTTTGTGCACGACATGAGAAAGGTCAGCCTAGCTCCTCTCACACCTGCCCAGGTACATGAGCTACAACAACAAATGAGTAAGGAAAAGAAACTTATTAAGTCAAATTTTATTATTGAACCAAGTCATGTCCGGAGAGCTTTAACCTCGAAGGATTTAATGTTGCTAATGGTCTTCAAAGAGATTTTGAGTGTAGAAAAGGAACAGGTAGAGCTACCTCCTGAAGTAGCAGCTCTCCTCAACAAATTCCAGGACGTTCCGTGAGGAGATACCAGCAGGCTTGCCTCCCCTACGCAGCATAGAGCACCAGATTGACCTCGTACCCGGAGCAGCCTTACCTAATCGACCAGCCTACCAGATGAGCCCAGAGGAGTCCAAGGAGTTTGAGAAGCAAGTTAAGGAGCTACTGGAGAAAGGCTATGTTCGAGAGAGCCTCAGTCCATGTGCCGTACCAGTACTGCTAGTGCCCAAGAAGGATGGAACTTGGTGAATGTGTGTGGACTGCCGAGCCATCAACTACATCACAGTCAAGTACCGGCATCCCATACCACGGCTGGATGACATGCTAGATGAGCTGAGTGGAGCCACGGTCTTCTCCAAAATTGACCTCAAGAGTGGATACCACCAGGTCAGAATGAAGGAAGGTGATGAGTGGAAGATTGCTTTCAAGAAAAAGCAAGGGCTCTACGAGTGGACAGTCATGCCATTCGGCTTGACTAATGCCCCAAGCACCTGCATGCGCCTTATGAACCATGTTCTTAGGGCCTATATCACTAAGTTCGTTGTGGTTTACTTCGATGATATTTTAGTTTATAGTAAGTGCCTACGGGAACACCTCACCACTACAAGAAAACATTAACATTTTCGACGACATTTCCGACGGAAATAAAACTGTTGGCATTTTCCAACGATTTTGCGACGGATTCGCGATGGATTACCGAGGGAGCAAAAACCATCGGGGATCCGTCGGTAATATCCAACGCCAGCACAGCCGTCGGGAAATCGATGGTAACACACGATAGTATACCGATGACTTTTCGACAAAAGCATAGTCATCGGGATATCCTCTTGAAACCGTCGTAAATTACCGATATATCTCCAGCCATCGGTAATTTTCCAACGACTCCCGATGGCATATGTGTTTTTGCAATCCATCAGGAATCCATCGGCAACCTTCGCCGTAAAGCCGTCGGAAATATCCGACCATTGTCGGATTCTGTCGGCAATCCGTCGGAGTTATAAGAATAATCTATTAAAATTTTGTGTTTATCCATCGGTGGTCGGAAACCTTCGGAAATCCATCGGGAGATGAAGAAAAAATCTCTTCTAAATATGTGATTATCTGGTTGTTGTCAGAAACCGTCGGAAATCCGTCGGAAATGAGAATATTCTTAAGAATAATCTATTTAAAATTCGTAATTATCTGTTAAAAATAAGTAATAATATGTTAAAAATTCGTGATAATATCTAATTTTCACTATAAATAAGCTATGATCTTTCACAATTTCAACAAAAAATTTTAAGAAAATGTGTTCTTCGGGTTCTTATGAGTATTTTCGATCGTGGATGGATAAACCTCGATATGATTCAACAACGGGGGAGTTGACTGATGCATTTGCGCAAGGTGTTTAAGAGTTCATGGCATTTGCATCAAAGAATAGTATGACATCGGAATACGGTAAAATGTATTGTCCGTGTATTAAATGTCGAAATCATAGATTAATATCTGTTA
>JAEVFF010001066.1:73194-120364 GCA_018901945.1 Pugionium dolabratum | reverse complement strand
TGACTTCAATACATCCTAGAGGAATGGTATGTGGTATTACCGAACAAGAGCCTATGTAACAAAGCACAATTGGTAACTTAGGTTCCATAGACATTTCTCTTGAAGTTAACCTTGTTGTTGATGACACCACAAACGAAGATTACAACGTGTTTCAAGATTCAGAAGAAGAGATTGGCGAGTTTGACGACCAAAATTCAGCTAATTCGGAATATTCATCAAATTCAGATTAAATTCAGCTAATGTATTTTAAAACAATTGTTTAATATTATATTTATAATTATAATATTATTTTAATTAATTATATGATTATTTTTAAAAATATTAATTTAGTTTAATAAAATAAAAAAATTTTAATTTATTTTTTAAAATTATTTTTTAATATTTATATTTTAAAAATATTGATTTAAAAATATTTAATTCAACATTTCTAAAATATAAATATTAAAAAAATAAATTTTTTATTTTTTCAATTAATTGGTTTTTTCCGACGGATTTTGTCGTCGGAATCTTGTCGCATATCTTCTGATGGTTATAAACCATCGGGAAATATCGTCGGACCAAATGTCTGACGGCAGAAGTCATCGGAAAGAGTTCCTCGATAATTCATCGGTAATTCCCGATGGCTGTGGACCACCTAATATTCATCGGTATTTTCCGACGGACCATTGCCATCGAAAACCCATCGGAACTTTCTGCTGGAGAAGATAATCGCCAAGCCGTCGGAAATTCCTGATAAATTCCCGACAAAATTTAATTTCCAATGAAATAGTCCCGATGGACTATTTTCATCGGAAATTAGACGAGAATCTGTTTTACCGACGTGTTTCCGACGAAAATGGCTGTCGAAAATGTGTTGTTTTCTTGTAGTGCACACATCTTGAGTTGGTACTTAAAACCCTTTGACAAGAAGAGCTTTATGCCAATCTCAAGAAGTGCATCTTTTGTACTGATAAACTTGTCTTCTTAGGTTTTGTTGTAAGTTCACAGGACTTACAGGTTGATGAAGAGAAGATTCGAGCCATACAAGAGTGGCCAACACCGAGCAACATCAGCCAAGTGAGGAGCTTCCACGGCCTGGCCAGCTTCTACAGGAAATTCGTGCCCAACTTCAGTAGTATTGCCTCACCATTGATGGCAGTAGTGAAGAAGAACGTGGGATTCAGCTGGGGAGAAGCTCAGGAGAAAGCCTTCCAGGCCTTGAAGGACAGCCTTACGCATGCACCAGTGTTAGTCCTGCCAGACTTCAACAAGATGTTTGAAGTGGAATGTGATGCCTCTGTAATAGGCATAGGAGCAGTGCTAATCCAAGGAGGAAGGCCAGTGGCATACTTCAGTGAGAAGCTAGGTGGTGCCTCACTGAAATACCCCACATACGACAAGGAGCTCTATGCCCCAGTCTGAGCCTTGGAAACTTGGCAACATTACTTGTTGTCCAAGGAGTTTGTGATCCACATTGATCACGAGACTCTCAAGCACCTCTGAGGGCAAACCAATCTCAAGAGGAGACATGCCAGGTGGATGGAGTTCATAGAGACCTTCCCTTACATCATCAAGTACAAGAAGGGCAAGGATAATGTGGTAGCCGATGCACTATCAAGGAGGTTTGCCTTGATATCAACCATGGAGGCAAAGGTCCTAGGATTCGAGCACATCAAGGACCTATACAAGGATGATCCTGACTATGCTGAGAGCTACAAGGAGTGTGGCACAGGGAGTCATGGCAAGTTCTACATCCATGATGGGTTCTTGTTCCGAGAAAGAAGGCTGTGCATACCACAAGAATCTCTACGGGAGCTTATCATCCAAGAAGCTCATGGAGGAGGTCTTATGGGCCACTTTGGTGTCGACAAGACACTAGCAGTGGTCAAGGAGCACTTCTACTGGCCACACATCAAGAGGTCAGTAGAAGCCCATTGTGCAAGGTGCATCACTTGCAAAAAGGCAAAGTTCCGAGTGCACCCTCACGGGTTGTATCTCCCTCTGCCCATACCTACACATCCATGGTTGGACATTTCAATGGACTTCGTTCTAGGTCTGCCCAAAATCAACAAAAAAGATGCTATCTTTGTAGTGGTAGACCGATTCTCCAAGATGGCACATTTCATCCCATGTGCCAATGTCAATGATGCCACGCAAACAGCCGAGCTGTTCTTCAGGGAGATAGTATGGCTTCACGGAGTGCCAAGGACAATCGTGTCAGACAGGGACACCAAATTCCTCAGTCAGTTGTGGAGGACCCTCTGGAGGAAGCTAGGCACGAAGCTGCTCTTCTCTACCACCTACCATCCTCAAACCGATGGCCAAACTGAAGTAGTCAACCGGACATTGTCGACTCTTCTTAGGAATACACTAGGGAAGAACCTCAAGACTTTGATGGAGTGCCTGCCATTCATAGAGTTCGCATACAACCGAGCCGTGCACTCAGCAACCAAGAAGACCCGTTTTGAAGTAGTCTACTGTTTCAACCCCCTAACACCTTTGGAGCAAACGCCACTGACACCAGCAGAGATGACCAACCTCAACGGAGCATCCAAGGCGGAGTTCATAAAGAAGATACACCAGAAGGTAGTAGAAAACTTGGAGAAGAGGACCGGGCAGTACGTGACTCATGCCAACAAGGGAAGAAAGGAGATGATTTTTCAACCAGGCAATTGGGTGTGGCTACACCTACGGCAGAAGAGGTTCCCCAACCTAAGGAGTTCCAAGCTGGCCCCAAGAGGAGATGGACCATTCAGAGTGCTGGAGAGGATAACAACAACGCCTACCGGATCGAGCTTCCAGGTGAGTTTAATGTGTCTAACAGATTCAACATAACTGATTTAGCTCCTTTCCAAGCAGATGAACCAGTTTTGAGGTCAAAGCCTACCGAAGGGGGAGGGGATGATAGGGGCATCAGATCGTACGGCCGGCCAGGAGACCAGATTGGCCGACCAGGGAGCTTGCCCGAGACAGTTGGGCCATTTGGCGCGTTTGCCGGCCCAAGCGGTACCACGGGCCTTCGACCAGCTGGGCCGGACCGACCAACATTTCCGGCGGAGAGGCCCAAACCTCCAGCCCAACTGGCGGTGACGTGGATGACACCGCCAGCCCAACTGGCGGTGACATGGATGACACCGCCAGCCCAATTGGTGACGCCGCCGGCTCCGGAATCAACCTGGCCGGCTCCGAAGACAATTCGGCCAGTACCTCGCACAGTCCAGCCGGTCCAGCCGATTTCACCACCATTTCAACATCTACACAAAGAGACTCAGACCAGATAAGCTACCAGCTTCAAGACATGACTCTGGATGAAGTTTCTACACCAGTGGTGCCACCAGGAGCAATGACAAGGAACAGATCAAGGGCGCTCTTCGAGAAGTTCAGTTTTTGGGTTGCAAGCTCCTAGAGGAGGATCGACAAAGAGCATTGGGCCAAGAGTGCAAGGAAGAGTGCAAAGGCTTCTCAACCATACAAAGGACTCCAGAGACTTGGGATTTAGTGGCAAGAGAGGTCAGGGCCCAAAGATTCATAACCCTACTCCAACTATAAGACTAGGAGCTAGGCGCGTGCATGCCACAAGGTCGGCCACCTTCCATTTCTTGGCCGATAGGTAAGAATGGTAAGTTTTCAAATTATATACTTGCTTTTTCTGTTTTGTAGGGTAGGATTTAGAATGTTTACATTTTTGAGTCAAAGACAATTTAGGTAGAAATCCGTTTCGGTTATTGCCATATTGTAATTTTTCCTTTTGTGCACTTTTGTAAGTTTTCCATTTTTCTTTTTTTGAGTCGACCCTAGAAGGTCAAGCTGCTGAGAATATTAATAAGGCTCATTCAGCATTGTAGTTCAACAACCTTTTTGATATTAATAAAGATAGAACTTTCTTCCTACGCGTTTTCTCTCCAGAAACTTGTGCGCTTATAACCCTAGTCGAGACCAGCCCTCCTAGGTTCTATGTTGCGATTTATCACGAGGTTCATCACTGCTCGTGTGGTTCACTTCACCTCTTCATCCATTACTCACCAAAAAACCCCTATCCAGAAGCCTAAGGTCGAGTTTCTCACCTAATCTTCTCCAAGCAGCCCACGCATGTTATGGCCTTAATTCAAGGCTTGTATCACTTAACGTGGGCATTGAATTCTTGTCATTCTGAGCTCTAAATTAAAAATTATGGACGATTTAGTGGCCGTGTCAAGTGTATCGGCCAGTGAATATGATTATTTTAAACTTATCATTGGTGTTCATTGAGTAAAGGCTTATAAATGAAGCATAATGCATGGCATCATGCAGTTTGGGATAGATTAGATTACTTGGACGCTTTGTCGTATCTATTTCTGTCTCAAATTTTGCACATTATAAGAACTTGAGCTAGGTTAACGTGGGCATTGGATTCGTATCATTCCGAGCCCTAAAAAAAAAGTTACGGACGATTTTGTGCGGACATTTCAAGTTGATCGGTCTGTTAAAGTGACCATTCTGAACTGATCATTGGTGCTCATTAAGTAAAGGCTTATAAATGAAGTGTAATGCATGGCATCAAGCAGTTTGGATTGATTTGATTAGTGGGACGCTTTGTCGTCTCTATTTATGTCTGCAATTTTGTCAAAAATAGAAAAATGAGCTAGCTTAACGTGGGCATTGGATTCGTGTCATTCTGAGCTCTAAATCAAAAGTTATAGACGATTTAGTCTGTCATATCAAGTTGTTCAGCTAGTTATCATTAGTGCTTATTGAGTAAAGGCTTATCAATGAAGCATAATGCACAGCATCACACAATTTTGGATAGATTGGATTACTTGAACGCTTTGTCATATTTATTTTTCTCTCAAATTTTGTTACAATATAGAAAATTGAGCTTGCTTAACGTGGGCTTTGGATTCTTGTTATTCTGAGCTCTAAATAGAAAGTTATGGATGATTTAGTATGGACATGTCAAGTTGATCGGTCAGTTAAAGTGATTATTCTAAACTGATCATTGGTGCCATTTGAGTAATGGCTTTTAAATGAAGCATATTGCATGGCATAAGAGAGTTTTGGATAGATTGGATTACTTGGACGCTTTCTCATATCTAGTTATGTCTCAAATTTTGTAACAATATATAAAATTGAGCTAGCTTAAAGTGGGCAATGGATTCCTGTCATTTTGAGCTCTAAATCAAAAGTTATAGACGATTTAATGCGTATAGGTCATGTTGATCGGCCACTTAAAGTAATCATTCTAAACTGATCTTTGGTGCTCATTAAGTAAAGGCTTATAAATGAACCATAATGCCTGGCATCAAACAGTTTGGATAGATTGGACTACTTGGATGCTTTGTCATCTCTATTCTGTCTTAAATTGTGTCAAAATGTAGAAAATTGAGCTAGCTTAACGTGGGTATTGGATTCTTGTCATTCTAAGCTCTAAATCAAAAGTTACAAACGATTTAGTGTGTACATGTCAAGTTGATCGGCCAGTTAAAGTGATAATTCTAAATTGATCATTGGTGCTCATTAAGTGAAGGCCTATAAATGAAGCATAAAGCATGGCATCACGTAGTTTGAGATAGATTGGATTACTTGGATGCTTTTTCGTCTCTATTTCTATCTCAAATTTTGTCACAATATAGAAAATTGAGCTATCTTAATGTGGGCATTGAATTCGTGTCATTATGAGCTATGAATCAAAAGTTACGGAAGATTTAGTGCAGACATGTCAAGTTGAGAGGCCAGTTAAAGTGATAATTCTAAACTGATCATTGGTGCTCATTAAGTAAAGGCTTATAAATGAAGAATAATGCCTGGCATCAAGCAGTTTGGATAGATTGGAGTACTTGGACGCTTTGTCGTATCTATTTATGTCTCAAATTTTGCACATTATAAGAACTTGAGCTAGGTTAACAAGGGCATTGGATTCGTGTCAATCCGAGCCCTAAATAAAAAGTTACGGAGATTTAGTGCGGACATTTCAAGTTGATCGGCAGTTAAGTGACCATTCTGAACTGATCATTGGTGCTCATTAAGTAAAGGCTTATAAATGAAGAATAATGCATGGCATCAAGCAGTTTGGATAGATTGGAGTACTTGGACGCTTTGTCATCTCTATTCTGTCTTAAATTTTGTCAAAATATAGAAAAGTAAGCTACCTTAACGTGGGGATATGATTCGTGTCATTCTAGGCTCTAAATCAAAAGTTACGTACGATTTAGTGTGGATATGTCAAGTCGATCGGCCAGTTAAAGTGATCATTCTGAACTGATTATTGATGCTCATTGAGTAACGACTTATAAATGAATCATAATGCATGGCATCACACAGTTTTGGATAGATTGGGTTACTTGAATGCTTTGTCGTATCTAGTTATGTGTCAAATTTTGTCACAATATAGAAAATTGACCTAGATTAATGTGGGCATTGGATTCGTGTCATTCTATGCTACAAATCAAAAGTTATGGACGATTTAGTGCAGACATGACAAGTGGATCGGCTAGTTAAAATGATCATTGCTGCTCATTTAGTAAAAGCTTATAAATGAAAAATAATTCATGGCATCACGCAGTTCAAGATGGATTGGATTACTTGGACGCTTTGTCGTATATGTTTTTGTCTAAAATTTTGTCAAAATATAGAAAACTGACGTGGGCATTTAATTCGTGTTATTCTGAGCTCCAAATCAAAAGTTACGAACGATTTTGTGTGGACATGTCAAGTTGATTGGCAAGTTAAATTGATCATTCTAAACTGATAATTGGTGCTCATTAAGTAAAAGCTTATGCATGGCATCAAGGATTTTAGATAGATTGGATTACTTGGATGCTTTGTCATCTCTATTTCTGTCCCAAATTTTGCCATAATATAGAAAATTGAGCTAGTTTAATGTATGCATTGGATTCGTGTCATTGTGAGCCCTAGATCAAGAGTTACAAATGATTTAGTGAGGACATGTGTCAAGTGGATCGGGCAGATCATATGATTATTCTAAACTGATTATTGCTGCTTATTGAGTAAACTCTTATAAATGAAGCACAATGCATGCCATCACGCAGTTTGGGATAGATTGGATTACTTGGATGCTTTGTCGTCTCTACTTCCGTCTCAAATTTTGTCAAAATATAGAAAATTTATCTAGATTAACGTGGGCACTATATTCATGTCGTTCTAAGCTCAAAATCAAAAGTTACTGACGATTTAGTGCAGACTTGTCAAGTTGATAGGCCAGTTAATATGATTATTCTAAACTGATCATTGATGCTCATTGAGTAAATGCTTATAAATGAATCATATTGCATGGCATCACACAGTTTTGGATAGATTGGACTACTTGGACGCTTTGTATTGTCTATTTCTGTATCCAATTTTGATACAATATAGAAAATTGAGCTAGATTAACGTGGGCTTTGGATTCATGTCATTATGAGTTCAAAATCAAAATTTAAAGACAATTTAGTGCGGACATGTCAAGTTGATCGGAAAATTAATATGATTATTCTAAACTGATCATTGGTTCTCATTGAGTAAAAGCTTATAAATAAAACATGATGTATGGCATCACACAGTTTGGATAGATTGGATTACTTGCACTCTTTGTCATCTCTATTTATGTCTCATATTTTAATACAATATAGACATTTTAGCTAGCTTGAAATGGGCATTAGATTCATGTCATTCTGAGCTCTAAATCAAAAGTTACGGACGATTTAGTACGGAGATGTTAAGTTGAGTAGCTAGCTAAAGTGATCATTTTAAACTGATCATTGGTGTTAATTAAGCTAAGGCTTATAAATGAAGCATATTGCATAGCATCAAGAAGTTTGGATAGATTGGATTATTTGGACGATTTTTCGTCTCTATTTTTGTCTCAAATTTTGTACAAATATAGAAAATAGAGCTATCTTAACGTGGGGATTGGATCGTGTCATTCTAAGCTCTTAATCAAAAGTTACGGACGATTTACTTCGGACGTGTCAAGTTGATCGGCCAGTTAAAGTGATCATTCGAAACTGATCAGTGGTGCTCATTAAGAGTAAAGGCTTATAAATGAAGTATAATGCATGGCATCAAGGAGTTTGGATGGGATTGGATTACTTGAATGCTTTGGCGTCTCTATTTGTGTTCAAATTTTGACAAAATATAGAAAATTGAGCTAGCTTAACGTGTGCATTGGATTCTTGTAATTCTACGCTCTAAATAAAAAGTTACAAACGGTTTATTGCGAACATGTCAAGTTGATCGGCCAGTTAAAGTTATCATTCTAAACTGATCATTGGTGCTCATTGAGTACAAATATATAAAGAATAAGGCATTGCGTCACGTAGTTTGGTATAGATTGGATTACTCGAATGCTTTGTCGTCTCTATTTATGTTCAAATTTTGTCAAAATATTGAAAGTTGAACTAGCTTAACGTGCGCATTGGATTCGTGTCATTCTAAGCTCTAAATCAAAAGTTACAGATGATTTATTGCGGACATGTCAAGTTGATCGGCCAGTTAAAGTGATCATTCTAAACTGATCATTGGTTCTCATTGTGTAAAGGCTTATATATGAAGCATAAGGCATGACATCACGCAGTTTGGGATAGATTGGATTACTTTGACGCTTTGTCTTATTTAGTTCTGTCTCAAATTTTGTCACAATATAGAAAATTAAACTAGCTTAATGTGGGCATTGGATTCGTGTCATTCTAAGCTATAAATCAAAAGTT
Source organism: Pugionium dolabratum (assembly GCA_018901945.1). Taxonomy (NCBI): domain Eukaryota; kingdom Viridiplantae; phylum Streptophyta; class Magnoliopsida; order Brassicales; family Brassicaceae; genus Pugionium; species Pugionium dolabratum. The sequence continues at coordinate 111,704 of JAEVFF010001066.1, read as the reverse complement.
ATGGACGATTTAGTGCAGACATGACAAGTTGATCTGCCAGGTAAAATGATCATTCTAAACTGATCATTGGTGCTCACTTAGTAAAAGCTTAGAAATGAAAAATAATGCATGGCATCACGCACTTTGGTATCGATTGGATTACTTGGACGCTTTGTCGTATCTATTTCAGTCTCAAATTTTGTCAAAATATAGAAAATTGAGTTAGCTTAACGTGGGCATTGGATTCGTGTCATTCGAAGCTCTAAATCATAAGTTACGGATGATTTAGTGCGGACATGTCACGTTGATTGGCCAGTTAATATGATTATTCTAAATTGATCATTGGTGCGCAATGAATAAAGGCTTATAAATGAAGCATAATGCATGGTATCACACAGTTTTGGATAGATTGGATTACTTGGACGCTTTGTCTTGTCTATTTTGGTCTCAAGTTTTTTTTTTGATTCAGAAAATTGAGCTAGCTTAACATGGGCATTGGATTCTAAACTGATCTTTGGTGCCCATTCAGTGAAAGCTCATAAATGAAGTATATTGCATGGCATCACACAGTTTTGGATAAATTGGATTACTTGCACGCTTTATCGTATCTAGTTCTGTCTCAAATTTTGTCACACTATAAAAAATTAAGCTAGTTTAATGTGGGCATTTGATTCGTGTAATTCTGAGCTTTAAATCAAAAGTTACAGACGATTAATGCGGACATGTCAAGTTGATTGGCTAGTTAAAGTCATCATTATAAACAGATCATTGGTGCTCATTAAGTAAAGGCTTAGAAATGAAGCATAATGCATAGCATCAATCAGTTTGGATAGAATGGATTACTTGGATGCTTTGTCATCTCTATTTCTGTCTCAAATTTTGTCAAAATATAAAAAACGGAGCTAGATTAACGTGGGTATTGGATTCGTGTCATTTTGAGCTCTAAATCAAAAGTTACGGACAATTTAGTGAAGACATGTCAAGTTGATCGGCCAGTTAAAATGATCATTCTTAACTGATCTTTGGTGCCCACTGAGTAAAGACTTATAAATGAAGCATAATGCATGACATCACACAGTTTTAGATAGATTGGATTACTTGTACGTTTTTGTCATATCTAGTTCTGTCTCAAATTTTGTCACAATATAGAAAATTCAGCTAACTTAGTGTGGGCATTGGTTCCATGTCATTCTAAGCTATAAATCAAAAGGTATGGACAATTTAGTGCATACATGACAAGTTGATCGGCCTGTTAAAATTATCATTCTAAACTAATCAATGATGCTCATTGAGTAAAAGCTTAATAATGAAAAATAATGCCTAGCATCACGCAGTTTGAGATGGATTGGATTACTTGGACGCCTTGTCATATCTATTTCTATCTCAAATTTTGTGACAATATAGAAAATTGAGCTAGTTTAACGCGGGCATTGGATTCGTGTGTTTCTGGGCTCTAAATCAAAAGTTATAGATGTTTTAGTGCGGACATGTCAAGTTGATCGGCTAGTTAAAGTGATTGTTCGATACTGATCGCTGGTGCTCATTAAATAAAGGATTACAAATGAAACATAAAGCATGGAATCATGGATTTTGGAATTGATTGGATTACTTGGAAGTTTTGTCGTCTCTATTTGTGTCTCAAATTTTGTCAAAATATAGAAAATTGAGCTAGCTTAACGTAGGTATTGGATTCATGCATTACAAGAAAACATTAATATTTCCGATGGCATTTCCAACGGAAATAAAACCATCGAAATTTTCCAACGCCTAAGGGACAGTTTTCTAAAGGACTACCGAGGGAAGTTATCTCATCGGTGTTCCATCGGTAAATCCTGACATTTGCACTACCATCGGGAAATCGATGGTAAAACCTGATGGCTTTCCGTCCGGTTTCCGATGGAAGGGCAAGCGTCGGGATATACTCTCAAAACCGTCGCATGTTACCGACAAAATATAAGCTCTCGGTCGTTTTCCGACGATTTCCCGGCGGAATGTGACTTTTACTATCTGTCTGGAATCCGTCGGGAATATATCCGTGCGCTGACATCGAGGATCGTCGGTTCGTCATCAGAAATATCAAGCAGTGGTCGGCAATCCTCGGAAATCCATCGGAAACCATAATATTCCCAAGAATAATCTATTAAAAATTTGTGAATATTAGTCAAAAATTCGTAATAATCTATTAAAAATTCGTAATAATTTGTTAAAAATTCGTAATAATTTGTTAAAAATTCGTGATAATCTTCTAATTTTCAATATAAATACGCCCTGCTCCTTCAAAATTTGATCAGAACAAAAATCTTAACAAAATGTCTTCTTCAGGTTCTTATGATTATTTTCGATCTTGGATGGATAAACCTCGGTATGATTCAACAACGGGGGAATTGACGGATGAATTTGCGCAAGGTGTTGAAGGGTTCATGACATTTGCATCAAACAATAGCATGACATCGGAATACGGTAAAATGTATTGTCCATGTATTAAATGTCGAAATCATAGATTATTCTCTGTTAGAGAAGTACGTAATCATTTGTATAAGACTGGATTTATGGCGGATTAGAAAATTTGGTATTCACATGGAGAAACTGATGCAACGATGCAATATTATGGTAGTACTTCAAAAAGGTTAGATAGTACTAATGTTATGGTAGAGGAACCGGCATCACAAGTTGATATAAGTGGAGGTACTGTTCAGATGGTGAATGATGCGTTTTGTGAACAAAGAGCATCGTACATTGAAGATAGAGTAGAATAGAGGAACCTAATTTGGAAGCCCGAAATTTTTTTGATATGTTAGACGCATCCAAGCAGCCTTTGTATAAAGGATGTAGAGATGGATTATCGTCTTTATCTGCTGCAAGCAGCTTGATGACAATAAAGACGGATTTCAACTTGGCTGAAAATTGTGTGAATGTGATAGCTGATTTTGTTAGAGATATATTACCTAAAGATGATATTGCACCTGTTTCATATAACGAGGTTCAAAAACTTGTACCTGGTCTTGGATTGCCATATCAGATGATCGTTCTTTGTATTGACAACTGCATGATCTATTGGAGAAATGATGAAAACCGCATGAACTGCCGATTTTGTCACAAACCTCGATTTCATGAGACAAGCGGCAGAGTACCTATTCCACATAAACGGATGTGGTATTTGCCATTAACAGAGAGGTTAAAGAGGTTATATTAATCTGAACATATGGCAAAGCCCATGAGATGGTATCCAGAACATAATTTGAATGGAGAAATTGTGCTTATTGAGTAAAGGCTTATAAATGAAGCAGAATTCAGGGCATTGTTGAGCTTGGGATAGATTGAATTATTTGGACACATTGTCGTATCTATTTCTCTCTCAAATGTTTTTACGATATAGAAAATTGAGCTAGAATAACGTGGGCATTGGATACGTGTCATTCCGAGCACTAAATCAAAAGTTACGGACAATTTAGTGAAGACATGTCAAGTTGATCGGCCAGTTAAAATGATCATTCTTAACTGATCTTTGGTGCCCACTGAGTAAAGACTTATAAATGAAGCATAATGCATGGCATCACACAGTTTTGGATAGATTGGATTACTTGTACGTTTTGTCATATCTAGTTCTGTCTNATAACGTGGGCATTGGATACGTATCATTCCGAGCTCTAAATCAAAAGTTATGGACGATTAGTTCGGACATGTCAAGTTGATCGGCCAGTTAAAGTGATCATTCTAAACTGATCGTTTGTGCCCATTGAGTAAAGGCTTATAAATGAAGCATATTGCATGGAATCACACAATTTTGGATAAATTGGATTACTTGGATGCTTTATGGTATCTAGTACTGTCTCAAATTTTGTCACAATATAGAAATTTGAGCTAGCTTAACGTGGGAATTTGATTCGTGTCATTCTGAGCTCTAAATCCAAAGTTACGGACGATTAATGCGAATATGTCAAGTTGATCGGCCAGTTAAACTGATCATTCTAAACTGATCATTGGTGCTCATTAAGTAAAGGCTTAGAAATGAAGCATAACTCATGGCATCAAGCAGTTTGGATAGATCGGATTACATGGATGCTTTTTCATCTCTATTTCTGTGTCAAATTGTATCAAAATATAGAAAATTGAGCTAGCGTAATGTGGGCATTGTATTCATGTCATTCTGAGCTCTAAATCAAATGTTACGGACGATTTAGTGCAAACATGTCAAGTTGATCGGCCAGTTAAAGTGATCATTCTAAACTGAACATTGGTGCTCATTGTGTAAAGGTTTATAAATAAAGCATAATGCATGACATCACATAGTTTTAGATAGATTGGATCACTTGGACGCTTTTTCGTATCCAGTTCTGTCTCAAATTTTGTCACAATATAGAAAATTCAGTTTTTTTATAATGGGCATTTGATTCGTTCATTCTGAGCTCTAAATCAAAAGTTACGGATGATTTAGTGTGTTCATGTCAAGTTGATCGGCCAATTGATGTGATCATTCTAAACTGATCTTTGGTGCTCATTGAGTAAAGGCTTATAAATGAAGTATAATGCATGCCACCACACAGTTTTGGATAGATTAGATTACTTGGATGCTTTGTTGCCTCTATTTCTGTCTCAAATTTTGAAAAATATAGCAAATTGAGCTAGCTTAACATGGGCATTGGATTCGTGTCATTTTGAGATCTAAATGAAAAGTTACAAACGATTTGGTGCGGACATATCAAGTTGATTGGCCAGTTAAAGTGATCATTTTAAACTGATCTTTGGTGTCCATTGAGTAAAAGCTTATAAATGAAGCATAATGCATGGAATCACACAGTTTTGGATAGATTGGATTACTTGGACGCTTTGTCGTCTTTATTTTTGGCTCAAACTTTGTCAAAATATAGAACATTGAGGTAGCTTATGGTGGCACTGGATTTGTGTGTTTCCGAGCTCAAAATCAAATGTTTCGGAGGATTTAGTCCGGACATGTCAAGTTGATAGGCCAGTTAACCTGATCATTCTAAACTGATCATTGGTGCTGATTAAGTAAAGGCTTAGAAATGAAGCATAATGTGTGGCATCAAGCAGTTTCGATAGATTGGATTGCTTGGATGCTTTGTCATCTCTATTTCAGTCTTGATCTTTGTAAAAAAAATAGCAAATTGAGCTAGCTTAACGTGGGCATTGGATTAGTGTCATTCTGAGCTCTAAATCAAAAATTACAAACAATTTAGTGCGGACATGTCAAGTTGATCGGCCAGTTAAAGTGATCATTTTAAACTTATCTTTGGTGCCCATTGAGTAAAGCCTTACAACTAAAGAATAATTCATCGTATTACACGGTTTTGTATAGATTGGATTAGTTTGACGCTTTGTCATATCTAGTTCTGTCTCAAATTTTGTCACAGTATAGAAAATTGAACTAGATTAGTGTGAGAATTGAGTTTGTGTCATTCTGAGCTATAAATCAAAAGGTATGGACGATTTAGTGCAGACATCAAAATTGATCTACCTGTTAAAACGATCAGTCTAAACTGATCATTGGCGCTCATTGAGTAAAAGCTTAATAATGAAAAATAATGCATGGCATCATGCAATTTGGAATATATTGGATTACTTGGACGCTTTTTCATATTTATTTCTATCTCATATTTTGTCGCAATATAGAAAATTGAGCTATCTTAACATGGACATTGAATTCGTGTGTTTATGAGCTCGAAATCAAGAGTTAAGGACGATTTAGTGTGGACATGTCAAATTGATCGGCCAGTTAAAGTGATAAATTAAAATATTTATTAGTTCTCATTATGTAAAGCGTATAGATGAAGAATAAAACATGGCATCACGCATTTTGGGATAGATTTGAATACTTGGACGTTTTTTCGTCTCTATTTTTGTCTCAAACTTTGTCAAAATATTGAACGTTGAGGTAGCATAGCGTGGGCATTCCATTCGTGTCATTCTGAGCTCTAAATCAAAAGTTATGAACAATTAGTGCGGACATGTCAAGTTGATTGGCCAGTTAATGTGATAATTCTAAACAGATCATTGGTTCCCATTGAGTAAAGCCTTATAAATGAAACATATTGCATGGCATCACACATTTTTGGATAAATTGGAATACTTAGATGCTTTATCGTATCTAGACCTCTTTCAAATTTTGTCACAATATAGAAAATTAATCTAGCTCAACGTGGGCATATGATTCGTGTCATTCGGAGCTCTAAATCAAAAGTTACGGACGATTTAGTTTCATGTCAAGTTGATCGGCCAATTAAAGTGATCATTTTACACCGATCAATGGTGCCCATTGAGTAAAGGCTTATAAATCAAGCATAATGCATAGCATCACACTGTTTTGGATAGACTGGATTACTTGGATGCTTTGTCGTATCTAGTCCTATCTCAACTTTGACATAATATAGAAAATTGAACTAGCTTAACGTGGGCATTTAATTTGTGTCATTCTGAGCTCTAAATCAAAAGTTTCGGACGATTTAGTCGGGACATGTCAAGTTGATGGGCCAGTTAAAGTGATCATTCAAACTCATCATTGGTGCTCATTGAGTAAAGGCTTATAAATGAAGCATAATGCATGGCATCACACAGTTTTGGATAGATTGGATTACTTGGACGCTTTTTCGTCTCTATTTCTGTCTCTAATTTTGTGAAAATACAGAAAATTGAGCTAGTTAAACGTGGGCATTGGATTCGTGTCATTCTGAGATCCAAATCAAAGTTACGGATGATTTAGTGCGAACATGTCAAGTTGATCGGCCAGGTAAAGTGATCATTCTAAACTGATCATTGTGCCAATTGAGTAAATGCTTATAAATGAAACAAATTGCATGCCATTACACATATTTGGATAGATTGGATTACTTTGGCGATTTGTCATCTCTATTTCTGTCTCAAATTTTCTCAAAATATACAAAACTGAGCTAGCTTATCGTGGGCATAGGATTCGTGTGTTTCTGAGCTTTAACTCAAAAGGTTACGCATGATTTAGTTCGTACATGTCAAGGTGATCGGCAAGTTAAAGTGATCATTATAAACTGATCATTGGTGCTCATTAAGTAAAGGCTTATAAATGAAGAATAAAGCATGGCATCACACAATTTGGGATAGATTGGATTACTTGTACGCTTTGTCATCTCTATTTTTGAATCAAAATTTGTCAAAGAATCGAGAAATGAAGCATAATGCATGGCATCAAGCAGTATGGATAGATTCGATTACTTGGATGCTTTGTCGTATCTATTTCAATCTCAAATTTAGTCACAATATAGACATTGAGCTAGCTTAACATGGGCATTGGATTCATGTCATTCTGTGCTCTAAATGAAAAATTACGGACGATTTAATGCAGACATATCAAGCTGATCGGCCATTTAAATTCATCATTCTAAACTGATTATTGGTGCTCATTGAGTAAAGGCTTATAAACGAAGCATAATTCATGGCATCACAAAATTTTGGATAGATTGGATTACTTCGACGCTTTGTCGTATCTATTTTTATATCAAATTTTGTTACAATTTAGAAAATTGAGCTAGCTTAACGTGGGCATTGGATTCGTGTCATTCTAAGATCAAAATCAAAAGTTACTGATTATTTAGTTCGGACATGTCAAGTTGAGCGGCCAGTTAAAGTCATCATTCTAAAGTAATCATTCGTGCTCGTTAAGTAAAGGCTTATAAATGAAGCATAATGCATGGCATCAAGTAATTAGGATAGACTGGATTACTTGGGCGCGGTGTCTTTTCTAATTCTCGCTCAAATTATGTCAAAAATATAGAAAATTGAGCTAGCTTAACGTGGACATTGGATTCATGTCATTTGGAGCTCTAAATCAAAAGTTACATACGATTTAGTATGGACATGTCAAGGTTATCGGCCAGTTCAAGTGATTATTCTAAATTGATCATTGGTGCTCATTGAGTAAAGGCTTATGAATGAAGCATAATGCATGATGGCATCACACAGTTTTGGATATATTGGATTACTTGAACGCTTTGTCGTACATATTTTTGTCCCAAATTTTGTTACAATATATAAAATTGAGCTAGCTTAACGTGGGCATTGGATTCGTGCCATTCTTAGCTCTAAATCAAAGTTATGCACGATTTAATGCAGACATGATAAGTTGATCGGCCAATTAAAGTGATAATTTTATACTGATCATTAGTGTTCATTGTGTAAAAGCTTATAAATGAAAAATAATGCATGGCATCACGCAGTTTGGGACGGATTGAATTACTTTGATGGTTTGTCGTATCTATTTCTACCTCAAATTTTGTCAAAATATAGAAAATTGAGCTAGCTAAACGTGGGCATTGTCATTCTGAGTTCTGAATCAAAAGTTACGAACGATTTTGTGCGGACATGTCAATTTGATCGGCCAGTTATAGTGATCATTCTAAACTGATCGTTGGTGTTCACTGAGTAAAAGCTTATAAAGGAAAAATAATGCATGGTATCACGCTGTTTGGAATGGATTGGACTACTTAGATGCTTTGTTGTATCTATTTTTGTCTCAAATTTTGTCACAATATAGAAATTGAGCTAGCTTAATGTGAGCATTGTATTCGTTTCATTCTGAGCTCTAAATGAAAAGTTACGAACGATTTTGTGCGGACATGTCAAGTTGATCGGCCAGTTAAGTTCATCATTCTAAACTGATCATTTGGTGCACATTGAGTAAAGGCTTATAAATGAAGCATAATGCATGGCATCACACAATTTTGGATAAATTGGATTACTTGGAAGCTTTGTTGTATCTATTTCAATCTCAAATTTTGTTACAATTTAAAAAATTGAGCTTGCTTAATGTGGGCATTGGATTTGTGTCATTCTAAGCTCTAAATCAAAAGTTACTGATGATTTAGTGCACACATGTCAAGTTGATTGGCCACTTAAAGTGATCATTATAAACTGATCATAGGTGCTCATTAAGTAAAGTCTTATAAATGAAGCATAATGCATAACATCAACTAGTTTGGATAGATTGGATTACTTGGACGCTTTGTCGTATATATTTCTGTCTCAAATTTTGTTACAATATAGAAAATTGAGCTAACTTAATGTGGACAATTGATTTGTGTCATTCTTAGCTCTAAATAAACGTTATGTACGATTTAGTGCTGACATGACAAGTTGATCGGCGAGTTAAAATGATCATTCTAAACTATTCATTGGTGCTCGTAGAATAAAAGATTATAAATGAAAAATAATGCATGGCATCACGCAGTTTGGGATGGATTGGTTTACTTGGACGTTTTGTCGTACTTATTTTTGTCTCAAATTTTGTCAAAATATAGAAAATTGTGATAGCTTAACGTGGGCATTGGATTCGTGTCATTTTGGATGATTTAATGCGTACATGTCAAGTTGACCGGCTAGTGAAATTGATCAATCTAAGCTTATCAATGGTGCCCATTGAGTAAACGATCATAAATGAAAAATAATGCATGGCATTAGGCAGTTTGGGATGGATTGGATTACTTCGACGCTTTGCTGTATCTATTTTGGTGTTAAATTTTGTCAAAATAAAGAAAATTGGGCTAGCTTAATGTGGGATTGGATTCGTGTCATATTGAGTTCTGAATCAAAAGTTACAAACGATTTCATGTGGTCATGTCGAGTTGATCGGCCAGTTAAAGTGATATTTTTAATCTGAGCATTGATGCTCATGTAGTAAAAGCTTATAAATGAAAAATAATACATGACATCACGCAGTTTGGGATGGATTGGATTACTTAGACAGTTTTCCGTATCTATTTCTATCTCAAATTTTGTCACAATATTGAAATTGAGCTTGCTTAACGTGGGCATTGGATTCATGTCATTCTGAGTTCTAAATGAAAAGTTACGAACGATTTAGTGCCGAAATGTCAAGCTGATCGGCCAGTTAAATGAAGCAAAATGCATGGCATCACATAATTGTTAATAGATTTGATTACTTGGACGCTTTGTCGTATCTATTTTCATCTCAAATTTTATTACAATTTAAAAAATTGAGCTAGCTTAACGTGGCCATTGGATTCATGTCATTCTATGCTCTAAATCAAAAGTTAATGACAATTTATTGCGGACATGTCAAGTTGATCGGCCAGTTAAAGTGATCATTGTAAACTTATCATTGATGCTCATTTAGTAAAGGCTCATAAATGAAGCATAATGCATGGCATCAAGTAGTTTGGATAGATCTGATTACTTTGGCGCTTTGTTGTCTCTAATTCTGTCTCAAATTATGTTAAAGTATAGAAAATTGAGCTACATTAATGCGGGCATTGGATTCGTGTCAGTTGGAGCTTTAAATCAAAAGTTACGAACGATTTAGTGTGCACATGTCAAGTTGATCGGCCAGTTAAATTGATAATTCAAAACTGATCGTTGGTGCTCATTGAGTAGGGTTATAAATGACGCATAATGCATGACATCACACAATTTTGGATAGATTGGATTACTTGTACGCTTTGTCGTTTATATTTTTGCCTCAAATTTTATTACGATTTATCAAATTGCGCTAACTGAACGTGGGCATTGGATTCGTGTCATTCTTAGCTCTAAATCAAAGTTATGGACGATTTAGTGCAGACATGACAAGTTGATCGGCCAGTTAAAATGATCATTCTAAACTGATCATTGGTGCTCATTGAATAAAAACTTATAAATGAAAAATAATGCATGGTATCACGCAGTTTGGGATGGAATGGATTATTTAGACGTTTTGTCGTATCTATTTTCGCCTCAAATTTTGCCAAAATATAGAAAATGGAGCTAGCTTAACCTGGACATTGGATTCGTGTCATGTTGAGCTATAATTCAAAAGTTACGGGCGATTTAGTGTGGACATGTCAAGTTTTTTGGCCAGTTAAAGTGATCATTCTAAACTGATAATTGGTGCTCATTAAGTAAAAGCTTATAAATGAATCATAAAGCATGACATCATGCAGTTCGGGATAGATTGGATTACTTGGACGCTTTGTGGTCTCTATTTCTGTCTCAAATTTTGTCAAAATATAGAAAATTGAGCTAGCTTAATGTGGGCATTGGATTCTTGTCATTTTGAGCTTTAAATCAAAAGTTATAGACGATGCGAACATGTCAAGTTGATCGGCTAGTTAAAGTGATCATTCTAAATTGATCATTGGTGCCCATTGAGAAAAAGCTCATAAATGAAAAATAATGCACGGGATCACACAGTTTGGGATAGATGGGATTACTTGGACGCTTTGCCGTATCTATTTTTGTCTCAAATTTTGTCTAAATATAGAAAATTGAGCTAGCTTAACGTGGGCATTGGATTCGTGTCATTTTAAGCTGTAAATCAAAAGGTACGCATTATTTAGTGCAGACATGTGAAGTTGATCGGCCAGTTAAAATGATCATTCTAAACTGATCATTCGTGCTCATTGAGTAAAGCTTATAAATGAAGCATAAAACATGGCATCAAGTAGTTTAGATAGTTTGGATTACTTGGACGCTCTGTCATCTCTATTTCTGTCTCAAATTTTGTCAAAATATAGAAAACTGAGTTACCTTAATGTGGGCATTGGATTTGTGTCATTTTGAGCTCTAAATCAAAAGTTATGGACGATTTTGTGCGGACATGTCAAGTTGATCGGCCAATTAGAATGATTATTCTAAACTAATCATTGGTGCCATTGAGTAAGAGCTTATAAACGAAGCATAATGCATGGCATCACGCAGTTTTAGATAGATTGGATTACTTGGACCCTTTGTCGTATCTAGTTATGTCTCAAATTTTGTCACATTATATAAAATTGAGCTAGCTTAATATGGGCATTGGATTCGTGTCATTGAAAGATCTAAATTAAAAGTTATGGATGATTTAGTACATACATTGGTGCTCATTAAGTAAAGGCTTATAATTGTAGCATAATGCATGACATCAAGCAGTTTTGATAGATTGGATTAGTTGGATGCTTTGTTGTATCTATATGTGTCTCAAATTTTGTCAAAATATAGAAACTTAAGCTAGCTTAACATGGTCATTGGATTCGTGTCATTTGAGCTCTAAATCAAAAGTTACACACGATTTAGCGCGGACATGTCAAGGTTATTGGCCAGTTAAAGTGATCATTCTCTTAAGTAAAGGCTTATCAATGAACCATAAAGCATGGCATCACACAGTTTGAGATAGATTAGATTACTTGGATGCTTTGTGGTCTCTATTTCTGTCTCAAATATTGTCAAAATATAGAAAATTGAGCTACCTTAACGCGGGCATTAGATTCGTGTCATTTTGAGCTCTAAATCAAAAGTTACGGACAATTTAGTGCGTACATGTCAAGAGTACTGGCCAGTTATAGTGATCATTCTAAACTGATCATTGGTTCCCATTGAGTAAAAGCTTATAAATGAAAAATAATGCATGGCATTACGCAGTTTGGGATAGATTGAATTACTTGGACGCTCTGTCGTATCTATTTCTTTGTCAAATTTTGTCAAAATATAGAAAATTGGGCTAACTTAACGTGGGCATTCGATTCGTGTCATTTTGAGCTCTAAATCAAAAGTTACATACGATTTAGTGCGGACACGTCGAGTTAATCAGGCAGTTAAAGTGATCATTCTAAACTGATCATTGGTGCTCATTTACTAAAAGCTTATAGCCGAAAAATAATGCATGGCATCACGGAGATTGTGATGGATTGGATTACTTTGACGGTTAGTCATATCTATTTCTATCTCAAATTTTGTCACAATATAGAAATTGAGCTAGCTTAACGTGGGCATTGGATTCGTGTCATTCTGATCTTTAAATGAAAAGTTACGGACAATTTAGTGCCGACATGTCAAGTTGATCGGTTAGTTAAATTCATCATTCCAAACTGATCATTGGTTCTCATTGAGTAAAGGCTTATAAATGAAGCATAGTGCATGGCATCATATAATTTTGGGTAGATTGGATTACTTAGACGCTTTGTCGTATTTATTTTTATTTCAAATTTTGTCACAATTTAGAAAATTGAGTTAGCTTAACATTGGCATTGGATTCGTGTCATTCTAAGCTCTAAATCAAAAGTTAGTGAGGATTTATTGCGGACATGCCAAGTTGATCGGCCACTTAAAGTGACAATTGTAAACTGATCGTTGGGCATTGGATTCGTGTCATTCTAAGCTCTAAATTGAAAGTTACTGATGATTAAGTGCATGATTATAAATGAAGCATAATGCATGCAATCAAGTAGTTTGGATAGATTGGAATACTTTTTCATTTTGTCGTCTCTAATTCTATCTCTAATTATGTCAAAATATAGAAAATTGAGCTAGCTTAACGTGGGCATTGGATTCGTGTCATTCGGAGCTCTACATCAAAAGTTAAGGACTATTTAGTGTGGACATGTCAAGTTGATCGGCTAGTTAAATTGATAATTCTAAACTGATCGTTGGTGCTCATTGAGTAAAGGGTTATAAATGACGCATAATGCATGGCATCACACAATTTTGGATAGATTGGATTACTTGTACGCTTTGTCGTATATATTTCTGTCTCAAATTTTGTTATAATATATAAAATTGAGCTAGATTAACGTGTGCATTGGATTCGTGTCATTCTTAGCTCTAAATCAAAGTTATGGACGATTTAGTGCAGATATGACAAGTTGATTGGCCAGTTAAAATGATCATTCTAAACTGATCATTGGTGCTCATTAAGTAAAAGCTTATAAATTAAAAATAATGCATGGCATCACGCAGTTTGGGATGGATTGTATTACTTGGACGTTTTGTCGTATCTATTTTGGTCTCAAATTTTACCAAAGTATAGAAGATTGAGCTAGCTTAACGTAGCATTGGATTCATGTCATTTTGATCTCTAAATCAAAAAAATACGAACAATTTAGTGTGGACATGTCAAGTGTATCGGCTAGTTAAAGTGATCATTCTAAACTGATAATTGGTGCTCATTAAGTAACGGCTTATCAATGAAGCATAATGCATGGCATCATAGAGTTTTCAATAGATTCGATTACTTCCTCGCTATGTCGTATCTAGCTTTGTCTCAAATTTTGTTACAGTATAGAAAATTAGCAAGCTTATTGTGCGCATTGGATTCGTGTGTTTCTGAGCTCTAAATTGAAAGTTACAAAAGATTTAATGCAAACATGTCAAGTTGATCGGCGAATTAAAGAGATGATTCTAAACTTATCTTTGGTGCTCATTATTGACATAGGAAAATCAAATAAGACCTATCTTGACCTACCAGGCAAGTGTGAGCACGAAAATTCAGTTTGAATAACAAGGGAAATGAAAAAGGATGGGTTATTATTAACCACATGGTTGAAATGGTTAAATAGCTACCTTGGGAGAAGAATCAAGGTGAAAAAGTCATGGCCATGCTGCACACAGTCTTGGCAACCACACCAAACAGTCATGCCCATGCTGCACACAGTCTTGGCAACCACACCAAACAGTCATGCCCATGCTGCACACAGTCTTGGCAACCCCACCAAACAGTCATGCCCATGCTGTCTCCTCTCTTCTCATTGGTTGTTGACAGGCTCCTCCTCTATTCAAACTCATCCACAATTTTGAATTCGTTTTCTTTTGTGTTCACATTGTAAATCCTCTATAAAAGGGCTGTAAAGACTCAATGTATAAAATACTCTTAGGAGATTCTTCTCCATAAGTCTAAGTCATTTCTCATTTTCTCATACTTCTCTTTGAGTTTTCAGATTCAATTCTTCACATTTTTCCTCTATAATCTCAATATTCTTACATGGTATCAGAGCATAAGATCATTCTCTTATCTTTTCTACTCAAATCTCTCAGTTTCTAATCTAAAGTTCTGTCAAAAATCTCTCAGTCTTTAGACTAAAAACTCACGGTTTCATTCAACCATAAAAGCTGCTTCCTTTGAGCTCTTCAAAGCCTAACAATGGAGGATACAGTTCAAATTAGTTTCAGCCTGAAACCTACGGTGATAGCAGTAGTTCTCAAAGGCTTGAACTACACATTATGGTCAAGAACCATCAAGACAGCCATTTGTGGCAAAGGACTTTGGAATCACATCTTTGAGGATAATACTCCATCTATAGATGATCCAAAGGAGAAGAAGGATGAGGCAACAAGAAAAGAAGAAGCTAGGTGGTTCCAAGAAGATCAATCAGTCCTTGGATTCCTCCAAAAATCATTGGACCCATCCATTCTTGAAGCTTATTCACATTGTGAAACCGCCAAGTCTCTTTGGGACACTCTCAAGAGGGTGTATGGGGATGTTTCAAACCTCAGCCGTGTGTATGAGGTTAAGAAGGCTCTCAATGATCTACACCAAGAGGATATGGAGTTCACAAAAATCCTGGGCAAGTTCCAGTCAACATGGTCCGAGCTTGACATGTTGAGACCAAGTTCTATGGATCCAAAGGTGCTTAATGAAAGGAAGGAACAAGACAAGATATTTTGGCTCCTTCTCAACCTAAATCCAGCCTTTAAGGATGTGATTAAGTCCATCCTGAGAGAGCCAAAACTCCCTGATTTCGAAGAAGTGTGCTCACGGATTCAAAGGGAGCAAGGCAACATTGGTTTGTTTGGTGGTAAAGGAGAACTAGTCATGGCCAACAAAAGCGTGTTTAAGCAAGAGGATAGGAAGAGTGTGATGGGTGAGCATTGTAAGAGGAATGGCCACATCAAGGACAAGTGCTGGATACTTCATCCTCATCTCAAGCCAAACCGGTTCAAGGATTCAAAGGTTAACATCTCTCAAATGGTTGCGACTGAACCGGCAAGTTCATCCAACCAAGGAGGGGAGCTAGCTATGAATGTATCCATGGAGTATGTTAAGAAGAGTGACTTGGAGGATCTCATCAAGGCCCATGCCTCAAAACTCTCCGGTATCACACTCTACTCCCATAAATCGCTTGATAAACCAGATCATAAGTTGGTAGTGGATTCAGGTGCTTCTCACCATATGATTAGCAATGCTAAGTTGTTAAAGAACATTGAACCATGTCTAGGACAAGTAACTATAGCTGATGGTAAGGGTATTCCAATTGAAGGAACCGGAAAATTAAGACTATTTGAAAAAGAAACTAATGCATTCTTTGTACCTAAATTTAAGTCTAATCTAGTTTCTGTCAAAAAGGCTACTAAAGACCTCAATTGCAATGTTACATTTGGGCCTAACAATGTTTACTTTCAGGATATTAAGAGTGGTAAAATACTTGGAGGTGGTGTAACTCAAGATGAGCTCTATGTTCTTGAAGACCCTCCAAGCAATTTGGATTCCTTAGCTTTCAAATCCTGTGTTTTTGCTAATAAAGATGTCTTATGACATGCTAGATTAGGACATCCTCATGCTCATGCTTTAAGCTTAATAATTCCTAATGTCGCTTATGATCACTCAGTTTGTGAGGCTTGTATCCTTGGCAAACATTGTCGTGTTGTTTTCCCTAAATCGTCTACAATTTATGAGCATTGCTTTGATTTAGTACATTCCGATGTTTGGACCTCACCTTACATGTCTAGAGATAGGAATAAATACTTTGTGACCTTTATAGATGAGAAATCGAAATATACATGGGTTACATTACTTCCATCTAAAGATAGGGTTTATGAGGCATTTATAAACTTTCATAATTATGTTACTAATCAATTCAATGCAAAGATCAAAGTGTTAAGATCAGATAATGGAGGGGAATACACAAGTCAAAGATTCAAAGCTCATCTAAACAAACATGGAATACTACATCAAACTAGCTGTCCACACACACCACAACAAAATGGAGTTGCTGAAAGGAAGAACCGACACTTAATGGAAGTAGCAAGATCCATGATGTTTCATACCAATGTTCCTAAAAGTTTTTGGGGAGATGCAGTCTTGGTTGCTTGCTACCTCATCAATCGGATTCCAACCAAAGTCTTGCAAGATATATCCCCATTTGAGGTACTCAATAAAACTAAACCTTCCATTGATCATTTACGTGTATTTGGGTGTGTGTGCTTTGTGTATGTTCCAGGTGATCTAAGAAACAAGTTGGAGGCAAAGAGCATCAAGTGTATGTTCCTTGGATATTCGACAACACAAAAGGGTTATAAGTGCTATGATCCGAGCAACAACAGGACATATGTGTCTAGAGATGTCAAGTTCATAGAAGAACAAAGCTATTATGATCAGAAAGATTGGGAAGGATTGAAGGATCTCTCAAGGTCACCTTCTGATTTGGCTACGAGTTTGAGGTTTCTCTTGAATCATTTGGGAAATGATCTGCCAAAGGATTCAAGACACGAAGAAACAAGAACCTTAAGTAGTTCACAAGATACCCAAGAGAATGAACAAGGGGTGGTAACTCAAGAACCAACTCCAATCCAAGAAGAAGCTATGGCCCAAAATCAAGAACAAGACGACTTGGAAGTGGGTATAGAGGAACCTATTCACCAAATGGAAGAGGAAACGGTTGTAGAGGAGGCTGCACCACCTGTTCAGCATTTAAGGAGGAGTACTAGACTTAGGAACACTAGGGTATTCTACAACAACCAGGCCGTGGCTCATCCCATACAAGCTGTTTGTTCCCTTGACCTCTTGCCATCTAGTCATCAAGCATTCCTTGGAAAGATTGAACAAAGTCAGATTCCAAGGACTTATGAAGAAGCTGAGAGCAAGAAAGAATGGTTAGATGCAGTAAGAGATGAGAAGGGAGCTATGGAAAGGAATCATACATGGGATATACAAGAACTTCCCAAAGGCAAGAAGGCTGTGAGTTCCAAGTGGGTGTTCACCATCAAGTATAAGAGCAATGGGGACATAGAAAGGTACAAGGCACGTCTAGTTGCAAGAGGTTTCACTCAGACATATGGAGAGGACTATACTGATACATTTGCACCGGTGGCTAAGCTACACACTGTAAGGGTTGTTCTTTCACTAGCTACGAATCTGACTTGGGACTTATGGCAAATGGATGTCAAGAACGCATTCCTACAAGGAGAACTTGAAGAGGAAGTGTATATGACTCCACCACCAGGCCTTGAAGATTTTTGCAAAGAGGGACAGGTTCTAAGACTTAGGAAGGCAATATATGGGTTGAAGCAGTCACCAAGGGCCTGGTATCACAAATTAAGCTCCACACTTACTGATAATGGGTTTAGGAAATCCCATTCAGATCATACTTTGTTCACTCGTCAAAACTCCAAAGGAATCGTGGCGGTCTTGGTTTATGTGGATGACCTTATCATCACAGGAGATGATAAGGAAGGAATTCAGTCCACAAAGGCCTTCTTAAACAGATCATTTGACATCAAGGATCTTGGAGAGTTGAAGTACTTCTTGGGTATTGAAGTGTGTCGGTCTCAAGAAGGGCTCTTTCTATCCCAAAGAAAGTATGCTCTTGATCTGTTGACAGACACGGGAAAGCTTGGGGCTAAACCGGCCAAAACTCCTCTTGAAGATGGCTACAAGGTCAACGGAAAGGGGGAGAAAGCTGATGAGTTATTTAAGGATGTTTCTCAGTATAGGAGACTAGTTGGGAAGCTGATCTACCTCACCCTCACACGACCAGACTTGTGTTTTGCTGTGAATCAAGTAAGTCAACATATGCAAAAGCCTACTGTATATCATTGGAGCATGGTAGAAAGGATCCTTAGATACATCAAAGGATCTCCTGGTCAAGGTATATGGATGGGCAAGAATGGGAACACTGAGATTGTCGGGTATTGTGATGCGGATTGGGCTGGTGATAGGGTGGATAGGAAATCAACCACTGGGTATTGCACCTTCGTTGGTGGGAACTTAGTCACTTGGAAGACTAAGAAGCAGAAGGTGGTATCATGTTCTAGTGCTGAAGCAGAATATAGGGCTATGAGGAAGCTGACAAATGAAGTAACTTGGCTCAAAGCACTCTTGAAAGATTTCGGTATTGCACAACCAGGGCCAATTACCTTCCATTGTGATAATCAGGCAGCCATTCACATAGCTTCAAACTCAGTGTTTCACGAGAGGACCAAGCACATAGAGATCGACTGCCATAAGGTTAGGGAGAAAGTTCAAGATGGAACCATTCTGCCATGTTATACAAGGAGTGAAGACCAACTAGCTGACATCTTCACAAAGGCAGCAAGTCTCAAAGTTTGCAAGAACATCTTTAGCAAACTTGGGCTTGTTGATTTATCACACCCATGATCAAAGGTCTCCTAATCCAAGAGCAACACACTCTTTTTCCCTTATTAAGGTTTTGTCCCAAGTGGTTTTCCTTAATAAGGTTTTTAATGAGGTGTTGCCTTGGGTTCCCAAGCTTAAGACTTTAGGGTGATTCCAAAGTCTTTAGCTTGAGGGGGAGTATTGACATAGGAAAATCAAATAAGACCTATCTTGACCTACAAGGCAAGTGTGAGCACGAAAATTCAGTTTGAATAACAAGGGAAATGAAAAAGGATGGGTTATTATTAACCACATGGTTGAAATGGTTAAATAGCTACCTTGGGAGAAGAATCAAGGTGAAAAGTCATGCCCATGCTGCACACAGTCTTGGCAACCACACCAAACAGTCATGCCCATGCTGCACACAGTCTTGGCAACCACACCAAACAGTCATGCCCATGCTGTCTCCTCTCTTCTCATTGGTTGTTGACAGGCTCCTCCTCTATTCAAACTCATCCACAAGTTTGAATTCGTTTTCTTTTGTGTTCACATTGTAAATCCTCTATAAAAGGGCTGTAAAGACTCAATGTATAACATACTCTTAGGAGATTCTTCTCCATAAGTCTAAGTCATTTCTCATTTTCTCATACTTCTCTTTGAGTTTTCAGATTCAATTCTTCACATTTCTCCTCTATAATCTCAATATTCTTACAGTAGAGCCCTTGCTTGGTCTTGAAGGCGGTCTTCCACTCATCACCTTCCTTCATCCTGACCTGGTGGTATCCACTCTTAAGGTCTATCTTGGAGAAGACCGTGGCTCCACTCAGCTCATCTAGCATATCATCCAGCCGTGGTATCGGATGCCGGTACTTGACTGTGATGTTGTTTATTGCTCGGCAGTCCACTCACATTCGACAAGTCCCATCCTTCTTGGGCACTAGTAGCACTGGTATGGCACATGGACTGAGACTCTCTCGAACATAGCCTTTCTCCAGGAGCTCCTTGACTTGCTTCTCAAGCTCCTTGGACTTCTCTGGACTCATCCGGTAGGCTAGCCGGTTGGGCAGGGCTGCTCCGGGCACGAGGTCGATCTGGTGCTCTATGCCTCGTAGGGGAGGTAAGCCTACTGGTATCTCTTCCGGGAACACATCCTGGAACTTGTTGAGGAGAGCTGCTACTTCAGGAGGTAGCTCTACCTGTTTTTTCTCTACATTCAACACTTCTTTGAAAACCATTAGTAGCATTAGATCCTTCGAGGCTAAAGCTCTCCGGGCATGACTTGGTTGAATAAAAAAATTAGATGTAATGAGCTTCTTTTCCTTACTCATTTGCTGTTGAAGCTCATGTACCTGGGCAAGTGTGAGAGGAGCTAGGCTGACCTTTCTTTTGTCATGCACAAAAGTGTAGAGATTTGTTCGGCCATCATGCCTGGTCTCTTTGTCAAACTGTCAGGACCTTCCTAGCAGAAGATGGCCAGCTTGCATGGGCACCACGTCGCACACGACTTGGTCTTGCTACTTGCCCAAACTGAATGGCACAGTGACTTGCTCGTGGATCTTGAGCTCCACTTTGTCATCGAGCCATCTCAATCTATATGGTCGAGGATGCCTTGTCTTTTCTAGACCTAGCTTATCAATCATGTATGCACTAGCAACGTTAGTGCAAGAACCACCATCTATGATGAGGTTACATACCTTGCCCTTGATGGTGCAACGGTTGTAGAAGATATTCTCCCTCTGGATGGTCTCTGAGGGATCCACCATTGCACTGAGAATGCGTCTAGTGACCAGCACTTCCCCCACATCAGGGTACTCAATGTCACCATATTCTCCTTCTGGTTCATAGTCCTCTTCATCTTGGGACTCATACTCTCCAGCCTCCGTAATCAGCATGACCCGGTTGTTTGGGCACTCCCTTGAGATGTGTCCACGACCCCTACACTTGAAACAAGTTATGTCACGTGATCTTTGAGGGTTAGAGGACTTACTAGGCTCTCTCTGGTCACGGGTTGGCTCAGGAGGCTTGCTCTTGAACCTTGACTCGATCTCTATGCCTTTGCCTTTGTCTACGGGCTTGGGAATGTTGCTTGGTGCCCAAGGCGTCTTAGGCTTGCTGCGGATGTCTTGGCTCTTACGTTTGATGTGCTGCTCAGCCTGGACAGATAGGTGGAACAAGTCTTTGAAGTCATTGTAGATTTGCCTTTCCACCTTGCGGCTGATTTTTCTTGGAGTCCATCCAAGAATTGTGCCATCAAAGCTTCCTCATCGTCATTGAGTTCCAGCTTGTTCCTTAGTCTTTCAAACTCTTCATAGTACTCCTCTACTGATCTGGTTCCCTGCTTAAGAGTACGAAAACATCGTTGCAAATCTCTATGAAAGTAAGGGGGAACAAACCTTTGTCGCATGAGGTCTTTCATGTCGACCCATGAGTCTACGAGCCTCATTCTTTTCCTCCTTCGGTCAGATACCTCACGATCCCACCAGATGAGGGCATTGTCCGTGAGTTGTGCTACTGCCATTGAGACTCTCCTAGGCCCTGGTTGGTTGTAATGATCGAAGATATGATCCATTCTTCTCTCCCAATCTAGGTAAGCCTCGGGGTCTACTTTTCCTGCAAAACTTGGAGGAGTTAGCTTAACATCAGGATGAGTTACCCGGTTGTAGGCGTGCTCATCTCCATCCTCATGATGTCTAGGAGGCATCCTTGGTCTCTGGTGAAGACCATATGGCTCGAAACCATCATCTTCTGCCTCTGGTTGCCGTGGAGGTCCTCTCGGCCTATGGTGATAATTATGAGGTTGTGTGTCCTCATCTCCATCTGGCTGGGACTCCTCCTGTTCGTGTCGTGTCCTAAGGTGCTCAAGACCCTCAGCACGGTCTTGCTCAGCTCTCACGTGCCTTATGGCCTGGAATCTCACAGGCCTCTCCACCGCTCTAACCTCTCGCCTATTGATGCGAGTTGTGTGTGGAGGGTGGTGAACATGGCCATCATAGCCTCGGCTGCATCTCTATTTTCTTCTCCCATTGCGTACTACAAGGAAGAAAACAAGTTATCCTGCTCCTAGAATCGATTAGGAGGATGCTTATATAGAGAATTCGAAAATTATGCAAAAAGGAAAATCTGAGAAAAGGAAAGATTTGAAAACAATGGAAGATTTGAAAAAATGGAAACTTTCTTGACAACTTGTGCTAGCTGTCCAATTCAAATTCTTTTGGTATTTTTTCTATTTTCTTTTTAATTTAACTTAAAAATAATGGAAATATGATCTAAGCAAAAAGGAAAACGTGAATGGTAATGCAAAAGTGAATCTAAACCCTAGTGATACACGTAGAAGGCTAGATGCACTCGGTTTGGAGTTTGATGTTATTTTTTTTATTTTTCTTGAATGCGACTTAAACTAATGCAAGAACAAGAAACAAAACTAACTAAAGGATAGAAACAACCTGGTTTAGGAGCTTTAAGCTCTGATACCAAAATGATACAAGCCTTGATTCAAGGATGTATGCGAGTGGGCTGTTTGTAGAAGATTAGGTGAGAAACTCAACCTTAGGCTTCTGGATGGGGGTTTTCTGGTTGGTAAAAGATGGAAGGGTGAAGTGAACCACACGAGGGGTGATGAGCCTCGTGTTAAATCACAAACTTAGAGCTAGGAGGGCTGGTCTCAACTAGGTTCTAAGCGCACAAGCTTCTTTGAGAGAATAACTTGTAAAGAAAATTCGATCTTTATTAATTAGCAAAAAAGTTGTCGAACTACAATGCTGGAAGGAGCCTTATTAATATGCTCGACAGCTTGACCTTCTAGGGTCAACTCAAATAAAGAAAAGGAAAGTTTACAAAAGTGCACAAATGGAAAAGATACAAAAGTGTATAACCGAAAAAGGATCTATTCCTAAAATGTTCTTGACTCAAAAATGTAAAGAATCTAGATCCTACCCTGCAAAACAGAAAGAGGCATATATTCGAATTGAAAACTTACCTTTCTTACCTCACGGCCAAGAAATGGAAGGTGGCCGTCCTTGTGGCATGCACGCGCCTTGCTCCTAGTCTTCGACTTGGAGTAGGGTTAGGAATCTTTGGGCCTTGGCCTCTCTTGCCACTAAAGCCCAAGTCTCTGAAGTCCCTTGCATTGTTGAGAAGCCTTTGGACTCTTCTTTGCACTTCTGGCCCATTGTCTTTAGTCGATCTTCCTCTAGGAGCTTGTCGACCCATAAGCTGAACTTGTGGAAGAGTGCTCTTGATCTGCTCCTTGTCATTGCTCCTGGTGGCACTATTGGTGTAGAGACTTCCTCTAGATGCATGTCCTGAAGCTGGTAGCTAANGAGCTCAATGATGATGAAGAAGCATTGATGGCACAATTCTTAGATGGACTCCAAGAAAGAATCATCCGCAAAGTGGAAAGGCAAATCTACAACGACTTCAAAGACTTGTTCCACCTATCTGTCCAGGCTGAGCAGCACATCAAACGTAAGAGCCAAGACATCCACAGCAAGCCTAAGACGCCTTGGGCACCAAGCAACATGTGCAAGCCCGTAGACAAAGGCAAGAGCATAGAGATCGAGTCAAGGTTCAAGAGCAAGCCTCCTGAACCCACCCGTGACCAGAGAGAGCCTAGTAAGCCTTCTAACCCTCAGAGATCACGTGACATCACTTGTTTCAAGTGTAGGGGTCGTGGACACATCTCAAGGGAGAGCCCTCGTTGGTTGTTCTGCAACCTCCGTAATCAACATGACCTGGTTGTTTGGGCACTCTCTTGAGATGTGTCCACGACCCCTACACTTGAAACAAGTGATGTCACGTGATCTTTGAGGGTTAGAAGACTTACTAGGCTCTCTCTGGTCATGGGTTGGTTCAGGAGGCTTGCTCTTGAACCTTGACTCGATCTCTATGCTCTTGCCTTTGTCTACGGGCTTGGGAATGTTGCTTGGTGCCCAAGGCGCCTTAGGCTTGCTGCGGATGTCTTGGCTCTTACGTTTGATGTGCTGCTCAGCCTGGACAGATAGGTGGAACAAGTCTTTGAAGTCATTGTAGATTTTCCTTTCCACCTTGCGGCTGATTCTTTCTTGGAGTCCATCCAAGAATTGTGCCATCAATGCTTCTTCATCATCATTGAGCTCCAATCTGTTCCTTAACTTCTCAAACTCTTCATAGTACTCCTCTACTAATCTGGTACCCTGCTTAAGAGCACGAAAATGACGTTGCAAGTCCCTATGAAAGTAAGGTGGAACAAACCTTTGTCGCATGACATCCTTCATGTCGACCCATGAGTCTATGAGCCTCATTCTTTTCCTCCTTCTGTCAGATACCTCACGATCCCACCAGATGAGGGCATTGTCCGTGAGTTGTGCTACTGCCATTGAGAGTCTCCTAGGTCCTGGTTGGTTGTAGTGATCAAAGATATGATCCATTCGCTTCTCCCAATCTAGGTAAGCCTCGGGTCTACTTTTCCTGCAAAAGTTGGAGGAGTAAGTTTAACATCAGGATTAATTACCCGGTTATAGGTGTGTTCATCTCCATCCTCATGACGTCTAGGAGGCATTCTTGGTCTCTGGTGAAGACCATATGGCTCAAAGCCATCATATTTGCCTCTGGTTGCCGTGGAGGTCCTCTCGGCCTATGGTGATAGTTATGAGGTTGTGTGTCCTCATCTCCATCTGGCTGGGGTTCCTCCTGTTCGTGCCGTGTCCTAAGGTGCTTAGGGCCCTCAGGATGGTCTTGCTCAGCTCTGACGTGCCTTATGGCCTGAAATCTCACAGGCCTCTCCACCCGCTCCAATCTCTCGCCTATGGATGCGAGTTGCGTTTGGAGGATGGTGAACATGGCCATCATGGCTTCGGTTGCTTCTCTATTTTTTTCTGCCATTGTGTGCTACAAAGAAAGAAGACAAGTTATGATACTCCTAAATTATTAGGAGGGTTTTCTTTTTATAAGGGATTCGAAATAATGCAAAAAAGAAAGTTCTAAGGAATGGAAAATTCGAAAATATGGAGATTTGAATAAAAGGAAATTTTCTTGACAACTATTGCTAGCTGTCCAATTCGAAATCTTTTGGTATTTTTCCTATTTTCTTTTCTTTTCTTTTTCTTTTCTTTTTAATTTAACTTATAAATAATGGAAATATGAATTAAACAAAAAGGAAAACGTGAATGGCAATGTAAAAGTGAATCTAAACCCTAGTGATACACGTAGAAGGCTAGATGCACTCGGTTTGGAGTTTGATGTTATTTTTTTATTTTTCTTGAATGCGACTTAAACTAATGCAAGAACTAAAAACAAAACAAGCTAAATGATAGAAACAACCTGGTTTAGGAGCTTTAAGCTCTGATACCAAAATGATACAAGCCTTGATTCAAGGATGTATGCGCGTGGGCTGTTTGTAGAAGTTTAGGTGAGAAACTCACCTTAGACTTCTGGATGGGGGTTTTTGGTTGGTAAAAGATGGAAGGTGAAGTGAACCACACGAGGGGTGATGAACCTCGTGATAAATCACAAACTTAGAGCTAGGAGGGCTGGTCTCAACTAGGTTCTAAGCGCACAAGATTCTTGAGAGAAAACTTGTTGAAAAAGTTCTATCTTTATTAATATCAAAAAGGTTGTCGAACTACAATGCTGGAAGGAGCCTTATTAATATGCTCGACAGCTTGACCTTCTAGGGTCGACTCAAATAAAGAAAAGGAAAGTTTACAAAAGTGCACAAAAGGAAAAGATACAAAAGTGCATAACCGAAAAAGGACCTATTCCTAAAATGTTCTTGACTCAAAAATGTAAAGCATCTAGATCCTACCCTGCAAAACAGAAAGAGGCATATATTCGAATTGAAACTTACCTTAACTTACCTCACGGCCAAGAAATGGAAGGTGGCCGTCCTTGTGGCATGCACGCGCCTTGCTCCTAGTCTTCGACTTGGAGTAGGGTTAAGAATCTTTGGGCCCTGACCTCTCTTGCCACTAAAGCCCAAGTCTCTGATGTCCCTTGTGTTGTTGAGAAGCCATTGGACTCTTCCTTGCACTTCTTGGCCCATTGTCCTTAGTCGATCTTCCTCTAGGAGCTTGTCGACCCATAAGCTGAATTTGTGGAAGAGTGCCCTTGATCTGCTTCTTGTCATTGCTCCTTGAGGTACCACTGGCGTAGAGACTTCTTCTAGGTTCATGTCCTGGAGCTGGTAGCTCATTTGGTCCGAGTCCTCTTGTGTGGAAGTGGAAATGCGCGTGTACTCGGCTGGATCGGCTGTACCGGCTGGATTGTGCGAGGTACTGGCCGGGATGCCTTCAGGACCGGCCAAGTTGATCCCGGAGTTGGCGGCATCACCAGAGGGACCGGCGGTGTCATCCACGTCGCCACCAAGTGTGCCAGAAGCTTGGGCCTCTCCGCCGGCAATGCTGACCGGTCTGGTCCTATTGGTAAAGGGTCTGGCGGTACTACTTGGTCCGGCAGACGTGCCAGATGGTCCGGCTTCTTGGGCAAGCTTCCTGGTCGGCCAGTCTGGTCACCTGGCTGGATGTACGACCTGATGTCCTCATCAGAGAAGCTCAGGAGAAGGCATTCCAGGCCTTGAAGGACAGCCTTACACAGGCACCAGTGCTAGTCCTGCCTGACTTCAACAAGACGTTTGAAGTAGAGTGTGATGCCTCTGGAATAGGCATAGGAGCAGTGCTAACCCAAGGAGGGAGACCAGTGGCATACTTCAGTGAGAAGCTAGGTGGTGCCTCACTGAACTACCCCACTTATGACAAGGAGCTTTATGCCCTTGTCCGAGCATTGGAGACTTGGCAGCATTACTTGCTGTCCAAGGAGTTTGTGATCCACACTGATCATGAGACTCTCAAACACCTTAGAGGGCAAACCAATCTCAAGAGGAGACATGCCAGGTGGATGGAGTTCATAGAGACCTTCCCGTACATCATCAAGTACAAGAAGGGCAAAAACAATGTGGTAGCCGATGCACTATCAAGGAGGTTTGCCTTGATATCAACCATGGAGGCAAAGGTCCTAGGATTCGAGCACATCAAGGACCTATACAAGGATAATCCTGACTTTGCTGAGAGCTACAAGGAGTGTGGCACAGGGAGTCATGGCAAGTTCTACATCCACGAGGGATTCTTGTTCCGAGAAAGAAGGCTGTGCATACGACAAGGATCATTAAGGGAGCTTATCATCCGAGAAGCTCATGGAGGAGGACTCATGGGCCACTTTGGTGTCGACAAGACTCTAGCAGTGGTCAAGGAGCACTTCTACTGCCCACACATCAAGAGGACAGTAGAAGCACATTGTGCAAGATGCATTACTTGCAAGAAGGCAAAGTCCCGAGTGCAACCTCACGGGTTGTATCTCCCTCTGCCCATACCAACACATCCATGGGTGGACATCTCGATGGATTTTGTTCTAGGTCTGCCCAAGATCAACCACAAAGATGCAATCTTTGTAGTGTGGACAGATTCTCCAAGATGGCACATTTCATCCCATGTGCCAATGTCAATGATGCCACACAAACAGCTGAGCTGTTCTTCAGGAAGATAGTACGGCTTCATGGAGTGCCAAGGACCATCGTATCAGACAGGGACACCAAGTTCCTCAGCCATTTCTGGAGGACCCTTTGGAGAAAACTAGGCACGAAGCTACTCTTCTCTACCACCTGCCATCCTCAAACCGATGGCCAAACTGAAGTTGTCAACAGGACACTATCAAACCTTCTCAGGACTACACTAGGGAAGAACCTAAAGACTTGGGTGGAGTGCCTGCCATTCATAGAGTTCGCTTACAACCGAGACGTGCACTCAGCAACCAAGAAGACACCATTTGAAGTGGTATACGGCTTCAACCCTCTCACCCCATTGGAGCAAACACCACTGCCACCAGCTGAGATGACCAACCTCAATGGAGCATCCAAAGCAGAGTTCATAAGGAGGTTACACCAGAAGGTAGCAGAAAACTTGGAGAAGAGGACCGGACAGTACGTGACTCATGCAAACAAGGGAAGAAAGGAGGTGATCTTTCAACCAGGCGATTGGGTGTGGCTACACCTACGGCAGGAGAGGTTCCCAAACCTAAGGAGTTCCAAGCTAGCACCCAGAGGAGATGGACCATTCAGAGTGCTCGAGAGGATCAACAACAACGCCTACCGGATCGAGCTCCCAGGTGAGTTTAATGTGTCCAATACTTTCAATGTTACTGACTTAGCCCCTTTCCATGCAGATGAACCAGTTTTGAGGACAAAACCTACTGAAGAGGGAGGGAATGATGAGGACATCAGGTCGTACATCCAGCCAGGAGACCAGACTGGCCAACCAGGAAGCTTGCCCGAGACAGCCGGGCCATCTGGCACGCCTGCCGGTCCAAGCAGTACCGCCGGACCCTCGACCAATAGGACCAGAGCAACCAGCATTGCCGGCGGAGAGGCCCAAGCTTCCAGCACACTTGGTGGGGACGTGGATGACACCGCCGGTCCCCTTGGTGATGCCACCAACTCCGGGATCAACTTGGCCGGTCCTAAAGGCATTCCGGCCAGTACCTCGCACAGTCCAGCCGGTACAGCCGATCCAGCCGAGTGCATGAGCAATTCAACTTCCACACAAGGAAACTCAGACCAGATAAGCTACCAGCTTCAGGACATGCATCTAGAGGAAGTATCCACACCAGTAGTGCCACCAGGAGCAATGAAAAGAAGCAGATCAAGGGCACTCTTCCACAAATTCAGCTTATGGGTCGACAAGCTCCTAGAGGAAGATCAGCTAAGGACAATGGGCCAGAAGAGCAAAGTAGAGTCCAAGGGCTTCTCAACAACACAAGGAACATCAGAGACTTGGGCTTTAGTGGCAAGAGAGGTCAGGGCCCAAAGATTCCTAACCCTACTTCAAGTCGAAGACTAGGAGCAAGGCGCGTGCATGCCACAAGGACGGCCACCTTCCATTTCTTGGCCGTGAGGTGAGTTAAGGTAAGTTTACATTCGAATAAATGCCTCTTTCTGTTTTGCAGGGTAGGATCTAGTTGCTTTACATTTTTGAGTCAAGAACATTTTAGGAATAGGTCCTTTTCCGGTTATGCACTTTTGTATCTTTTCCTTTTGTGCACTTTTGTGAACTTTCCTTTTTCTTTATTTGTGTCAACCCTAGAAGGTCAAGCTGTCGAGCATATTAATAAGGCTCCTTCCAGCATTGTAGTTCGACAACCTTTTTGATATTAATAAAGATAAAACTTTTTCCCCAACAAGTTTCCTCTCAAGAATCTTGTGCGCTTAGAATCTAGTTGAGACCAGCCCTCCTAGCTCTAAGTTTGTGATTTATCACGAGGTTCATCACCCCTCCTGTGGTTCACTTCACCCTTCCATCTTTTACCAACCAGAAAACCCCCATCTAGAAGCCTAAGGTTGAGTTTCTCACCTAATCTTCTACAAACAGCCTACGCGCATCCAAGCCTTGAATCGAGGCTTGTATCAATTGGATTACTTGGACGTTTTGTCGTCTCTATTTCTCTCTAAAATTTAGTCAAAATACAGAAATTTTGTTTTCTTAACGTGGGCATTGGATTCGTGTCATTCTGAGCTTCAAATCAAAAGTTACAGACGATTTAGTGCGGACATGTCAAGTTGATAGGCCAGTTAAAGTGATCATTCTAAACTGATCTTTGGTTCCCATTCAGTGAAAGCTTATAAATGAAGCATAATGCAAGGCATCACACAGTTTTGGATAGATTTGATTACTTGGACGCTTTGTCGTCTTTATTTCTGTTTCAAATTTTTTCAAAATATAGAAAATTGAACTAACTTATCAGGGGAAATGGATTCGTGTGTTTCTGAGCTTTAAATCATAAGTTTCAGACGATTTAGTCCGGACATGTAAAGTTGATAGACCAGTTAAAGTGATCATTCTAAACTGATCATTGGTGCCCATTGAGTAAAGGCTTATAAATGAATCATATTTCATGGCATCACACAATTTTGGATAGTCTGGGTTACATGGACGCTTTATCGTATCTAGTTCTGTCTCAAAGCTTGTCACCATATATAAAATTGAGCTAGCTTAACCTAGGTATTTGATTTGTGGAGCTCTAAATCAAAAGTTACAGTCGATTTAGTGCGGGCATGTCAGGTTGATCGGTCAGTTAAAGTGATCATTCTAACCTGATCATTGTTGCTCATTTTGTAAAGGCTTTGAAATGAAGCATAATGCATGGCACCAAGCAGTTTTCATAGATTGGATTACTTGGATGCTTTGTCATCTCTATTTTTTTCTCAAATTTTTAAATTTTTTTAGCAAATTGAGCTAGCTTAACGTGTGCATTGGATTCGTATCATTCTGAGATTTAAATTAAAAGTTNAATATTGAGATTATAGAGGAGAAATGGGAAGAATTGAATCTGAAAACTCAAAGAGAAGTATGAGAAAATGAGAAATGACTTAGACTTATGGAGAAGAATCTCCTAAGAGTATATTCATACATTGAGTCTTTTACAGCCCTTTTATAGAGGATTTACAATGTGAACACAAAAGAAAACGAATTCAAACTTGTGAATGAGTTTGAATAGAGGAGGAGCCTGTCAACAACCAATGAGAAGAGAGGAGACAGCATGGGCATGACTGTTTGGTGTGGTTGCCAAGACTGTGTGCAGCATGGGCATGACGGTTTGGTGTGGTTGCCAAGACTGTGTGCAGCATGGGCATGACTTTTCCACCTTGATTCTTCTCCCAAGGTAGCTATTTAACCATTTCAACCATGTGGTTAATAATAACCCCTCCTTTTTCATTTCCCTTGTTATTCAAACTGAATTTTCGTGCTCACACTTGCCTTGTAGGTCAAGATAGGTCTTATTTGATTTTCCTATGTCAATATACCACTGGTGTTGAGACTTCCTCTAAGTGCATGTCCTGGAGCTGGTAGCTCATTTGGTCCGAGTCCTCTTGTGTAGAAGTGGAAGTGCGCGTGTACTCGGCTGGATCAGCTGTACCGGCTGGATTGTGCGCGGTACTGGCCGGAATGACTTCAGGACCGGCCAAGTTGATCCCGGAGTCGGCGGTGTCATCAGGGGGAACGGCGGTGTCATTCACGTCCCCACCAAGTGTGCCGGAAGCTTGGGCCTCTCCGCCGGCGATGTTGACCGGTCTGTTCCTATAGGTCGAGGGTCCGGCGGTACTGTCTGGTCCGGCAGGCGCGCCAGATGGTCCTGCTGTCTCGGGCAAGCTTCCTGGTCGGCCAGTCTGGTCTCCTGGCTGGATGTACGATCTGATGTCCTCATCACCGTGTCAAGTGTATCGGCCAGTTAATATGATTATTCTAAACTTATCATTGGTGTTCATTGAGTAAAGGCTTAAAAATGAAGCATAATGCATGGCATCACGCAGTTTGGGATAGATTAGATTACTTGGACGCTTTGTCGTATCTATTTATGTCTCAAATTTTGCACATTATAAGAACTTGAGCTAGGTTAACAAGGGCATTGGATTCGTGTCAATCCGAGCCCTAAATAAAAAGTTACGGACGATTTAGTGCGGACATTTCAAGTTGATCGGCTTGTTAATGTGACCATTCTGAACTGATCATTGGTGCTCATTAAGTAAAGGCTTATAAATGAAGTGTAATTCATGGCATCAAGCAGTTTGGATTGATTTGATTAGTGGGACGCTTTGTCGTCTCTATTTATGTCTCAAATTTTGTCAAAAAAATAGAAAAATGAGCTAGCTTAACGTGGGCATTGGATTCGTGTCATTCTGAGCTCTAAATCAAAAGATATGGACGATTTAGTGTGGTCATATCAAGTTGTTCAGCTAGTTATCATTGGTGCTTATTGAGTAAAGGCTTATCAATGAAGCACAATGCACAACATCACACAATTTTGGATAGATTGGATTACTTGAACGCTTTGTCATATCTATTTTTGTCTCAAATTTTGTTACAATATAGAAAATTGAGCTTGCTTAACGTGGGCTTTGGATTCTTGTTATTATGAGCTATAAATAGAAAGTTACGGATGATTTAGTATGGAAGTGTCAAGTTGATCGGCCAGTTAAAGTGATTAATCTAAACTGATCATCGGTGCCATTTGAGTAATGGCCTTTAAATGAAGCATAATGCATGGCATCAGAGAGTTTTGGATAGATTGGATTACTTGGACGCTTTCTCATATCTAGTTATGTCTCAAATTTTGTAACAATATATAAATTTGAGCTAGCTTAAAGTGGGCAATGGATTCCTGTCATTTTGAGCTCGAAATCAAAAGTTACGGACGATTTAATGCGTACATGTCATGTTGATCGTCCAGTTAAAGTAATCATTCTAAACTGATCTTTGGTGCTCATTAAGTAAAGGCTTATAAATGAAGCATAATGTCTGGCATCAAACAGTTTGGATAGATTGGACTACTTGGATGCTTTGTCATCTCTATTCTGTCTCAGATTGTGTCAAAATGTAGAAAATTGAGCTAGCTTAACGTGGGCATTGGATTCTTGTCATTCTAAGCTCTAAATCAAAAGTTACGAACGATTTAGTGTGTACATGTCAAGTTGATCGGCCAGTTAAAGTGATAATTCTAAATTGATCATTGGTGCCCATTAAGTGAAGGCCTATAAATGAAGCATAAAGCATGGCATCACGTAGTTTGAGATAGATTGGATTACTTGGACGCTTTGTTGTCTCTATTTCTATCTCAAATTTTGTCACAATATAGAAAATTGAGCTATCTTAATGTGGGCATTGAATTCGTGTCATTATGAGCTATGAATCAAAAGTTACGGAAGATTTAGTGCAGACATGTCAAGTTGAGAGGCCAGTTAAAGTGATAATTCTAAACTGATCATTGGTGCTCATTAAGTAAAGGCTTATAAATGAAGAATAATGCCTGGCATCAAGCAGTTTGGATAGATTGGAGTACTTGGACGCTTTGTCGTATCTATTTATGTCTCAAATTTTGCACATTATAAGAACTTGAGCTAGGTTAACAAGGGTATTGGATTCGTGTCAATCCGAGCCCTAAATCAAAAGTTACGGACGATTTAGTGCGGACATTTCAAGTTGATCGGCTTGTTAATGTGACCATTCTGAACTGATCATTGGTGCTCATTAAGTAAAGGCTTATAAATGTAATTCATGGCATCAAGCAGTTTGGATTGATTTGATTAGTGGGACGCTTTGTCGTCTCTATTTATGTCTCAAATTTTGTCAAAAAATAGAAAAATGAGCTAGCTTAACGTGGGCATTGGATTCGTGTCATTCTGAGCTCTAAATCAAAAGATATGGACGATTTAGTGCGGTCATATCAAGTTGTTCAGCTAGTTATCATTGGTGCTTATTGAGTAAAGGCTTATCAATGAAGCACAATGCACAACATCACACAATTTTGGATAGATTGGATTACTTGAACGCTTTGTCATATCTATTTTTGTCTCAAATTTGTTACAATATAGAAAATTGAGCTTGCTTAACGTGGGCTTTGGATTCTTGTTATTATGAGCTCTAAATAGAAAGTTACGGATGATTTAGTATGGAAGTGTCAAGTTGATCGGCCAGTTAAAGTGATTAATCTAAACTGATCATCGGTGCCATTTGAGTAATGGCCTTTAAATGAAGCATAATGCATGGCATCAGAGAGTTTTGGATAGATTGGATTACTTGGACGCTTTCTCATATCTAGTTATGTCTCAAATTTTGTAACAATATATAAATTTGAGCTAGCTTAAAGTGGGCAATGGATTCCTGTCATTTTGAGCTCGAAATCAAAAGTTATGGACGATTTAATGCGTACATGTCATGTTGATCGGCCAGTTAAAGTAATCATTCTAAACTGATCTTTGGTGCTCATTAAGTAAAGGCTTATAAATGAAGCATAATGTCTGGCATCAAACAGTTTGGATAGATTGGACTACTTGGATGCTTTGTCATCTCTATTCTGTCTCAGATTGTGTCAAAATGTAGAAAATTGAGCTAGCTTAACGTGGGCATTGGATTCTTGTCATTCTAAGCTCTAAATCAAAAGTTACGAACGATTTAGTGTGTACATGTCAAGTTGATCGGCCAGTTAAAGTGATAATTCTAAATTGATCATTGGTGCCCATTAAGTGAAGGCCTATAAATGAAGCATAAAGCATGGCATCACGTAGTTTGAGATAGATTGGATTACTTGGACGCTTTGTTGTCTCTATTTCTATCTCAAATTTTGTCACAATATAGAAAATTGAGCTATCTTAATGTGGGCATTGAATTCGTGTCATTATGAGCTATGAATCAAAAGTTACGGAAGATTTAGTGCAGACATGTCAAGTTGAGAGGCCAGTTAAAGTGATAATTCTAAACTGATCATTGGTGCTCATTAAGTAAAGGCTTATAAATGAAGAATAATGCCTGGCATCAAGCAGTTTGGATAGATTGGAGTACTTGGACGCTTTGTCGTATCTATTTATGTCTCAAATTTTGCACATTATAAGAACTTGAGCTAGGTTAACAAGGGCATTGGATTCGTGTCAATCCGAGCCCTAAATCAAAAGTTACGGACGATTTAGTGCGGACATTTCAAGTTGATCGGCTTGTTAATGTGACCATTATGAACTGATCATTGGTGCTCATTAAGTAAAGGCTTATAAATGAAGTGTAATTCATG
Organism: Pugionium dolabratum; assembly: GCA_018901945.1. Classification (NCBI taxonomy): domain Eukaryota; kingdom Viridiplantae; phylum Streptophyta; class Magnoliopsida; order Brassicales; family Brassicaceae; genus Pugionium; species Pugionium dolabratum. The sequence continues at coordinate 77,083 of JAEVFF010001066.1, read as the reverse complement.
GCATCAAGCAGTTTGGATTGATTTGATTAGTGGGACGCTTTGTCGTCTCTATTTATGTCTCAAATTTTGTCAAAAAAATAGAAAAATGAGCTAGCTTAACGTGGGCATTGGATTCGTGTCATTCTGAGCTCTAAATCAAAAGATATGGACGATTTAGTGCGGTCATATCAAGTTGTTCAGCTAGTTATCATTGGTGCTTATTGAGTAAAGGCTTATCAATGAAGCACAATGCACAACATCACACAATTTTGGATAGATTGGATTACTTGAACGCTTTGTCATATCTATTTTTGTCTCAAATTTGTTACAATATAGAAAATTGAGCTTGCTTAACGTGGGCTTTGGATTCTTGTTATTATGAGCTCTAAATAGAAAGTTACGGATGATTTAGTATGGAAGTGTCAAGTTGATCGGCCAGTTAAAGTGATTAATCTAAACTGATCATCGGTGCCATTTGAGTAATGGCCTTTAAATGAAGCATAATGCATGGCATCAGAGAGTTTTGGATAGATTGGATTACTTGGACGCTTTCTCATATCTAGTTATGTCTCAAATTTTGTAACAATATATAAAATTGAGCTAGCTTAAAGTTTTGGATATATTGGATTACTTGGACGCTTTGTCATCTCTATTTCTGTCTAAAATTTTCTCAAAATATAGAATATTGAGCTAGCTTATCGTGGGCATTGGATTCGTGTGTTTCTGAGTTCTAAATTAAAAGTTTCAAATGATTTAGTGCAGACATGTCAAGTTGAATTGTCAGTTGAAGTGATCATTCTAAACTGATCATTGGTGCTCATTGAGTAAAAGCTTAGAAATAAAGCATAATGCATGGCATCAAGCAGTTTGGATAGATTGGATTACTCGGATTCTTTGTGGTCTCTATTTCTATCTCTACTTTTGAAAAAATAAAACAAAATGAGCTAACTTAACGTGGGCATTGGATTCGTGTCATTCTCAGCTCTAAATCAAAAGTTACGGACGATTTGGTGTGGACATGTCAAGTTGATCGGCCAGTTAAAGTGATCATTCTAAACTGATCATTGGTGGCCATTGAGTAAAGGCTTATAAATGAAGCATAATGGATCGCATCACACATTTTTGGATAGATTGGATTACTTGGACGCTTTGTTGTCTTTATTTTTGTCTCATATTTTGTCAAAATATAGAATATTGAGCTAGATTATCGTGGGCATTGGATTCGTGTGTTTCTGAGCTCCAAATCAGAAGTATCAGACGATTTAGTCTGAACATGTCAAGTTGATTGGCCAGTTAAAGTGATCATTCTAAACTGATCATTGGTGTTCATTGAGTAAAGGGTTAGAAATGAAGCATAATGCATGGCATCAATCAGTTTGAATAGATTGGATTTCTTGGATACTTTGTCATCTCTATTGCAATCTTGAATTTTGTAAAAATAAATAAAATTGAGCTAGCTTAACGTGTGCATCGGATTCGTGTCATTCTGAGCTCTAATTCACAAATTACGGACGATTTTGTGCAGACATGTCAAGTTGATCGGCCAGTTAAAATATCATTCTAAACTGATCTTTGGTGCCCATGGAGTAAAACCTTATAACTGAAGTATAATGCATGGCATCACACAGTTTTGGATAGATTGGATTACTTGGATGCTTTATCGCCTCTATTTCTGTCTCAAATTTTGTCAAAATATAGAAAATTGAGCTACCATAACGTCGGCATTCGATTCGTGTCATGCTGAGCTCTAAATCAAAAGTTACGGACGATTAAGTGCGAGCATGTCAAGTTCATCAGTGAGTTAAAACGATCATTTTAAACTGATTATTTGGTGCCCATTGAGTAAAGGCTTATAAATGAATCATATTGCATGGCAACACACATTTTTGGATAAGTTGGATTACTTGTACGCTTTGTTGTATCTAGTTCTGTCTCAAATTTTTTAAAAATATAGAAAATTGACCTAGCTTAACGTGGGCATTTGATTCATGTCATTATGAGCCCTAAATCAAAAGTTACGGACGATTTAGGGCGGACATGTCAAGTTGATCCGCCAATTAAAGTGATCCTTTTACACTGATCATTGGTGCCCATTGAGTAAAGGCTTATCAATGAATCATATTGCATGGCAACACACATTTTTGGATAAGTTGGATTACTTGTACGCTTTGTTGTATCTAGTTCTGTCTCAAATTTTTTAAAAATATAGAAAATTGACCTAGCTTAACGTGGGCATTTAATTCATGTCATTATGAGCCCTAAATCAAAAGTTACGGACGATTTAGGGCGGACATGTCAAGTTGATCCGCCAATTAAAGTGATCCTTTTACACTGATCATTGGTGCCCATTAAGTAAAGGCTTATCAATGAATCATATTGCATGGCAACACACATTTTTGGATAAGTTGGATTACTTGTACGCTTTGTTGTATCTAGTTCTGTCTCAAATTTTTTAAAAATATAGAAAATTGACCTAGCTTAACGTGGGCATTTGATTCATGTCATTATGAGCCCTAAATCAAAAGTTACGGACGATTTAGGGCGGACATGTCAAGTTGATCGGCCAATTAAAGTGATCCTTTTACACTGATCATTGGTGCCCATTGAGTAAAGGCTTATAAATCAAGCATAATGCATAACATCACTCAGTTTTGGATAGATTAGACTACTTGAACGCTTTTTCGTATCTAGTCTTGTCTCAACTTTTGTCACAATAGAAAATTGAGCTAGCTTAACGTGGGCATTTGATTTGTGTCATTTTGATCTCTAAATCAAAAGTTTCGGACGATTTAGTCCGGATATGTCAAGTTGATCGGCAAGTTAAAGTGATCATTCTAAACTCATCATTGGTGCTCATTGAGTAAAGGCTTATAAATGAAGCATAATGCATGACATCACACATTTTTGGAGAGATTGGATTGTTTGGACGCTTTTTCGTATCGAGTCCTGTCTAAATTTTGTCACAATATAGAAAATTGAGTAGCTTAACGTGGGCATTGGATTCATATCATTCGGAGCTCTAAATCAAAAGCTACAGACGATTTAGTGCAGCCATGTCAAGTTGATCGGCCAGTTAAAGTGATCATTCTAAACTGATCTTTGGTGCCCACTGAGTAAAGGCTTATAAATGAAGCATAATGCATGGCATCACACAGTTTTGGATCGATTAGATTACTTGGATGCTTTATCATATCTAGTTCTGTCTAAAATTTTGTCACAATATAGAAAATTGAACCAACTTAGTGTGGGCATTGGTTTCGTGTCATTCTAAGCTATAAATCAAAAGGTATGGACGATTTAGTGCAGACATGACAAGTTGATTGGGCTGTTAAAACTATCATTCTAAATTAATCAATGATGCTCATTGAGTAATTTAGAATAATGAAACATAATGCATAGCATCACGCAGTTAGGGATGGATTGGATTTCTTGGACGCTTTTTCATAACTATTTCTGTCTCAAACTGGTCACAATACAGAAAATTGAGCAATCTTAACATGGGCATTGGATTCGTTTGTTTCTGAGCTCTAAATCAAAAGTTACAGAAGTTTTAGTACGGACAAGTCAATTGATCAGCCTGTTAAAGTAATCATTCCAAACTGATCATTGGTGCTCATTAAATAAAGGCTTATAAAAAAAATAAAGCATGGAATCACGCATTTTGGGATAGATTGGATTACTTGGAAGCTTTGTTGTATGTATTTTTGTCTCAAATTTTATCAAAATAAAGAATATTGAGCTGGTTTAACATGGGCATTGGATTCATGTCATTCAGAGCTCTAAATCAAAAGTTACTGACGATTAGTTCAAACATGTCAAGTTGATCGGCCAGTTAAAGTGATCATTCTAAACTGATCATTGGTGCCCATTGAGTAAAGGCATATAAATGAAGCATATTGCATGGCATCAC